>JALHLI010000015.1:3497500-3837500 GCA_023349425.1 Anthopleura sola | reverse complement strand
AAGAAAGAAAGAAAGAAAGAAAGAAAGAAAGAAAGAAAGAAAGAAAGAAAGAAAGAAAGAAAGAAAAAGAAAAAAAGAAAGAAAGAAAGAAAGAAAAAGAAATCAATGCAAATAAATGACCTATGAATAAACAACTAAACCACAGAGCGGATTTCATAAGATTCACTCGGGATATCGTATAAAGATCCGATATTGCACTGCGGCTCTCAAGCATTCAAGCACTATAGATGTAATTAGATTCATTAAGAACATTTCATGCATGCTTGGAAACCATTTAAATGTCGAAGAGCCCACTTTTCTCGCTCCCACGGAATTTGGCCCAAGCATGACACCATTATAGCTGGGTTTCACTTGACGTCATTTCATGTCTCGTGCGGAATGTTCATCAGCTGAATCCCAAGTTTTCAATAGAATTCTTTCTGGTTGACAGCACATGGTGGTCAGTGTTTGACCACCATTTGGAGCAGATAATGAGATTCAAAGACTTTTATCAGCTGATTGAAACCCAGCTATTGGTACATCTTGCTTTGGGTACTACGGACATTATCTGCACATGTATATAATGTGGTAGGTTTGTACATATTATCATCAAAAGTGCACTAAACTTTGTAAGTTGTAAGAACACAAGAAAAGCGTACAGTAAAGAGAACGTTTATTAAAATGTACATACACAAGTCACGTTAGAGTTCACACAATTCTGTGAAAATCTGTGAAGATAGTGCACTCACCTCTCATCTCTGGAGTCTGGGGTTCGATTCCCAGACTCGGCATCACACTTGAGTATAGTTTGTTAGGTCTCTTAATTGATTCGAGGGTTTTCTTCCGTCCATAAAATCTAACATGCTAAATTCCATTTGGATCTGTGAGTTAGCCGTGTTCGGATCAGTTATGGTCAGAAAGAGGTTGTTTCAGGGTTCAATAAAATTTGAAAGGTCTTTTATGAGTATAATCATCAGCACCATCATCATCAGTCGTCGTCGTCGTCATCATCATCATCATCGCCATCATCATCACCATCATCATCATCATCACCTTCTTCATCATCATCATTACCATCATCACCATCATCACCATCATCATCATCACCGCCATCATCATTATCATCACCATAATCATCATCATCATCATCGCCATCATCATCACCATAATCATCATCATCATCATCATCACCTTCTTCATCATCATCATCATTACCATCATCATCACCATCATCATCATCACCGCCATCATCATTATCATCACCATAATCGTCATCACCATCATTATCACCATCATTATCATCATCACCATTATTATCATCATCATTATCATCATCATTATCATCATCACCATCATTATCATCATTATCATCACCATCGTTATCATCATCATCATCATTATCAATATTTACTATTATTATACCATTAACCTTAATTTAGATTCCCAGAAAGAAAGGAAAAGGAAGTCCAACTTTCCGCACCTTCTTCGTAAAGGAAACACGTTACGTCACACACTATTACTCTTACAAAAGAATGACGTCATAGACCTGCTGAAGCACAGTCTCAATGCGGAACCCCAGAATCGGTATAAATAAATCATCTACGGCTATAGTGTCATTCTACTAAATACTTTTATATTGCCTCCCAAATCACATTGGCTGTTTGGTTATTATTTAGAGGAGCGAATTCTCTTATTAATATTCCAAAAAATTGAGTATGAAGGAGGAAAAAAACGCGGATTTGGCATCGGAATTCAACTCTGTTTTAAGGTATGTTCATACATCAATATAATAATAATATTATATACTTTAAATTGTTAGCTAGTTCACAGCCTTTTATCGCTTCAGCTCAGCAGGCTATCGGTAGGAAACAAATAAGAAACGAATTTCTTTACTAGTGGTTTTGGTCTAAACAGTCCTAGGCTATTTGATACATTCAAACTGATCCACACAGCTAAAACATTTATTCTTTATGCACCAAAAGTAAGTCACGCCAGCGTCGCCTCACAGTATCTAATTTCTTGTAAGTCTTATACCCCATTCACGCCGGACCTTTAAACATGTTTAAAGAGTTAGTTGAACTAGTGCCCTTCCATCAGCCTGTACGCCTAACTAAACAACTTTCAAACCTTCTTTAACTAAACTACTTTGGGGATGTAGTTTTAAGCCTGCATAAAGATGGAAGACACGCGACGAAGGAAATGAGATTAATTAATGAATACCAAGGTTAGTTGGTGTGTATGGGGCTTTAAATCGACTCACTCAAGACACACAATTATTAAATAAAATAATATATATAATATATGTATAGATTAAAATTTAATTTGTAGTTTAAAAGAACGTATATTTTAAATGCTGAATATATTTGGGTAACTTTATGTTGTTTATCTATGTGATAATTACTGACTTTAAGGTGCTTACGGGCTGGGCGACCAATATTTCATGCAGACTGCATGTGCGTCACAGTTAACCAACTATTTCGTCTCGCCGCGATCGTTTCTTTTCACGAGTTTAATTAATATGAACCTCGGTAAATTTTGTGACCAACGTATTTATTTTCAGTAGCGGATCCTTTCTTTCTTTCCTTCTTTTATTCATTCATTCATTCTTTCATTCTTTCTTTTTTTTCTTTCTTTTTCTCTCTCTCTGTCTTTCTATTTTTTTTCTCTTTTCTGTTCGACCATTTTAGACTCGATCATCACAATAACTTTATTTTTTTTCTTTTTACCGTATAGACCTAATTGTATACTTTTGTATGCTTTTTACGACTGCTATATTTGCTTACTTAAATCAACCAATCACATTCGAGAATTCCCACCGTCATGCATATCAATTACTTTAACCACGTCTACAAGTCGTGCTAGCACTGACCAAAACTTCACCCTCGTATAGGACACACTATATCAAAAAATCAGAAGGAAAATCAAAGATACTAGCTAATGTACACAATTAGAGCGTGTGATATGGACGACGACAATTATTTTTATCCCAAAAGGTAAGATCAAACTTTTTCCCCTAAACTCGTTGAATTTTTATTTGGGGACAAAATACTAGAATAAGTTTTGCACACGTCAAAAATATACTTGCTTGATTCATTCCGGGATCCTTTCAGAATTCTGTATTTTTTACGACTGTCATGAATTCGCTCATCCAAAAACTATTATTTAAAGGAAATACGAATCATAATTATAATTTTTTTGAATTTCCTATTTCTCTCAATATTTATGCAAAACATTTTCTGTCGCGTAAGAAAGGAATTGCATATAGCTATAGGGTGTGTAGCAATAGATTCTCAGAAATACAGGAAAATATGTAAGCTTTCTTCAATATTCGATTTTATTCTTTGATGCAAGTCTTGGCAGGTAGTAAAGTTCCGGATCTTGTGATCTGAGATCATTTTGTAACTTTTTCTTGGAAAAAAACATTAGAAATACGTTACTTATTAACTGAACTTTTAATCCCAAAGTTGTAAGATGTCTTACTTGGACAATACTAATCTATGTAATTTAAATGTCAACATATTTATTTTGTTGAATCTTGGAATACATTCAGTTGGGGTAAGTTAAATGTTACCCCTGGTTATATTTCGCCTGAAGCTGGTCACTGAAAATCATCTTAAAAAATCAAAAGAAAATTTAAAATTTTGGCATAATGTGATGTAATTGTTCTCAATTTTCTTTTGGCGTCTTTTATGATTATTTTTCTTAGATTATTTCGATATTTTTTGTGAATGTTATGGCAAGTATCATTTATCTATTTAGGCAAGATCAGATTAGGTTTCCATCTAAGTTTAAGAGCGCCTCTCTCTTAAAAAATCATTCACGCGTTAGATTGAATATAATTCAAATGTGTTATGCATCATTTTAAACCTAAATAACCAGACAATACCTGCATATTTTTTAACCCAAAAAAAGAAATAATTATATGTAATTAATGCGATAGCTTCAAACTCGAGCTCAATTTTGAAAGATGCCCTGTCCCCTCCCCCGGTGTGGAATGGTTTGGTGTTCCACGTGGATAGGCGGGTGGAAGGAGAATTCGATCTTTGATCACTCTCGGGTCATTCCCTTCAGACAACTTGTACTGTAGTATATGTCTTCCCCCAACACTTTTCTCCCTTCTTCTCACATTTTAGATTCCCTACAAGTATGGATATAGAAAAACTTAAAGAAGATCTCAAAGAGCATGGTCAAGAACACACATTGAAATTTTGGAACGAGCTTGATGAAGAACAACAGGCGAGATTTTATGATGATTTGCGAAGCATCGATTTGGCTAAAACAAATCGTTCGTTCACAACCACAATGGAGAATGCTGAGAATCATGTCGGCGAAAAGAAAGACGAAAGAATCAAACCTATGCCTCCGGCACAAATAGGCATCGTTGCTAAAGCTGGAAATAACCTTAAGACTTGGGAGGAACGAGGTTTACAAGAGATCGGCGAGAGTAAAGTTGCTGTGCTGTTGTTAGCCGGTGGGCAAGGGACGCGTTTAGGCGTACCTTATCCAAAAGGGATGTACGATGTTGGGCTGCCCTCCGGAAAAACTTTGTACCAACTACAAGCTGAAAGAATTGTTAAACTTCAAGAACTAGCTTCAAAAACGTCTGGAAAAAAGTGCATAATACCTTGGTAAGTCATTGATGGATTACAAAGTTTACATCATCAAGTCATGTGATGAATTTAAGTTAATTATTTGAAGCCTATCTTGGAAAAGTTTGATGAGATATTTTCTATCTGTGCACGTAGTGATCTCTGTAGTATTTGATGTTGTGGTTATGATTTAGAAACCATGAGTATTGATAAGAGTTTAATGAAAATAAAACTCGGAATCTTGTATATGGTTTCAACTGACAGGTTGTCACGTATCGGAAGATCAGGTCCAGGAATGTGTTCTAGCTTGCTTGCATTTACGATAAGCTTCATATTGTGTATCTAAAAGAATAGAATAATAATCCTTAATTAACCATGACGCAGCATATACAGGAATTTTATGAAAAATACAGATCTGTCTGTTATTACTGTGGTTTAGGGTTTTCCTTAATTTTGCTACTAAATGTTTTTACAAGTCTTTAAATATATATGGGTTTTTCTATCAGATGAAATTGTGCAATTGGGTCACCAGTAAAAGCAGCAAGTTAAATGGAAAATACCTTCGATTTTTTTCTATTATTATAGATATTTATCGCATTGTACTGCACTGTGACGTCAAGTATTACAATATATTTAAAGATTAAGTCTCATACTGAGAGATTTGCATCACAAACATGGTATTTTACATAGTGTTTGGATAGGAATATATAGTTGTTATATTTACATAACTGAAGTCATGCTTGAAAACACAGAGGATCATATATTTGGAAGTTTTGGTTTAAGAATCAATAAAATAATTGAATTGTCATTGTTTTATGAGGGTAGCATTTGATTAATATACCCAGTGGCTAACAAACCTGTGGCCCTCCATTTTGTTGATGTTGAGGGAGGAAAACTGGCAAACCTGGAGAAA
The DNA here is from genome assembly GCA_023349425.1 of Anthopleura sola. NCBI lineage: Eukaryota > Metazoa > Cnidaria > Anthozoa > Actiniaria > Actiniidae > Anthopleura > Anthopleura sola. The sequence continues at coordinate 3,832,019 of JALHLI010000015.1, read as the reverse complement.
TACTCTCAAAGCATGAGAATGAACCAACAGGTAGTTCTAGATCTAATTCACTATAACTCCAAGTCAGGGAATCAAACTCAGGTCAAACTCAGTGCTCTCACTGACATGCCAACCCTGCTTTTCTAAAATAATTATAGAGGCTTTGCACCTTCATGTGATGGCAGCCAATGCAGGAGGCAGGAACAATTGAATCTGGTGTAATCTGGTTTACATGAGAAAGAATTCAGTTTCCTAGGGGAAAACAACTGTTGTTGTGCCTCATGCACGCATGCGTGATCCTGTCATATTGCTGTCATGGTGCAAAACCTCTATACAAATATGCTTTTAGATGATGGTGGTGGTGGTACGGTGATGGTGGTATGATGATTATGATTATGGTGATAATGATAATAATTAGGGTGATAATGATGATGATGTTGATTAAGCGTGATGACCATGTTTTCTTCTTCTTCAGGTATGTAATGACAAGCGAACACACCAAAGGCAAAACAGAAAAGTTCTTCAACGATCACAACAATTTTGGTCTTCAAAAGGAGAACATTGTTTTGTTTGAACAACATACGATTCCATGTCTATCATTCGATGGAAAAATAATATTGGAAAGTCCAGGAAAAGTAGCCAGAGCTCCAGATGGGAATGGTGGATTATATGCAGCACTGACTTCTAGTAAAATTGTTGAGGACATGAAGAAGCGAGGTGTTGAATCTGTACATGTTTACTGTGTAGATAATATTCTTGTCAAGTTGGCTGATCCTGTGTTCATGGGATTCTGTTTGGAGAAATCAGCAGAGTGCGGAGCAAAGGTGAGGATATATGGTATCATATTTGTAATAAAATGTTTCAATTTTGCCAAGAAGCTAGGTTAGAGTTGTACATATTTTTTAAAAAACCATATTATTTACAACCATCACTCCCCGTACTGGTATCTTCCGTGAGGTTCACTCCACACACACTACCACTACATTCTATATTTACTACATACAACACTCAACTCACATGTTGAATTTTTTACGGAAGGCACCTTCAGCTGTTTTTCTTATTATTTTGTACTTTATAAAAGAAATAAAAACCTATATTACTGAGCAGATCATGGAAGAAGCTATTCTAACTGTTATATATATTTAATGTATGACTAGGTTGTGGAGAAGAAACACCCAACTGAAGCAGTAGGTGTTATCTGTGTATGTGATGGAAAGTATGAGGTAAGGAAAAAAAAAAGGTCAAATGTCAATTCTTCCCTGTACATTGTCCAATGACTAGTACTGGCCACTATTTTTAGCCCTGGTCTCATATTGTGGTTCTGTAGCTTAAACGTCTCTGTTTGCATGTAGGTAGTAGAATACAGTGAAATTTCCCTAGCTGTAGCCGAGAGAAGAGATCCCAATGGAAAGTTAACCTTCAGGGAAGGAAACATAGCCAACCACTTCTTTGCAGTAAAGTTCTTGGATGAATTTTGCAGGTAGGTTTAATTTAGTAATACATTGAAGTTGATTTTTGTGGAGGAAGGAAAACCAGAGAACCTGGGGAAAATCCCTCAAAGCACGGGAGGGAACCAACAAACAACTATACTCACATATATATCATGACCACAGCACTTAGAGGTGACACATTTTATGGCACATGTCACCCATACCACCCTCCCAGATGTGAGGGCTTAGATATCTTATTATAAGACAAACTGTTGTACGTTGGGGACAGCTGGGAAATGTTTGATCTTTGACTTTCATTTTGTAGAGAACGGGAAGATGAGCTGCCATATCACTTGGCCAAGAAAAAGATTCCACAAGTTGATGAAAATGGTAAAACGTAAGTATGCAATAAATGGACCTATCTCACCTCTATCATTGTTTGAATTCAGTTATTTTATAAACCGCAATTCATAATACTTAAGTCATAATACTGTACCTTTAATTGCTTATCCAACTTTGACTTTTAGGGTTAAGCCTGATAAGCCAAATGGTGTCAAGCTTGAGAAGTTTGTCTTTGATGTGTTCCAGTTTACAGAGTAAGTATTTCTAGCAAGAGCAGAGTTCCATGCTGACAACATCAATAGATCTAGATAAAATATAAATTACATGATAATCAATTCCTAATTTGTGGCACAGGAAACCAGAGCTTTCAATAATATTTGGAGTAGACGGTCAATCCAAAAAAGTAGGGGTCCGTATCCCCCAAGGGGCCGTAACTTTATTTGGCAATGGATTAATTTTTTGTCAAAATATCTGGCAGTTTAAGGTGAAGTATCCAGCGATAAACCGCCGGTAGCCGCCTTTTATTGAAAGCTCTGGTAAACCAATGTTTGCGATCGCTGTGTGGTTAATTTTCTTGAGGTTCTTTAGTTTTACTCTCTCCATAAAAATCAAATGTGAGCTCATCGAGAGTACTATAGTTGTGTGACTTGTAAAATAATTAATATAGTATATATAACTTTATAATAGAGTATGAATGAAGTAGAAACAGACCCAACAAGCTGGCTCTAGACCTACCATGTACAATTAAAGAGATCTGTTGTTGCTAAAATAATTGTTCTCTTGGCTTCTTAGGAAATTTGCTGTACTGGAGTGTATAAGAGAAGATGAATTTTCACCATTAAAAAATGCCGGTGATGGCAAAGACAGTCCTGTATCAGCAAAGCAGGCATTGGTCAACCTCCACTACAGACAGATCACCAATGCTGGTGGTAAATTTCTGGACAGCAATGGGGAGGTTCTTCCTGTCATACCTAAGTAAGTCTTTTGAAGCAAACGGGGGGTATTAAGTGGTCGTAAATAGGGAAGGTTATGCCAATAAAAAGTCGTATAGTCGTATATATGCGCCGATGAAAATGAATATTGAGATTGCCGCAATATAAGTTAATAAATATCAAATATCATTAGTCTCGTTGAAAGTCTTCATACTACAGTCAAACCTCTATACAATGGCGACCACTGAGACAAAATTTTTGTGGTTGTTGTATAGAGGTGATGGTTGTGGAGAGGTTTCTGCTATAGTATACGTATGAACTCATCGGTAACCAGGACAAAATTTCCTGGCCATTGGGCAGAGGTATATATAGCTGTAGTGGAGAGGTTCCAGTTACAGTATATACTTGTATAAGTTCATTGGTAACTGGGACAAAATCTACTGGTCGTTGGGTAGGCCGTCGTGGGGAGAGGGGAGGTTAAATTACTGTAATGTGATTTTATATACTGCAATGTTATAATTAGTTACTCAAAGCTCTACGAGGCTGACTTCACACCTTTCCTTTTATTGCAGAGAAGAAAAAAATTCAATAGTTTGTGAGGTCTCTCCTCTTCTATCGTACTTTGGAGAGGTGAGTTAAAATCTACTAACTTAGTATCAATTATAAAGTATCTTTATGCTAGGTATATATCCAGTCATTTTGCCTACTGATAGTTTTAGTAGGATTGTTTTTAGGCTTCTAAGGGAAAAGCCAGCTTTCCACATATCACTTATGACTGACTAGCCTCGTTTTTGCCCCCTCATAATTATATACCAGGCCATCTATTGTATCTGCCATGTTCGGAATCGGTGTATGGACATTGCCCAAATAATAATCTCACATTCTTGATAAAAACTTTGTCTGACTTTGCTATATAGAATCTTGAAGAAGTTGTCAAGGATAGAAAATTTATGGCGTCAGACGTCCTTCATCTAAAGGCTCCTGTCGAAGAGGAAAATGGTGAACCACAGTCAAAGAAAATCAAGGGAGATTGATGGTGGCAAGATAATTTTTATAAATATAGCTATAGCTAGCCTTTAAAATAATTCACTGAAAAGAACGTCCTTCACCTAAAGCTAGCGCTCCTGTCGAAGAGGAAAATGGTGATCGAACCACAGTCAAAGAAAATCAAGGGAGATTGATGGTGGCAAGATAATTTTTATAATATAGCTATAGCTAGTCTTTGAAATAATTCACTAAAAAAATCATCAAAATAAATTAGGGCATTCAAATATGATTTAGAATAGCTTTTATTATGGATCCTTGCAAATGAGATATCTTTTGTTAGAATCACACAATTTCCAGAATCCATTGCGCACTTTCCTTTACCAGTTTATTAGTATGTCAATTTTCTAATATTATTCTCATTAGGGGTCAAAATTTTTGAATTCAAAAGAAAATTCAATAGTCCTTCACTGTTCCCTGCGCATCTTGAAAGGTAGCCACGCCTTTGCATATAAGCGAGACAAAAAGTAAGCTAAGTTGCAATGATAGAGACTTTTTTTAACACCTTGGACAATTATTCACATGTCTCTATGACTGCAAGGTCACCATTCGTCTTGCTTCAATGCAAAGGCATGGCTACTTTTCAAGATGGTGCAGGGAACTGTGAAGGGGAGTATTGATTTCACATGGTAATTAAGGGCTTCATACTTTACATTTGACAAAAAAATTATGCAAAATTTTTGAATTCTCTGTTGCTTAGGTTTATCATTCTCTATTTTGCACAAAATATTAATGTGTTCCAGTGAATCTCTGTGGAATTTCCAAGTGCTTGTATTAATTGCTGAAGCAGTGCATTATTTAATTTATTATATTGGTGTTTATGAAATGTTGGTATTTGAATGAGGCTAACCCTGAGTAAACGAGTCTGTAATCAAGGAACACAAATTGAATTTGAATTTGTATGTGTCCCATCATTATAGTGTGATGTGCCAGCCTCATAACCATATCAAAATATGGCCACTCAAAATATTTTACAAGTTAGCCATGGCCAATCAGCAAATATTTACACCTTTATGTGAGGTCAAAGTCGTGACACCAAATATTTTATTTATATTTGCAACAGAAAGGACCAAAAACATGCAAAGTTGAAATAATTGAGCAAGTTTTCTTATCAAAATTCGAACCTTTACCTTGGCGATATTGAGTTTTAGTGTCTTTGCTGGAGAATATGCCTCATTGAACAACTAAAAATCTAATTGGTTGGCCACAGTTAGGTGCGTCGCACTGTTATATTATCTTTTCTATTTTTTGGGCCAGGAATATATACTGGTTTAATTGCTTAAAGCTAGGCCATATCACAAAATCTGTGTATTATTAATACCTAGGAGCTATGAGACTTCTTAGGTGGATTTAGGGTTGGATAATGGGTAATTTCACATGCTGTGATTGGTCAATTTGCGGTCCATAATCCACAGTATGGACCGAAAAATCAAAATCTTTCCTAGCCTTGCCATATAATAAATATCTTATTAACCTTGTTTGCTCGGTCCGTACTGTAAGTTATGGATCCTCGTTTTTCCACTTTTTTATGGCCTGCACGCTTCACACTTGGGCTAAAAGGCAGTGGCAAAAGCTCAGTCCATAACTTACGGTACGGACCTCAAACTCGGTTAATAAGAGCTATATGCTGCATCTAGAGATCATGTGTTTGAGGATGAACATGTTATTCTGGGAGTGGTTTTTGTTTGTCTGGGTAACTCCACTGTGGCTTAAAAGCTCAGATTTAGGGTGCATATCATTTTGGATATTTCTGGTATCATAGAATCAGTTTGAATAATTTTAGGTAAAAGAGATGGGAAACTTTATGCACAAGCTAAAGAGGTTAATCATTTTTGGCTGATTCATTCACGTACGTACAGACATAACTCATAATTTGTCTACTGGTATTTCATGCAGTCAGGAAATATTGTTATCAGTATTCCCAGGAGTGTTAATAAGCCAGTTCGGAGTTTCAGAATCGTTTTCAGTGTACATGCGATTTTATCCCGAATTTCAATTAAACAAAAGAATGTGAGAAATTTGGGTTAAAATCACATGCGCACTGAAAACGATTCTGAAACTCCCAACTGGCTTATTTCAGACTACTAATATTGTACTGTCTGTATAGGGAAAATAATAAAATATGAGTTTTTACTTCCCTATATTTCATGATTTGAAAAGAAATCAAAAATGTTTTAAAGTTTGAGCTTAGGGAATTATGCAAGGGGGGGGGGGGGGAGGAAGGGAGCTTTAGCCTTCTCATATACTGCTAACTAAGCCTTTCTATGTTACTGGTATTTCATTTCAGAATTATTATCATTTTTATTGGTATAATCTATATAAGTGAATAATTATTTGGCAATTCTACATGGTTTACAAAACGACTCACAGCAGTACAACCAGTTTGCTGCAAAGTTCCTTGTATCGTAACTCTTTGTCCATTGTTGAAGTTACATTTGCTCCATATTCCTTCAAGGACTTACTCCCATTTTTGTAATTATGCAACCCAGAGAACTAACTATAATTCAAGATGTCTGGGTTTTTCGCTTCCCTCAATCAAATTTTCAATAGTAAATTTCTGATTGATGGCAGCCAAAAACTTGTGTTTGTTGTGTAATTATAAAACTAATATTGGCGTAATACACATTCCAGTTTTACCACATAACGTGTACTGTAATTTAGATAAGGCCTGTTCCTCCTCCTGGACTGACTGAAGTTTGAAAAACAAAAAGTGATGATACAAAAAATCTTGCAGTAAGGAAAAAATGCTAACATGCATGGGACCTTATTATACCTTTATAACAGCATCAAAATGTTTTTTATTTAGTATTTTTTACAGTGATTATTACTGATCATAGCTAATGAAGTATGTCAACCTACAGATAATAATGAAGTATGTCAACCTACAGATAATAGACCCCTTTTCACATGACGTCAAAGCAGCTCAATTTGGAGGATATAACAAGGGGGTGTATATAATCCATACTAAGGCAGACCCAGCCCAGATGTTTTGAAGGGACCCAAATTAAGTTGATCTTGTAGTGGTGAGCCCAGTAGCGGATCCAAGGATTGAGGTTCCATAGAACCGCCTTTTGTGAAGCAAATCATGTTCTTTATTCTCAAGAATGAAATTGATTAAAATCATTGGGTCCTGGAGCCATCAACATGTAAAAGGAATTATGTTTAAAAAAAAAAATGATTGAAATCATGCAGCCTGCTCTCTTTAAATTATACCTTTGATGGGCTTCCTGTGTTAGGTGAGTAACACAGGAATCCCAACAGCAAAACATAGCAAAACTTTTTCTTGACCCACCCTCTTCAATACATGCGGCACGCCCCTCTAGCAATTACATATAGTTTTTAAAAAATCCATACCTCCTACACAGAGTGTGAAATTTCCAGCACAATAGAGGGTCATCTGAGCAGGATATTTTGGTCCTTTTTTTAAACCGCCAGGGTTGAGACAAACCTCCCACAAAGGGGAAGTCACATTAAAAAAATGAAATTCTAACCCTGTGTGATGGCTGTCATGTGATGGTAAAAATACTCCATAATAATTATATACTATAGGGTTCATGTCCGTAGAGAAGTTATGGATTTTCTGCAGAACTACAAACTACATCCTACATATATACAGCCAGCATACAATGTTGACATCGTTAGTAAAAATAAACTCAGAAAATCAATTTGATCAGATAATTTTTCTATTGCTAACAAATCTGCAATGTGGAAATACTACCAAGGTACCTTTGTCAACAACAAATTATATAAAAAATTATTCCATAATCTATTCTTCAGAGTCGTCATGGTTGCTTTCTTCCTTGACTGGTGCTTGTGGTTTGCTTTCATAATGTTTCATTGCATGTTCTGAGGAAAGAAGCTTTTTTCGTACTTCTCCTTTCCTCCAGAGAATAATTTCCTGCAAAGATAGGGTAGTTAGGAACTAATATTAAGTTCAGAAGGTGAAATTGTAAAACAAGTTCAGCTCTACAAACAAAATCTGTTAGAACACAAGAAAATATTCTTGGACATACGGTACCTGCTGCTTAAAGTATCTTCTTTCTTCTTCATCAACAAGAACTAAATTCAAAAAGTATCTGACTGAAAACTTTTTATTGACATCTTTGAATGTTGGTGTTAACTCGTATCCTGCTAAGAAGAGTCTGATAGGGATGGATTCACCTAGAAAACAAAAGAAACTGTCATAAAATAATGAAAGACCGAGGAATAGACTGCTTGCTTGTGACCTCAAACCAGCTCAATTTGGAGGACACAACAAATGAAGGTGCATTCTGATGTAGTACAAGGGGTTTTTTGAAATGTAGGTAATGAAAAGACACAATCAATGAGGAAATGGGAGAATAAAAGGAATAGAATAACAATATTATAAGACAAAAGATAATCATAGTTCTAACCACACATACCTCTTACTGGAGCACCATCCATGATTTCATATTTTGCAATGGTTTCGTTTTCATTGTACGTATTTGGACCTAAAAAAAATGGTACAAATAATAAATCAATAAAGTATATTTAGGATCATTTTTGGGGGGGAGGGGGGAGGGGGGAGGGTTTGTTTGTTGGACAATCATACCTGTACCAGTGGTTTCTCTTTTGATAATTGCCAGCTCCATATGTTTGATCTTGATTCTGACCAGAAGGAAATAAATCTTTCCTACAATGGCATCCTTCAGGTGATACCTTGGAAGACATAAGCAGAGATTTTTGTCAACATCATTATCATTGTTGTCAGTATCATCACTGTCATTATCATTGTCATCATCACTGTCATTGTCATCATCACTGTCATTGTCATCATCATTGTCACCATCATCATTGTCATTGTCATCATCATTGTCACCACCATCATCACCATCGTCCTCATTATCATCATCAGTCAGATCATTATCCTCATTGTCGCTGTCATCGTCATAGTCATCATTATCATCATCCTCAGTCACATCATTGTTATCCTTATCTTCATCATTATCATCATCCTCAGTCACATCATTGTTATCCTTATCTTCATCATTATCATCATCCTCAGTCAAATCATTGTTATCCTTATCATTATCATCGTTATATCATCATCATTATCATTGCCATCAGCAAGAAGAATACTTGGGTGGGGGCATATTAACAACCTTCATCATGGGTAACTTACTTTGACTTGTTGTATTCAAATTCTATGTGAAGGCAATCCTCTATACCAACTTCCATCTTGATACTAGAAAACAAATGAAAATTACAAAACACCACTTCAAAATTAAAATCATTCACATGTAGAAATTCAAGAACAAATCCTGGCGATGGACATTGCCAATAATGATGGGGGAGGTCAAAAATGAAATGGAATGCCCCAACATAACAGAGCTGTTATATAGAGATTGTCACATGCAAAGTGGGTGAGCAATATGATACAAAAAATGAATGAATAAAAAAGACATCGGACAGCAGCTCATAAGATGCGATAATTTGTTTATAATTTACAATAATTAGGGTCAATACAATAACCAAATTTCCAGTTTCTGTTTTACCAATATGGTTTTAATTAGCGAATTCATTACAAGGATAGCAATATATTTTTGCATATATTTTTACGTTTAATTATTTCAAAATTTCATGAGGTGGTCACCTCGCATGGGTCTCGTGTCCCGTTCGTGACTCTCCTTTTAGGGTAACTACTAGTTATTTTATTTAACACATTGTTATATTAGTTCCCAATAAAGCTGTTAAAAAAAAAAAAAAAAAAAAAACCCTAAATGTGATTATCTATTTATTATTACCTGGTATTCATCTCTGGGTAGGTGGATAATGTATGTACAGCCAGGTCCATTTCCTTTGTTATGTCCGACAGCCGTCTTACTATAGCAACCCTAAGAAAATACCTGGAAAAGAAAAATGTGCGTACATTTACAAATGTACAAGTACAAGTACATCTTAGCGAAGGTTGCTTATGGAAAGTTAAAGAGTTTGAAATTATCTTTGTCCTACAGTAGAAACACAAAGAGTGCAAAAGATCTAACAGGATAAGAAAATAGAGGATATTACATGGGCTTGGGAAGATACAAATTTTATCTTCCCATCTGGGGCTCAGAATTTTTTCTGAGTCCATTCAGTATGGTACAATCACATTATACATTTCATATTCCATCATCATACGCAAACCAACATTATCATTTATCTTCAAGTGTTGAAAAGATCTCTCACAAGTGAGCACAGTGAACAAGTGAGAGATTTTCAACATAAGAAGATAGAATTCATGTCTCCAAGCACCTATGTTCATTATATAATTATCAATGAAAAAGAAAAGAAAGCTTTTTTCAAGCTTTTTTCTGCTATAAGAAGTATGTAACCATAGTGACCATATATATATTCACATGTGAAAATAACTGATGTTATTTCCATAATTATGTGAAAATATTAAATTTTTGAAATAAAGAAATACAGTATGGCTATTTCATTGATAACCATATATACTAATATTCATTATTGTCTGGTACTTGTAAGCCTTACCTCAGCCTAACATTGGCACCAGTGTATGTCTCATATGGTTTTTCGACATTCACAAATTCAAAGTCATAGGTTTCATTTTGCATTAGTTCTCCTGGTCTAGCCAGTTCCCTGACGAGTGAGGTGAACTCATGATGGTTGCCTCTGTCATAGAACAGTTCTGTTGAGATAAAAATGTGACAACTGTGTTAACAGTGTAAATATGTCAGTTGTATAATGGCAGGGTAAAGAAAAAAACCTGTTAGGTGGAATTAGAGGTAGTACACTTGCCTCTCACCTTGCCGAACTGATGAACAAAAAAAGTGGGGTTTGAAACAATCAAATCAATTTTCTAATAGGCAATGTGCATCAAAGCCCACAAAGCAGTCTGGGAAAGTGAGTTCTTTAAAAATGTAACAGGGAAATCAGTTTTATAAAGATTTTTCTTACTTTTTCTTCATGACAGGATTTGTTGTCCAAAGTTCAAATTGTTTCAGGTGGAGGTTAAATCATTTTATCAGAATATTTTTCGCTATATTTTAGCGGTATTTTTGAGCAATAGGCAATGTGCATCAAAGCTCACAAAGCACTCTGAGAAAGTGAGTTCTTTAAAAATGTAACAGGGAAATTAAAGGAACTAGAAAAAAATTACCCTGTTATTTTCGTCTGCTGAAACCCTTTTATTTCCATATAAAATGTCTAAGGAAAAATTGTCAGATGAATTCTTAAAGGAGCCAAAAAAGCCTAAGAACTCACTTTCCCATCATGCTTTGTGATATAATTTCGAGCTCATGCACATTGGCTGTTAGTAGAATTTATCATCTTCAATGTTTAGGAGCTTCAAACCCCTGGAAATGAACCCTTCATGCTAGATCCTGCACATTACATCATAGGACAAAACTGAAGTACTATCCTTTTGGCCAATCACAGCACATGTATAAGATCATGTGAAATATCCTAGATCTAAAAAGCAGAGATAAGGAATGTCAACATACCAATCTGACCAATAAATTCAATCTTGATGCCTTGATGTTCTAGCTTCTTTCCAGGGTTTTTAAGGTTGACTTTGACCTTAAGAAATCAAGTAATTATTATTAACAATTAATTATATAATATATTTTAAATTTTAACCAATAATTTGTTTCTTTAAGTAATGAGAAATGATGTAAAAAAACTACTTAAAAGCAAGAAAAAAAGTATGTTAAAATCATTATAAAATAGTTGAGGAAATGTACTAAGTTGATTATTGAAAGCTTAGAATAATTACATATTATTATGGTGATGAAATACTTTGTTTGAAGTTGATGGATCCTACCGACCTATAGATTTCATTCACATTTACTTTTAAATCGTGTTTAGTGCTGTGTCTAAAGTAATTATTTATTTATGACCTATTTCTTGATCAGAGATGACGGCAATAAGAGGAATGAAAATAACCAGGCAAGAAAATATTCTTCAAAAATGAATTTCACGAACTTTATACACCGAATCAAAATATGGTGACCAATTTGAATAACCATTGTTCTGGACTGACTTCCTCTCATACATGTAAAAATGCTTTTATGCTTCCACGTGAACACAAGGCTAGTCAGTCCAGAACAATAGTTATTAAAATAGGTTGCCATATTTTAATTTGGTGTATGAACCAATTGAATTTCGATTATCGTATTTAGGGTTTAGTTCAACATGATGTTTTTAATTTGTAACACAGAACAGTAGAACTTTACTAAACAGGAAATATATTTTAAACCACATCCTTATTATGTTAGACATAGGTGTACAAACTACGCTGATACATTTTGAAAGAATTTGTTCTAGCAAAAATGTAAGTCCCTAAATTCTTATTTGATGTGTGAGCTAGCTGTGCCCTGACTTTGATCAACCCAGGGGTTGAGCACTTCAGAATACAATAACATTTAAGGTACTGTAATAACTTTCTACAGTGTAGTTTAGTTCTACTGGATTTGCTGACAAATACATTATCATAGAAATAAGTAATTCTTAAGACTCATCTTTTCATTATTTCCGACATAATTCTACAAGGAAACTACAGTTATACTTCTGTAAAAATTTTTTCCATATACCTCGTCAGAAATCAAACTTTCATTATCATGTCAGACATAAGTCTAAGAGAAATACATTTGTAAGAGTTTAGTCTAATGATAAGCATCACAAAAAAACAGGTGTTGTAAATGTAAATAGAACAAGTGAATTGAATACAGTATAAGGAAACTTAGACACTGTCTGGAAAAAAGTTTGGAAATGTACCAAATGGACATTTCAGATGTAAGTCCATCGTCAAAGTAAAAAAGAAGACTAATATCTAGAAGACTATGTTAGTATACACGCATCAAACATTCCGCGCTACTGCTCTAAGCGCATGCTCAGGGGATTAAAAAATGAGATAATATTTTGTAAAACATGTTATATTTTAGTAAGTTGTATTTTTCTTGTCAAACACAATTTTCATTAAATATTCAAGATCACGTACCGTTAAGCAAATTTTGAGTCAAATATACCAAAAAATTGCATATCTTACAAAATATTATCCCACTTTTTAATCCCCTGAGCATGCGCTAAGAGCAGTAGCGCAGAATGCTTGATGCACGTATAGTTTGAAGGCTTTTTACACAGTGGCTAAGTTTCCTTCTTATTCACTTGTCGTATTCAGCAACAGCAATGCGGGCCAAAAAAATTTCACTTTGTGAATATTTTATTTTCGTCAAAATGAAATGAAATGAATGAAATCTTGGTGGAAAACACTTTGATCTCTTATCGAGATTCCCTGTTATTTGTCACTAGACATCACTGAACTGTTTTTGAGTTCTGACACAAGGGAAAAAAACAGGCATAAATGCAAGCATAATGCTTCTAGGGTCATCAATGATACAGTACAAGAACTAGTAAAGATGAGAATAAGAGATCAAAACTGCTTGATCTATGAAGCTACTTGTTTATGGACATAGTATTTCAATGGATGGATTCTACAGGAATCTAAGTCTCATATACTAAGTGATTCTAGCAAATCATTTCATTTTTACCAATAGTTTCATGTAGTGCAGTTATCAACCACATAATCTCCGAATGCTTCAAGTACTCTTAAATAATTCAACTCTACTTTTTTTCAAATTTAAGTCTGAATTCAACTCAATCGCTCAAGCCTTCCCGAACATTTAACATTTAAGGAACAATTTAACACACACGTAACGGAAAATTAAGCCAAGAACAATGAAGATTTTCGCAATTTCGATTTAATGAAGAACGGAATTATGCTTTGAAGTTTACAGTAAATCAATTTTAATATGAATGTAATTTCGAGGTTTCGTAGTTCTTGTCATGAAAAAATTCCAAATCACAGAATAACGTTATATTTAAGGTATAGATTGTAGTGTATTTTGTAATGGTTAAGCTATGAGGAAGATTGCTATCTTACTTTCCCTGTAACGCTCTCTCCATCGTAGTACAAGTACAATCGTTCCTTCTTTCCGTCTTCATTTTTCACGTCAACTTGCTTGCGTTTGTCAGCTCCATTAAGCTCAATTTCGATCTCTGCAGACTGACCAAAGCCGAAGAAGCTCTGAAGGAAAGAGAAAAGGTAAGAATTGGTGAGGAATAAAGCGAAAGAAGGGAAAAAAGTCAAGAGTTTTTCGTACCATTTTGGATGGTCGTACAAGATGGCAGCCTCCACACTTCCTGCGCGGTTTTACCGAGATAGATCGCGGGCGCGGACACTGGTTTTTGGACCCTGACCGCCCCACCCCTCTATAGTACCTTGGACCCACAAGGGTCCTAATTTGTATAAATCAAATACTTGCTTAGTTGAGAAATTAGCACATTTCAGAAATATAGCGGAAATTAAAAGACATTCATATGTATTCCTTTTTAAGGCTTTTTGCTATGACTCACTCGTGTTCAAGGCTGGATTTTTCAACGGGTTTATAACGGTGGACTTGTGACAGGAAGGCAAAGGGGTGTGGGATGAAGAGCTAGGAAAGGATTATTTCTTTCTTTTATTTTCCCAGCTAATTTTCTAATTCCTGCATGTATCATCAACGCCATAAACGCGAGATACCAGAGGTAGGCTTATGACAGGGAGGACTTCTTTATATCAGAAGCCATTCCAATATTTCTGCATGTCGTCTCGGGCATGTCGCCGTACCGTGTACGTGCTGTAGAGTCGGTGTTACACTAGAAAACGTTCCTTGCGAATTGGTTCGCAATTTTTTTTGTTGTTATAGAAAAGGGTAAGGGGTCGAGAGTCCGGGCAGAGCATCCCCGTATGAAACGACCCGAAGTACCCCCCCCCCCCCCCCTTGGGAAAAATATCCGCTAGGTAAAGATACCAGTAATCAAGAATAGTAACAAAGTTTCAATATTTAATAACACTTCAACCATCTGAAGAACATTGACATCAACAACTGAAAGCAGTGAACTCACATTGGATTTTGAGGGTGTAAAGGACACTAAGCTGCAAAACGTGAAACAATTCGGTTAGGAATGGCCTGGGTTAAAGAGGCTCTCTCCCTCAAGTAACCAAGGCAACTAGAACGTCAAAACAATCCACAGAAATTACTCCAAAAATGACTGCCTTAAGAATTAAGCATTTTCACCATTCTCTTTATAAAATTTAAATCAGTTCAAAGCTGAAAATCTTGTACTTTATATATAAGACAATAAGTATGGGTTATTTTAAATGAAGCCCAGCTCGAAACTGAACAATAAAAGAGTGACTGCATACATATCTATGCTGCATATAGCCTAAAAGTCAATATCTAGAATATGAACGAAAACAAAAAAAAAAACAATGGAACATCCCCTCTTAGCTTGGGCTTGATGTTTTCCTGTGACTGTGAACGCGGTCGTGGCAAAAAGTCAGCCAATTAAATATCTAGGAAAAGACCGGTCACGGCAAGACACGCTTTCTTCATCAGTCCAATTAAATGGTCACAGGACTGACTAAATACGCCAGACCAATCACATTGCGCGGGGAAAATTTAGCCAATCAAAATTCAATGAACTTTTCACAGCTATTCACCACTTTCCATACATCGGTTCACTGGTCACACACAAAGCACTCAAGCGATGCTTCAAGGTACTTTCGAAGAATTATTCAATTTTGAACTTTACAGCCTCGACTAAATGCTTGGGTTTGACCAATGAATCGATGTGGTGGGGAATGGGGAATCTACTCTATTCTCTTTTCTTATTCTCAAGGTAATGACACGTGGTCTGAAATGGAAAAACATTACGCCCAAGGTAATTTAAGAATCTACTAGTGTCTACTAATGTTTGTTAGACATATTCATCTATTTCACAAGTTAAAACCAAAAAATTCTTTTAAAAAAATAAAAATAAATTTTGACAATCACCCATGTTTCATTGCTTTCAAGCGCAGGGGTATAGGAATGGATAGTTCCAGTTTTCTTACATTTCCTTGGTGTGCCTTAAGATATTTCTTGGACATTTTGCTCAATTTCAACAAAATTTTGTTGAAGTCTCTTGTTGTCCCAGTTTTTAGGTACTGGTGAACTAATCTGTACACTGCTCTTTCCTCTTGGTCACCTGGTACCTCTTTTGTCAAAGAACCCTGGACTATATTGATAATCTGGGGTTTGACGATTTGTTCCATCCATTTGTTTTCCTTAATCCACTTCTTCAGCTTTTCAACGCCATCAAAATAGGTTTTAAGAGCACTGAACTCTTTTTCGTCTCCCCCTTGAAAGTAGCTCCTAAAACATGATAAAAACTTTTAATCGTGGGCTTCAGAATATCGAATGTCGAGCAGCAACATAAGCGAACAAAACCTATATCTTGGGAGACAAGGCAGGGAGCGCTGAACTTGACTTCATGAGAGTTTATGCTGGTTCTCTCTTGTGCTTTGAGGACGTAAGAGAAGGGAGGGAAAATTGGGAAAGCAAGGGTGGATCCAGGGGGGTGAATTCGGTGACTAGTCACCCCCCTTGTAGTTGAATATAATAAGAATAAAGGATAAGATAAGACCAAAAATACACTATGTAATGCATTGCTAGGTATCAGTCACCCCCCTTGAAATCTTTTTGGATCCGCCACTGGAAAGGGCATAATGTTAACTCTCAAGGAGCTGGGGAGTTAGAACCATTTCCATAATTACACAGCCAGTACCCAAGAAAAACAAATTTTTTTTTCACTTTCAATCAAAAAATACTAACTCAGAAAAACTTTTGGGTACCCAAACATCTCAAATTATATCTAGTTGTCTGGGTCACCTAACTATGAAAATGGGTATAATGGGTACATATCAGATACCACAGATAGAGAGGGGGCTGTATACTGCAGATACACTAAATTGTCAAGTCTCATCTTCCCAACTTTCTTATGCACACTAGTCTACATGTACTATATTTTCAAATATTGTCCCCCCCCCCCTCCCCCCCCCCCCCCCCCCCCCCAACCCCAACTTTGTGCTCTGTACTCTTGATTGCCATTTGCATTTTGCTTACTTGTAAGACTCGTGTGATTTCACTTCTTGTCCTCTGTATTCTCTCTGGTGCTCTTCTCCCTTCTCACACTGCCATTCCCAAACTCTACCGATTCTTCCTTGATATGTTTCTGCACACTTCATAAACTGCTTGGGGGAAATGAGCTTCTCTCTTGCTTTGTGCGACAGCTTTTTGTAAACAAACTGTGTGCACTGTTTGATGTCTTCCTCAGTGAACTGTGGAAGAGCTTTGCATTTTGTTGTAAGGTCCTTGCAAAAGAAACTGAAGTTGATGATTTGCTGAAACCCAGTTCTATGCAAGAGGCCTGCAAAAAAATTATAAAGAAACAAAATCACTCTAAATTCCAATAGACCCCTTGCACGTGATGTCAATTAAAGCACCTCAATTCGGAGAAGAAAACAAAAGAATTTCAATCTCCTGAGAATTGGAAAAGTATTGTTTTGTCCTCCAAATTTAGCAAGAGGTCTATAGACCTTATCCACTGTTTTCCTGCCATTTTAGTAGCCTGCAAATTCCTGCATGGGTGGAGAGACACACAGGTATCCTAATCATCCCTGTCTCCAACCAGGATGACCTGCAATACAGGCTACCATTTTAGATCAAGTAGCATTCCTTGAGTATTAGCGTCAGCTCAACAGTCTTGATTCAAATATTTCAGATAGACAAAAAGCAGACAGACAGACAGACAGACAGACAGACAGACAGACAGACAGACAGACAGACAGACAGACAGACAGACAGACAGACATACAGACAAAATACAGAGATAAATGAAAGACAATTCAGGCAGATCAACAGACAGACAGATTGACAGACAAACAGAAAGAGAGACAGACAGACAGATAGGCATAACAGATACACAGACAAAAAGATAGACAAACAGCCAGCCATGACAAACATACAGACAAAAGACAGAGATAAATTAAAGAGAGACTGAGAGATATCAAGGAATTCGATCATTTAGCTGACAACTGTCATTAATTATGTAGCAGACGTACCTCGAGCATAGTCCACTCCAATTTTACAAGAATCCTCTGTAGAAGAAGGAGTTCTCACAAGGCTGATATATTCATCAACAAAATCTTCCTCTTTGTCATCAAAATAGACTTCTGAGTACAAATTTTTGTCTTCTCTTATCAGCAAATTCTTAACGTTCTGAAAATTCTTATTGGTAAAGAAATCAAGTAGTTTCTCTACACGAAGAACCCTTGCAGCTGTTGTAAATTTCTTCTCTATCCTCTTTAGGCTTTTCTTACATCTTTGCAGAGCAACTTCTTGAAACTTTTTAATATGGCCATATTTTAGGACCGATGCGTCAAGACCATCTTTCCAAGTGAAGCCTTTTGAACGGAAATAATCACATAAAGGAACTACATGTACACCAGACCCACCACACGGTAACTCAGCAATGTCGGCATCTTGCAAACCTATATTTATTAAGTAGCGATTAAACCTCAGTCATGAATTATTCATGTTAGGGACTGGGCATTAATTAGTTGGGGGGGAGGGGTGCATTTTACTTTTGACCCAGGGGTGGGGTACTAGGGGTGGTTCAGTGATAGGGAAGATCAGCTGGGATCCGAAGACCCAGTGACCCTATCTAAGTCAAGAAAAAATACAATGGAAAAACATTACCCTGTTAAAGACACAGCACTGTAACTTATAACCCTATCTAAGAACAAAGAGAAATTCTATAACCTAATACACCAGGCGAGCATGGTTGAAAGTTATATGCTAAAAGTTTTTACTGGCTTTCAGAGTAAATTTACTAAATTTCTCAATGGAACATTAGGAATATCTGGCTTTAAGTTTAGTTTCGAGAGTTTTTAAAGCAGGAAAATTTATTGACAGAACATCTGAATATTCCAGAGTATATCACACTAAAGAAATGTATGGCTGTTACACATTTCAACCCCCTTAGGAGCAGAGTATCTGGTAACAAAATTCGATTGTATGAACTCACCCCACATTTTCTTAAATTTTTCCTCCTTTAGGATGGTACGTGACAGAGACCAGTGCATTGAGCATTGATTTAGTAGTGTACACCAGTGATAAAGATAGTCTGGTAGATTGAACACATCACAGAAGAAAGTGAGCTGGCATTTTTCGTCATAAATCTGCCTTTGGACAATGTCGTATTTGTAGATAGCTTGGTAAATGGCAAAGAAAGATGGAAAAGGTCCTTTGACTTTTAAGAACACTAAAAAATCCTCCTAAAAAAACATGGATTTTTCAGGAAAATGCATATTAGTAATAATGCAATATTGATAATGTTAATTTAGGAATTAAAAATACTACACCTCTTGCTATTTCTATGAACATGCCAACCTTGTAGTTGCAAGTTGTCCATTGGAACTTGGTTTTTCATTGCCGCCAGTCAAAAATATAAAAGGTACCGACTGATTATTATTGATTGATGGAAGCAAAAACCAAATTTCAGCATTCAACTCACAGCTAGTGAGTTCACATGTTTATGAAAACAGTAAGCTTATTTGCATAAATATTATTGTTGAGTAAAAAAGATTTCAAAAATAAATGAATGACTGACAAATAAATACACCTAATTGCAAAAACGTTGTCATACAACATTTGAACATTTGTAGTTTCAAGATTAGGAATAAATTAAAAGAACAAAAGAAAGAGTTCTGCTTCAATGATCTTCTTTTGTACTTTTAATTTATTCCTAATCCACTAAACTACAAATGTTCAAATGTTGTATGACAACGTTCTTGCAAGTAGGTGTATATCAAAAATAAGCTTTTCACTTAAGGCTAGGGATAAGATATAAGCTTAATCAACTTCAGAAAATCGGCTCTTTCTTGTTTTTGCAGGGCTTCTGTCAGGCATGAACAGAATAAAACACTTCCTGCAACACCAAGAAAGACCTTGAAAACCTGAACCAACTCAACCAACCCTAAAAGAGGTTGAACTGACTATTTTATATACAGTTTGAGTCAAGTTTTGACAGCTAATAAACTCACAAAACAAAGTCGTTCCCAAAGCGAATTGCTCTCCAATACAAACTCCTTCAACCATTTGCACGTCTCAGTAACATTGAGCAATGTTTTAGCCGAAAGGGAAGAAAATATTTTGAGAAGAATTTCAGAGCTCAACTTGGAAATCCAACAAGACATTTTTTTCTCTCTGTCAAATATTCACGTGTTGTAGGTGCGCGGGGCACGATGGGATGCTAGTTTTCGCAAAGAGCTACGGCACAGGGAACCCAACTTGGATAAACTGTTTATGGTTACAGTGAACTCACTCTAACCAAGAGCACTTGATATTTCTATATTTCAGTCTTTATTTTATAAACTTTCTACTGCTTCATACCTTCTGGAAATGAAGCACTGAACTCAAATAATCTTATTGTCCAAAATAAATCATATTTCCAATCGATTCCCACAAGGGATAAAGGAGGAAAAAAGTATGAAAAAACCTCAAAGTGTTTACGGTTCGAGTGTCCTCACTGTAATTTGTAATTGTATTTGCGCAATTCAGCTTTTAGTGGCTGCATAAGTAGATTATATTTCAATGAAGCATCTATCTAGCTCGTATTCTATACATGTGCTGTCGAACACAATTTCACAGTGGCCCACTTACCAAACCAACCTGGCGTAACCAAATATTGAACGTACCTATCCAAGCATTACTGTAAACGGCTAAACTAGAAAGCCACATTAGGTTTACACACGCTCGCTGCTGTGCAGACACTGACGACGTATACCACACGGATTCATATGCATACAAGGTTAGCATATTTCTCATTTTGTATACTGAGATCTGTACCAGTGCATGATACGAATTGCATACTGAAGACTATGAAAATGTGTTCTAATAATGGTCGTTATCTATGATTATTACACGATTATGGGAAGCAAGGGTGGCGTAGTGCGTAAGTTCTCGCCTTTCACCGCTATGGTACGTGTGTTGAGTTAAGTGTGTTTAGTTTGTTGGTTGGAGGGTTTTTCTCCGGGTTCTCCGGTTTTCCTCCCTCTGTAAAAACCAACACTAATTCGATCTGAGCTGCATCAGTGCTCCGTGGTCAGACATGAGTCGTATGGCGGCTGCCGAAGGCGCCTTCGTATGCCTTCGACTCGACCACGTTGAGCTGCGATCTTCGTAATTCAACTCTTCAGCTGCAAGCAAGGATGATTAGCCCTGTCACGTTGTCACGGTATTGTAATCTCATATGCATATCAGTCTATATTTTTCGGTTTCGTGATCGTTGTTCTACACATCAATCAACACTAACTGATAAGGTAGGATAAAG
This sequence comes from Anthopleura sola, assembly GCA_023349425.1. Lineage (NCBI taxonomy): Eukaryota > Metazoa > Cnidaria > Anthozoa > Actiniaria > Actiniidae > Anthopleura > Anthopleura sola. Next base: position 3,811,072 of record JALHLI010000015.1, on the reverse strand, counting down.
GAGTATAAGCTAAGATAGTTTAAATCACGAACAGTTAGCCTTTAGAAGTCACAGAGTCAACAACGTATTAAATTTTGGAGCAATTATCTTGGAGATTCTCTAGCTTGGAGTCAGGACCGAACGTAGGTTACCATTTCTCTATATTTCATCATTTGTTCATTTAGTTACTTATTTCCTAATATTCCTCGCCCTGACATAAGTCTATATGTAATCATTTCTAGTTTTCACCGCTTCGTTTCGCACCAAATACAATAAAGCCCTTATTCATCGCGTGAGCTGCGAAGTGGTTTAACTTCTCGATCTCCGTTCCCCTACACCCCGTGTCAGTGGATCGGGTACGCGACAAGCCCCTTCAATTTTTATTTTTATTTTATTACACGTATATCTTTCTTCGGATTTAAATTTGTTATTTCAGTGTGCATGTGGCAAGTTAGCAGTCAAACCGACAATTTATAAGTAGTTGAGTGTCTTTACATTCGTCCTTTTAAGAGTCTGCTCACTTTTCCTTCTTGTGTGTTGTTCTGTTCAGTTTGCTTGGGAACGTACATTAATGTGGCTTTACTTTAGAATTAAACTCAGTCATATATAGCGCAGCTAGTAAGGGTAACGGTTCTGGGAACGAGATTACCAACGACCAAAAATTAACAGTGCTCAACCCCACCCCCCCCCCCCCCCCAAAAAAACACTTAAAAATAATAAGCTTTATTTCTGAACAAGACTATTAGGTAACAAAGTCGATATTTGTAAGGTAATTTTCGCCAAGAAATCAAGATACACGTCACTCAAACAGTTTCCCAACATTCCATGGTCAATGAACATAAAACAAGACGTATCCTTTTTTCCGCATCAAATTTTAACAAAAAACTAGGATTAGGTAATCAAGGGTGGTGTAGTGCTATAGTACACTCGTCTCACACCTCCGTCACCTCGTCATTCCTGTTCTCGGCATGACGTAAGCATAGTCTATTAGATCTCTCCCTTGCATGATTTGAGGCATGGTTTTTCTCCGGGTTCCAATTCGATCTGAGCATAGTTAATAGAGGGGAATCATTCCCCTCTATTAACTATGATCTGAGTGAGACCCGAGGTTTTAAAACGGGATTTAATGACAGAGGAAGAAGTGTTGCTTCTTGATCTCAAGACGTGAACGACGTGAAATTGCTGAAAATCGCATTCTGGCGAAAACGATATCGTCTTTTCTCGGTCAGATACTGACGTTCTCGTTCCAGATTTCGAGTTGCTTAAGGTCCCTAGTGTCTGTCCATGCAGAAACCACGTGCTGCTACTAATCCTGGTCTCTCTTTTAATTGGCCACAGTTTTCACTTCGTCTCCTGATTGGTTAACTGTTATCCAGTTTAGAGCATATAGACTTTATATTTGACTTCCTGTCTAATGGCATTGTTTATTTGCAAATCGGCAGGCTTCACATTACGTTTCTACACGTTATCTGCAAGAAAACTTCAAATAACTACCAAAACCATGGCTTCTCGTTCTGCACTGAGAAGGGGTGTTACACCAAGAATCCAGACTTCCATATCCGCCCTCGATCAAGTTGATGCAAAAATGACTGTAGATCAGGTAAGCCAGGCTAGCTATTGTGAGCTTGACACGTCTATTAATATTTTTTTACGGCAACAGTTTCTTTACAGTTGTTTGAACGTTTCTTGAGTTTGAAAAGGAAAGCTTGATATCAAATTCAGCGAGTTTAGTTCATCAGGCGTATATATTTGAAAGCAATTTATTAATGTAATCGAAGAAACAGGATTTGAGTGTAGCAATTAATGCAAAGCGAAAGTGTGGTATACCAATTTCAGTATATATAACTGACTTCCTGGGCTGCTCGCAGCGCTTTTTTCCGCTTTGGAGACAGTCCAATTGTTATTATGTATTTAGCACTGCCGCACCTACTACATTCATTTTCCCAGGAAAAACTGTATGTGGATCAAGATTTTTAGTCTCTGTTAGGGATTTTCGCTCTGACTAAAAAGTCTTTAAGCGATTTATCCCTTTTGTAAGAGACGAAAGGTGGATCTGGGAAGATCCTGGCAAGGTTAGGTTGATTAAGAATCACGTACCAGTGTTTTAATAAAACCTTTTTAAGATTAGGCATAGCTGGGTTATATTGAGTATATGAGTAACGAACGGTAAAATACGGCGGTTAGATGTTTTGTTTTTGGGTTCAAGCGCTGTTTGTCGACTCTTAATTTCTGTTAGGATATCGCTAACGAGTTTCTTAGGGTAGCCTCGGTCAAAGAGGCGGCAAGCAAATTTGTATTTCTCGTTTTCGAAGTTATCCTTGGCTGAGTTCGTACGGAGTAGTCGTAAAGTTTCTCCTTTAACCAAACCTTTTTTTAACACTCAAAGGGTGAGAGGAGAAGAAATGAGTATGCTGAAATGTTTCAATCGTCTTGAAGTATGTTTTAACACTCATCTAGTGATAGTGTTGTGGAAATCCTAACAGCTTTTATTATTGCGGTAGTCCGCCATGATCTTTTGAACTCTAAAAATCACTTGCAGTTTTCCTAGAAAAACGAACGTAGTATAGGTGCGGCAGTGCAATATATAATAACAAAAGCTCAATTTCAATTCTTCGTATGGCAGATCCCACCTCCCTGGACAGATCGAAACGAATTTTCTCTCTATATTGCTCAGGCTCAGTTTTCTGTTGATATATTACTGGAGCTACTGGCTGTCTATCCAAAAGCGTTACCCAACTTCCCACTCGTTTTTGCAAGAGCTACTGAGGCTAATAACGTACGACTGATATGCGTGGGGAGTACGGATACTGACACACTGAGTACAATATAAATACAGTAAAAAAGTGACATAAAAATGTAATCTATTTGACTTCGAACGCATTTCTTAGTCTCCCGAGTCAGAGGCTTGTATTTAATCATCATCATCATCATCGTATTTAAGCTTTTTGAGGATCGAATTGGAATTCAAACGTTGTTTTTTGCAGAGGGAGGAAATTAAATTAAAACCGGAGAAACCCTCGAAACAGGAGAGAACCAAACTGTTATACACCTATTTCGATATAGGTTGTCGCAGCGGAAAGCAACAAGCAACAAGCAACAAGCCAAGACCACATGCAAATAATGCTTTAATTCGGGACAACACTTAAAGAATCGAAACAGTTGCAGCCTGCCATTACAAAACGACTAAAATTATCGCGTCTAAATGATGAATAAGGAGTAAAATACAGATGTTCTTTGTCTTCCTGTGTTGTTGCTTGTTGCTTTCAGCTGCGACAACCTTTTTTGAAATCAAGTGTATACGTTTTTTCCCACAGCCTGAGTCCGCCGTGCCTCTCTCTGAATACTTGTGGCATAGTTCTCTGACACTTGCTAACGCAGCCCTGGAAACACAGTTCCTGCACGGTATTCGTCATGGTAGCCTCCACCCTGAGCAATATGGAGCCTATTGTGTTCAAGATGTGGCATACTGCAGTCATGCTGTGAAGGACTACGACATTTCCATACAAAAGGCAAAAATGCCAGAAGTTAGGGAATTTCTACAAAAACGAAGGGATGGTTACCAGGAGTATCTTGAGTCGTCCATGGTAAATTTGTCTTAATGCGCCGATGAAAATGCATATTGATATTGGCGCAACATAAGTCATCATCATCATCATGATCATCATGATCATCATGATCATCATGATCATTATCATCATCATCATCATCATGATCATCATCATCATGATAATCATCATCATGATCATCATCATGATCATCATGATCATTATCATCATCATCATCATCATCATCATTATCATCATCATCATCATCATCATGATCATCATCATCATGATCATCATGATCATGATCATGATCATCATGATCATCATGATCATCATGATCATCATGATCATGATCATCATCATCATCATCATCATGATCATCATCATCATTATCATCATTCATCATCACGTCATGCATGAAATATAAACTAAGTCCGATCCTTGACGATGTTATAGAAACAATGGCACATAGAAGACACTAAGGCACTGATCCTTAATCAAGCAGTTCAGAACTACATCAAGTTTGAGCGAATGGTTGCAATGTGTAAGGACCCTGTGTACCTGGTGGTTGCTATGATACCATGTTCAAGGTTGTGGTACTGGCTGGCCAATCAGATGCTTGCTTATGAAGGTAACACGCAAACTGGCTTTTCCCCACTTTCAGTTTGTTATGTCTCCCTCTTGACTGGCGGGTTTTTCCTAAAAATCTAAATTCCCGAATTCAATCTGTGAGTTAGCCATACCCTGACTAGCTACTTAGATTAGCCCGAGGTTGTTTCAGGGTTCTATCTGTGAGTTAGCCATGCCCTGATTTAGATCAGCCCAGAGGTTGTTTCAGGGTTCTATCTGTGAGTTAGCCATGCCCTGACTTAGATCAGCCCAGAGGTTGTTTCAGGGTTCTATCTGTGAGTTAGCCATGCCCTGATTTAGATCAGCCCAGAGGTTGTTTCAGGGTTCAATCTATGAGTTAGCCATGCCCTGACTTAGATCAGCCCAGAGGTTGTTTCAGGGTTCAATCTATGAGTTACCATGCCCTGACTTAGATCAGCCCAGAGGTTGTTTCAGGGTTCAATCTATGAGTTAGCCACGCCCTGACTTAGATCAGCCCAGAGGTTGTTTCAGGGTTCAATAAAATTGATGTTTGGTTTTACCACACCCCCTTTCGCATTCGTCGCTTCTCGGTCTCAACAAAACATTCCACGTTAGTAGACTCACTTCCCAAGAGCCGGAAATACGTCACACACAAATTAAACTAACAAGGTCCGTTGCCTTGGTTACTGTATTATTTTCTAGGAGCCTCCAATATCTACAGCTTCTGGGTGAGGGAGAACAGACAAGGAGACGGAGGGAAGAAATTGGAAAACTTTGTGAATTTGTACTCATCAAGACTAGACAGGGACACGGCCTTGAAGGTCTACCAAGCAGCTATGGTCTGTGAGGGGAATTTCATGCGCTCAGCCTGTAATCAAGTTCTGGATCCTTTTCCTCAAAGGCTTGAGGAAGCCTTGAAAAAAGCCCAGCAGTGAAGATGAAGACCAGGCCAGGACATAGTCAATAACTATGGCCAGGATCATCGTCTGGACCATAATAAAGAGTCGCTGAAACGTAGTTTAGATTTGCAAACCAACAGACGAACAACAGCACCATAATTCATAAGGAATAAATAATAATAATTTATAAATAAGTTTTTCTTAGGATAAGTTAACACAACAGCAAAAACCTGAGATGTAATCTCAAAACAAGTCAATACCATAATACGATATAAGAATACATATTTAATGTAATGCAATACAGTTTTAAGATTTTTACAGGTCCTGAACACCATAATATGAGCCCGGGGGGGGGGGACTCCCTTATAAAATGGGTAGGTATGCTCGACGGACGGATTGAAAAATGACCCTAAAAGGTACGCATAAATTAATTCAGGTATCGATTCCAGACCCTAAAAGGTACGACCACATTTAACAGTTTTTTTAAATTTAAAATTGATAAATATACACTAATTTCATCAAATACACTTCGCTTTCCGAACATTCCCGGACTTTAACAAAGTATTGTCATATATTCAGGTATATTTATCATATAAAAGAATATTGACCCTAAAAGGTACGGCGTCATTTCGAGACCCTAAAAGGTACCAGAGGGTTTTATTTTCGACCCTAAAAGGTCCGTCGAGCATACCTACCAACTTTATAAGGGAGTCCCCCCCCCCCCCCCCCCCCGGGAATATGAGGCTAACATGCATGATATAATGTCAGTACTAATTTTAAGAGTTGCCATAGATACTTAATAATAAACGTTTTTGTAAAGCTATTAATTTTTGTTCAGTTGGTGGTCATACGTACCACAGAGACAAAAAAGATTCCCTGTCCCTGTCGAATATTTGACAAAATACTGTCATATATCACGTGAGCATGTGCTTAAAGCAGCGGCGCGGAACTCTTGATTCGTGTATATACGAAAACCGCGTGCTCTACATCAGTAATGTGTGGTGTGCTGAAATAATGCATGAATAAGTGTAACCAGGACATTAAACTGATATCTAGGGAGGGAGGGAGGGAGGGTGCACACAATTTCGAAGCATATATTCAGTAACATTATTCAGTACTGGTTATTATTATTTGAAATCAAGGTCGGATTAAGAGTCGGGGTCGCGAATGAGGTCGGACTGAACCAGCCTATGGCGAAGTGAAAATCAGAAACTGGTCGGTGTCGAGTCAGAAAAGAGTCAGAATCCGAAGATTTCCTTTTCCTTGCATGACTAATGCTTCTCACGGCTAGCCTCCTACTCGCAGGCTACTCCATACTTATTCCCAAGAAAGCAATTGGGATTTCTGTGTTAATTGGGAAGGGAAGAACTGCATAGGCTGGGAGAGGCCGGATTCCCCCCTCCTATTTATTTATTTATCTATGACATTTACGGAGGATGACAATCCGTTGGAAAGCAAAGAATAGGACACGTTGTCCCTTACAAAGCAGTGTTTCCAAGCTTCTCTGCACGGGATACTGCTGAGGAGGCTAATGATTGACTTGAAATTTCACCCATGATCTGGGCCCGGGGAGGGTACTACCACCCCAACTTGGGTGGGGGTGTACCGCCAGGTCCTCAAAACCCTGACCCTATCCCAGACCTAGAATTTTGATTTCATATACCCTACCCCAGACTAAACCTACATTTTGTTGACATGCAAAAAACGGTTATTCAATAGATTTCAATAACTATTTGGCAATTGTTTAATTGAATTTAAATCGTTTTCTTTTTTTGTGCCGGCAGAAAACGTAGCCTACCAGGCGAAAACAACTAAAACATAACCCTATCCCAGACAAAAACCTTACCCTTCCCCAGACAAATTGTAAAAAGATGATACCCTACCCCAGACCTAAAAATCAAAAAACCATACCCTATCGGTTGGCACATACCCGTATAGTAAATATTGGGGAGTACCCCCCTCCCCATAGGGATCTGGGTTAATGAACTGCTTCCAACTCCGACTCCGTCTTCATCGAAAGTGAAAACCACGCTTTAGAACTTTTCAGATGTTTTCATGTCTACCAAATCTAGCCAATTCCATTCCAAGTTACCTTATTTTCCTTTCGTTATAGCCTCCGTCCATCAAACTAACCACGTTTTGAGTTGTTGATATTTCAGTTTCCATCAACAGGGAGCCTAGCTAGTGACTGATGAGGGGTGGGGAGGACCTGAAGTATACGCATATCTCCCGACAGAAAATCATAAAACGTGTAACACCACCATGCTCCGAAATATTCTGATATCCAAATTAGGAGCTTTGATACCATATTTGGAATGTTAAGCTAGATTCAAGATGGCCGCTTCTATCACATATCAACTTTTCACTGAAACTCTCATTGGAAGATGTGGATTATCTGCATGTCTTTAACTTTAGCCAGTTTTGAGAGTTTCTAAAGCAAGAGAATGTGATTTATTGAGAAGAAATGCATCTAGAAAACATCTGAATATTCCGGAGCATCGCCCTAAAGTCAGTAATGTATGGCTGTTACACGTTCCAACCCCCTTTTGAGTTTCTGCTCCCAATGAACATGTCTGTGTGTCTGTGTGTCTGTGTGTCTGTGTGTCTGTGTGTCTGTGTGTCTGTGTGTCTGTGTGTCTGTGTGTCTGTGTGTCTGTGTGTCTGTGTGTCTGTGTGTCTGTGTGTCTGTGTGTCTGTGTGTCTGTGTGTCTGTGTGTCTGTGTGTCTGTGTGTCTGTCTGTGTGTCTGTCTGTCTGTCTGTCAGCAAAAGGGGTGGACATTTGTGAGTTTTGGTATAAAAAGGGTAGGTTTTCTTCAAAGGTATACGAAAGGGGTACCTTTTCTGGCAAAAAGGTATATAAAAGGGGTACTTTTTTGCTGAAATTTGGCCTATAGAAAAGGGTATTACCCTTAAAGGGGTCGAGAGTCCCGGCCGGGAAGTCCGAGAGTCCCGTAGGACTGAAACGACCCGAAGTACGGTTCGAAGCTGTTCACAGGAAATACTAAAATTAAAACTATTTATGTGCGATTTCTGCTTTAAAGAAATAATGTCCTACAGAGCTAATCCCTTAAAGATTAACATAATAATACTACAATTTATACACCTACCACCTACTCCCACACATCAAATTCTGCTTACCTCTGATTGGACAGACGTCATGTCACGCTGGGAAAATAATGTAATCAAATACATTATCATTTTAGCTTTGTGAAGCAAAAGGTCAGCGTGGTTTACCTTTACCAAGCAGTCGAATGCTCCGATTTTGGGTTTCAAAACCGAGTACAACGCTGGTAAAATTACGGGAAACTATGGCCTGGAATTTCCTGGTTGTTCTGTTCCTCGTCAATGGAGCTGTTGTGTTTATCGAAGGAAAGTGTGGAGGTACAATATTTTTAACGTGGAAAACAATTCAACCGTTTTCCTGCACGCTTGAATTAAGAGCTTATTTTCTTTGCTATCCTTAAACATTTTAAATTTCTCCGCGAATTTCTGATTAAGTCAGAGCACTGTTCTGTTCTTGGTGTAGATAGCTAGCAACTGAATGTTTTGAAGAGACCAGGTTTTTGAAATGCAAAGCCGTCTACGGCCGAGACCGCATGTTACTGCACCGCCGATCGCCGATTTGTTTCGGCTAGCTTAAAGAATTGTCGAACTTTTGTAGTGATTGTTTAGAACAATTACACTAGAGCTTTGGTTTCAAGTATGGCTGGATCAACTCAGAACTATAGCTGTTAATTCAGCAGTGTGCTTGAAGCGAGCGCAAATGATCTTCCGAACAACAGCAGCTCTCGATAAAGCGTTTGTCACACCTAGAGATGCTACAAATCATGAATAAATATGAAGGCATAGTTAATTGCTAAGTTTAATTAAATACTTCGTGTTTTGCCTTAGTAGTGATAGAAGTTTGATCTCGCTCGATATTGGCGGCCTTGCCTGTAATTATTTCAACCCCGTAGCGTAGCAAGGCCTGAATGTTTTGGGTGTTCAAATGCCATTAGTGATTACTGTGTTATGGGGGGATATCGGACAAGGGGTCGGAGGTAATAGCAAACATGTGTCGGGAGTCTGATGGCTTAAAAAAACTTACTCTATTAGTAAATGTATGTCAATTCTTCCCGCATTTGATGGTGTTATTGAGTGCAATTTGATTGACAACTGCTTCCCCATCCTTGGGCATTTGAATTTTTTTCAGGGAATATTTCCAAATCCCCACCCCTTGCCCGTATTCCCCCCCACCCCCACGGGACTTACATTGACATGCGGGGGGCCGAACCCCCAGCCTCTACCCTTGCGCCGGGCATTAATTTATAAATTTATAAAGTATTTCACGTTCCTTCCAGTTATTGACACAAAAATTGGAGTTCGACCGTAACCACAATTTAATTATTACATTACGAGACGCTGAGACTTTGTAACTTAAGCTTCTTAGTTAAATTATATTTTTTTAATGGTTGAACGAGCTATTGGCGTATTTCACGTTTAATTGTTTTAATTGTGCATCGAACTCTTTTGAAATGCTCGAGACTCTGAGACCTTTACTGAGAGTATTAGACTGTGAGTCTCCCCGAAAATTTTTGCAAGACCCTGAATGTTTTGAAGCTTTTTTTAACAAAAGAACTTTTCACATTTTATTAGATTCCGGGTAGATTTGATATTTGAATTGAAATCCTGGAGACTCCCGAGGTCTGAAACTGAAACGCTGTGTCTCAGCGGAAATTTTTGCAAGACCCTGAATGTTTTGAAGCATTAAAAAAAAAATAACTTTTCACATTTTATTAGATTCCGGGTAGATTTGATATTTGAATTGAAATGCTGGAGACTCCCGATACGAGGTCTTTTACCCTGAATGTATTGAAGCATCGTTTATCGCCCCTTTTGATAATACCCGCTGTTTTCTTTATAGACGTTTTTCAAAGTAACCAAGGGAAGGATCAATGCAACGTTTTAGTACAAGAGAATATATTTCTCAAGGGAGGAAACTCGGTCTATTGTTTTGTCTTCTAACACAGCTGCCGTGAAAAACCTTTATTGTGTCGGTAATTATAATTTCGCAGGATATTTGTACTTCAAATAATAAATTCAGTAAAAACCTGTTTCAATTCTAAAGCAGTCATGTGGCGAACACAAAAACATGTCTGTTACGAGTGTGTTTTATAAAAACATCTAAAGTATATTTTTGACAAGGCTTTTATGAGAAAATGTGAATGAATTGAATGTGTTTGTTAAAGAATTACAACTTCAATCTCAAAGAAAAACATTTAGTTTTTTATTAAAATAATAATTTTCGTAATATAGCCCAATTTCGAAATATCATATATTCTATTTCCGTACGTTTTCTTTATCCATTTGTACCAGAAATTAGTTCTAATCCCTGAGATAAGCGATGGCTTGTTTCGCTTGCCCTTACCGGTGCATGTCTCATTAGACATTTAGACCAGTCATCTGTGAAAGCTGGGACATTATTTTGACTAAGTACTTAAATTCTTTGAGACCTCAAAGTGATTGAGATGTATATACAGATTGGTGTATAATATTCAGTATTAGCGAACTACACATCCTTCAAGATCGTAAGCGTGGTTTACAGTGAAGACACTCGAACCATGAACACTTGATATTTTTATATTTTTTATTTTATGAACTTTCTACTGCTTCAAACCTTCTGAAAATGAAGCACTGAACTCAAATAATCTTATAGTTCAAAATAAATCATATTTCCAATCGATTCACACAAGGGATAAAGGAGAAAAAAAAAAATTATGAAAAAACCTCAAAGTGTTCACGGTTCGAGTGTCCTCACCGTAAAACTTAGGTCAAAAAGCAGAGGAAATGAGCAATAAGATAAACACGCCGGCATGTAACAGCGAACGTACACTTAATTCCGATCATTCAAAAATATCGTATTTCAGTCAAAACGGTTCAAGCGTACCCCCGTAGGATCCATTAATGATTTCATTATTCGAATATTGAGTTGATTAGAAGACTCCAAACTTCACATTCATTTCACGACTAAAATTCGAAGTGATGGCCTTTCTGGGGAGTTTTTCCACAGGTAGCCCAAGCTATGGTTCTGAATATATAGAGAGAATGTATGGCAGATCAAAAATTTCTTTAAAATAAAATAAATTTCATATTTTATTGTTTCTTTACCGGTATATCAATGTTTCATTGCATGTTTTGTGGTTTGCTGACGGTTTGGTTTCATCGCCTTAAAATGAAACCAAACCGTCAGCAAACCACAAAACATGCAACAAAACATTGATATACCGGTAAAGAAACAATAGAATATGAAATTTATTTTATCTTAAAGAATTTTTTTGATCTGCCATACATGCTCTCTATATATTCAGAACCATAGCTTGGGCTACCTGTGGTTTTTCTACCTTGGCATGGCAATTGTCGAAGAATCCAATTAAAGCTCAAGTAGATAAGATATTTTCAAGTTTGGAGTCAGAGTGAACTAGACGCTCTTGGAGCGTTCACTGGGTTGCCTGTGCAAGAGCTCGCCCACTCGCCAATCCTATATACTCTTTATTATTTCACACCAAAGTGTTCCAAAACCGTTCAAAGTCCCCTTATTATTAAATATTAAATCTGTTCTTTATTTATTCCAGACAAGTACACAGATACTTTAGCCGGGTGTTGTCCTGACAAATATCTCCATCTTTGCTGCCCGAAGATAACAAAACCGTGCAACAAAAACGCCACCAGCAGGCCTCGGGTCCCGCCGCACACCAGCCCAACGCGACCACCCCCCGTCTTCGCTGCTTTTCGGAAACCTACCTGTATGCATCCCTGGGATACCCCGGCATGCCAAGCGGGCTTTTATATCGACCCAATTAGGAAGCATGTTCAGCCTTGTCCAAATGGTAAGTTGAAATTTTTGCTACTTTATGGGTAGACGGCCGAGAACTCAAAAGCTTTTTGCTCTATAGACCCTTTTCACGTTACGTCAAACCAGCTCAATTTGGAGGACAAAACAAAAGAATTTCAATCTTTGGAGAATTGGAACCTATTGTTTTGTCCTCCAAATTGAACTACATTGTCTTTACATGAGCCCCTTGCTTGGGAGAATTATGAAACCGCGGTTTCGAAGTGAACATTTGGTTTTACTTTTACCTCTTTATACCCAGGGGGAATTGTTCCCTTGTACAACTCTATTGACAAGATCCCTAAATATCGAATTAGATTTTAGAAGTAGTTTTTAGTAATAGGAAGAAAGCCATGTAGATCGAGAAAAACCCTCGATCAGAACATGAGTAAGCCCTACGATGCACTAAAAATTTGTCCTTTTTTCCTGATAAAATTTAAAATGTTTTTTTTTTCTGAGAACGATGCCCTTTTTCTTGCGTACTGTTAAAGGTGTTATATTATAAGTTTCAATTTTGTTTCATTGCTACAGGTTTCTACTGCTTACCCGATCTTGTTTGTATCATCCCATGTCCGGCTGGCGCTTACTGCATGAAGGATAAGCTAGTTACTGCTACTGTAAGTATGCATCATATTATAAGAGCTATTCCGACCGGTCGGTTCGATCCGACCCAACCGATCCGACCCCACCGATTTTACACAATTCGTTTCAACCTGACCCTAACCCAATCGATCGGATTCGAACTGATCTGATTCGACCCAATCTACCCAAGCTAACCCAATCCAAGGCACTTTCACCTATTCATTCCTATTCAATCGGACACTGTCTAATCCGACCAGACTCAATCCAATCCGACCAGACCGGCCAGACCTGGTCAGTATTCCTATCTAACGAGTTGCAGAAAACGTTCCCTTCTGTAACATCCCACATATATGCTAACATACTTATTCAATGTCTCGCTACAAAATTGCGAGACAAGTTGCAAGGCAAATTCACCGTTTCCCTTATTACGTCTTGATACCACTACCACTAGAATCCTCTTCAAAGGATTCTGGTAGTAGAAGTATCAAGCGTAATAAAGGAATCGAATCAAGAAATGCCTAGTATAACAGAACCTTTACTCTTTTCTTCTTGACAGAACAAATCTTCAAATATAGTGTGTCGAGAAGCTGGAAAATGCTGCGAGCCTTCATCCTCTACCCCTGTTTTCCAAAATGCAACCGGCAAGCTGTTGTGCCCTGGTTCACAAAAACCGAACCCATGTCCAGAGAAGTATTATTGTCCAAATGTCACTACCAAGACGATTTGTCCGGATGGGTCTTTTTGTCGTAAAGCTTTCACTGAACCACAGCCGTGTCCGGTGAGTAATAAACGAACGAATGAACGGACGAATGAACGAACGAAAGAACGAATGAACCAAAGAACGGACGAACGAATGAGCGGACGAATGGATGACGGACGGACGAATGAACGGACGACGGACGGACGAATGAACTGACAGACGAATGAACGCACGGACGAATGAACGGACGAACGGATGACGGACGAACGAATGAACGGACGGACGAATGAACGGACAGACGAACGAACGAACGAACGAACGAACGAACGAACGAACGAACGAACGAACGAACGAACGAACGAACGAACGAACGAACGAACGAACGAACGAACGAACGAACGAACGAACGAACGAACGAACGAACGAACGAACGAACGAACGAACGAACGAACGAACGAACGAACGAATGAACGGACGAATGAACGGACGAACGAACGGATGACGGACGAACAAATGACGGACAGACGAATTTGAAGGTGAATTAATTTTTCTAAACCTGTTTTTAAAGCGGTTATCAAACCGATAGGATCCCTTCCTTTGTCATCCAATAACTCAAAAATGGGCATTTGTTTCAGCTATTATCAGGGTGCGACGAAGGTTCCAAAGCACCGTCCAGCACGGGCGCTGGTGTCCTCTTCATCGTCATTCTATTCCTGATATTCATCGCCTTGATATTTTACTTCCGTAAACAAGACAAAGTTAATTTCTACGTCAAGAGAATACGTGACAGGGCTCTGAGGCGTGAAAATAACGAGTTTGGGGTACTAACAGGTGTCATGCAACATATGGATCACATAGCCAAGGTAGAAGTGGATGGAGCCGCTATCACACCTAGGGAAAACGTCATCAACTTGGAGTTTGAAAACCTCAGTCTCACTCTCAAAAAGGTACTATGACTTTTTGTTTCTCTTGTCAGAACGAAAGGTTGGTCAACCATAATGACAAAGTGAGCTTGTTTTGAAGTTTTTGAACTTCTTACAGTCAAACTAAGAAAACCGTGAACACCTAAAATATGTCTGGAATGTTTATGTGTTTGATCACAACGCGGTCACGCAAAGTATTTTCCCGTTTAAGAGTTTCAAACTTATTTAGTTTTATTCTCGTGAAATTAGAAATTTCTATTCGAGACAGACGGATACACGACAGAAGGATTCAATACAAACTCTTTTCATAGTGGTGGAAAACATCTTTTTTTACAAGCAACGGCCTAAATAAACATTCCAGGCATATTTTAGATGTTCGCGGTTTTCTTAGTTTGACTGTAATTACTCGAATTTTTTATGCATTTTCAAGTGAATGCTCAATCAAGTTAAAACCCTTGAATAATAGTCCCCTTCACAGTTCCCTGCGCCATCTTGAAAGGTAGTCATGCCTTTGCATAGAAGTGAGACGAACGGTGACCTTGTAATGATAGAGACCTTTTTTAACACCTTAGACAATTATTCACATGTGTCTCTATCATTACAAGGTCACCTCATGTCTCCCTTCGATGCAAAGGCCCGGCTACCTTTCAAGATGGCACAGGGAACTGTGAAGAGGAATATAAGGAAATTTTGAGCGTACAATATTTGCTTCATTCGCCAAGAAAAAAAAGTTGCGTAGCTGCCATATTGAAAGAGTACGATTAAGTGTAATGTTACTGGAGTACAGTGATCCAGCGGTTTCCTCATTGACATGGAATTGAGGCTAGGAGGGCTACGAAACTGTTACTTATCAACACCTTTGTTTTTAACCAGTTAAACAAGAAGGTTCTCCAAGGCGTGACCGGCAAACTACAGTCAGGGGAAGTGACTGCCATCATGGGACCCTCAGGCTGTGGGAAGACAACGTTGTTAAACACTCTAAGTGGCAAAGCTTACTATGGTGTAAGTGGTATCCAATCTGATTCAGGTCCATTCTTATTCCTGTATGTTTTCGCAAGGTTTTCTATTCCAATCTCCTTATTTCGTTATGTTTTTATCCTCATCAGAAACGTGAAGGAGTGATAAGGATAAATGGTATGGAAGTGGATGATCTGAAGTCCATCAAAACCATCATCGGATTCGTTCCTCAGGTATTGATTGATCTTCATAGGATTAGCTTCAGTTCAGTGTCAAAACATTCACAAATACCAACAGTAAAGTAAAGAATGCACAACTTCAACAATACAAACACTTTGAAATTCCACGGACCTTCACTGGAACACATGAATATTCCACACAAAATTCCACACGAAAAAGGCCTATTTTGTTTAGGGGACAGCGATATGATTCCACTGACAAAACTGCTGCTACAGTGATTGGTTCCATGAATGGAAATAAGGAAAGTACACTCTTTATCTGTTCACAGGAGGACATCATGCACAGGTCGCTCACCATCGTTGAAGTTCTTCGATTCCAGGCCGAACTGCGACTTCCTACAACCATCTCATCAGCCGAGAAGAGAAGGAAAGTCGACCAGGTAGATTGAATGAGATTACATCAGGTCACATACTAAACCCGAATGCAGTATGGGGGATGTGAATTCAAGCAACGAAAGGTCACAACAATATGGGATCGATTTCCCCAAACTTTGTCTGCAAGTTTTTCCAGCATAATTTCTTCTGTGCTGGCATTATTTACATATGAATACAACATAGGCTTGGTATGCAATATGCAACATGCAACAAAACTTTCATCAAGGTTTTTTTGAATAGCTGTATATCTTGACTAGGGTGAATGTTGACTTTTTGGTGTTTTTTCTTTTGTAGATCATCGAATTATTGGATTTGACTAAAGTGAAAAATACTAAGATTGGAGACGAGGTAATTAAAGTCCTTTCTTACCCTACAGTACCCTTTATGTTATCGTCATGATCGTATTATTATTCTAGTTATCATCAACATCCTCACCATCATCAGCATCATATCATCAGCATCAGTATCATTACCACCATCATCATCATCAGTATCATTACCACCATCATCATCATCAGTATCATAACCACCATCATCAGCATCATCATCATTAGTGTCACTACCACCATCATCAGCATCATCATCATCAGTATCATAACCACCATCATCAGCATCATCATCATTAGTGTCACTACCACCATCATCAGCATCATCATCATCAGTGTCACAACCACCATCATCAGCATCATCATCATCAGTGTCATAACCACCATCATCAGCATCATCATCATCATCAGTGTCACTACCACCATCATCAGCATCATCATCATCATCAGTGTCACTACCACCATCATCAGCATCATCATCATCAGTGTCATAACCACCATCATCAGTATCATCATCATCAGTGTCATAACCACCATCATCAGTATCATCATCATCAGTGTCATAACCACCATCATCAGCATCATCATCATCAGTGTCATAACCACCATCATCAGCATCATCATCATCAGTGTCACTACCACCACCATCAGTATCATCATCATCAGTGTCACTACCACCATCATCATCATCATCATCAGCATCATTATTCACCACCGTTATCATCAGAATCATCATCATCAGTGTCATTACCACCATCATCAGTATCATTACCACCACCAACATCATCATCATCATCAGCATCATTATTCACCACCGTTATCATCAGCATCATCATCATCAGTGTCATTACCACCATCATCAGTATCATTACCACCACCAACATCATCATCATCATCAGCATCATTATTCGCCACCGTTATCATCAACATCACCAGCATCAGTGTCATTACCACCATCATCAATATCATTACCACCATCATCAGCATCATCATCATCAGCATCATTATTCGCCACCGTTATCATCAGCATCATCATCATCAGTGTCATTACCACCATCATCAATATCATTACCACCATCATCAGCATCATCATCATCAGCATCATTATTCGCCACCGTTATCATCAACATCACCAGCATCAGTGTCATTACCACCATCATCAATATCATTACCACCATCATCAGCATCATCATCATCAGCATCATTATTCGCCACCGTTATCATCAGCATCATCATCATCAGTGTCATTACCACCATCATCAATATCATTACCACCATCATCAGCACCATCATCATCAGCATCATTATTCGCCACCGTTATCATCAGCATCATCATCATCAGTGTCATTACCACCATCATCAATATCATTACCACCATCATCAGCACCATCATCATCAGCATCATTATTCGCCACCGTTATCATCAGCATCATCATCATCAGTGTCATTACCACCATCATCAATATCATTACCACCATCATCAGCATCATCATCATCAGCGTCATTATTCGCCACCGTTATCATCAGCATCACCACTATCACAACTTACTGTTTTATCATGTTATCAGTGTCATCCTTCATTGTCAATAATTCTGCTGCTTATTCACCACAGGAAGCCCGCGGCATCTCAGGAGGACAGAGAAAAAGAGTGAACATTGGAATGGAGCTTGTTGCTGATCCAACACTTCTGTTTCTCGACGAACCAACTAGGTAGGCTGGTAGTACCTAACTGGTATTATATTCATGCGCGTTCCATACTGTTTCCAAGAAACTCAAGAAAACATCTTTTTCAAATTTCTTGGCATTTTTTTTCAAAATGATCAAATGAAGTGACGACAAAGCAGTTCAATTTGGAAGACAAAATTAAAGAATTTCAATCTCCTGAGAGATGGAAACCTATTGTTTTGTTCTCAAAATTGAGGTGCATTCGACGTGTCTATAGCTTAATTAGGCGAAATGTTTTGCTCATTTCAGACCACGTGTCATTCATTCCCTTGAGTATCATGTCTTTGTTTGGACGCAAATGAAACAAAGAATCCCATTCTCAAAAGAATGACACGTGGTCTGAAATGAGCAAAATAAACGTCCAAGCTTAAAACGTCTATTACTTTAAGAAAGATATTTCACCTTTAGCTGATTATATATTTCTTTTATTCATGTACAGCGGTCTCGATAGTACATCCAGTCTCCTTGTGCTCGATGCTTTACGAGCCGTGGCAGAAAAAGGCAGACTGACTGTCGTGTGTGTCATCCATCAACCACGATTCGAAATCTTCAGTAAGAATCTTAAATAGACCTCTTTACCTGGAGCTGAAAATCCTGTGCGCATGCGCGAAATTGTCAATGAAAACAAACATGGCCGCTTGAAAACTTCACATCAAACACTCAATTTGGTCGAGGTTTTCAGGGAAAAGCTTTTTAGTACGAACATTAGAAAAGTTCTACATACCGTAAAAACAAACCTTAGGCATTGGTTAATAGATTAAAATGTAAAATTTTCTTAACTTTCAAGAAATGGGCTTATAACTTTTGGACTTTCGTAGCTGACTTTGAGATTTTTTTCAAAACCATAGGCATTTTTTATAGGAAGCAGATGAGCCCGCGATTTTACCCAATACCGCTGGCTCAGTTTTTCAGCCCTGCTCCTGGAGCGTAATGTTTTCCCGTATCAGACCACGTGTCATTCTTTTGCAGAATAACGGAGCCGGTTGTATCCATATTCATCTGTCCATACTCAAGTTTTTTCCAGTCATTTAAAATGTGATGAATTTGACCAAAACATAGCTATAAAACCCATAGTTAGGCTCATACTCCAGCATTCTTGAATAAACTAAATCTTCCCCCGTACTTCCCCCACAGGTGCTCTACACAAGACCCTGTTCCTTGGACCTGGTGGTCGAACTGTGTACTTGGGAACCGTAGATAAAGCGGAGGATTATTTCAATTCCCAAGGACTCGTCTGCCCAAAGAATATCAACCCCGCGGACTTTTACATGGACGTGATTGGTGGTCTCCATGACAGTACAGATGGAGCTGACGGATTTGATTCTAAGAGTCTTTTTGACAGATGGGATGAACAGAATCAAGATTCTGAGAATGGTGCTAATGGGGGCCAACCACATGTTGAAACAATGCCGGCTATTTTTACTGGTTAGTTGAACAGATTTTACCGGAAGCAGTAAATGGAAAATGAGAAAATGTAACTCCAGTTAATAATGAAACTAATAATCTGCCCTGCCCTGCCCTGCCCTGCCCTGCCCTGCCCTGCCCTGCCCTGCCCTGCCCTGCCCTGCCCTGCCCTGCCCTGCCCTGCCCTGCCCTGCCCTGCCCTGCCCTGCCCTGCCCTGCCCTGCCCTGCCCTGCCCTGCCCTGCCCTGCCCTGCCCTGCCCTCTAGATCATTTTAACAAGTGTTTCTAATGATATTCATCTTTTTCTTGAAGATCAAGACCGCAAACTCCCAGGATTTTTCAAGCAGCTTGCCTTCTTTAGTTATCGTGAAGCCAAATTGCAATTCCGGCTCGTGAAAAGTCTTCTGATGGATCTTTGTCTTGTTCTTCTTGCGGGTGGAATGTTGGGAGCGTTGAGACGCAATGTGAGTCACACATGAAGTATAAACCTTTAATTAATGTATATTCAAATCTTGATCCCCATGTCCTTGTCATTCTTACTGCGCATGCTCTGTGAGCTGGCATTTCGCCGAGCATGCGTGGTAATAAAGCATATCGCACTTCGAATCCGGGGTCTTATTATTCTTACTGTGCACACGCGATGAACTGAAATTCCGTCAAGCAAGCGCAGTAAGGATGATAGGTCAGTCTACCACAGATAGCCCATGGTAAATAATTGGAGAATTCTCAACGAAACTTAGCTAGTCTTTGTCTTGTCTTCAATGTCATGCAAGTTCAAGTGACTGACTCTGGTCCATTCAATTCTCACTACAGGCTACCTTGGATAAGTTCTTCGTCCTTCAAACGCTCAGCTCACTGGCCATTGGTCTGACGGCCATGTTATCTTCACTGCGTTGTTTTGGTAACAACAGGACTACTTTCTGGAGGTATTACCGCTGTAATCTTTCATTACAGGCTCATTTAGGCATTTTCATCTTTATTTCCGTAAGTCTTATTTTTGTTTATCTTTGCTTTCAGGGAATCGTCTACCGGTATCAATCGTCTCAGTTACTTTCTGGCTGTCAATATCGTGCAGCTGCCAATCATTATAGTCACACCTATGGTCTACCTCAGTCTGCTGTATCCATTGGTTTCTCCTCGAGGTAGGTAATCAAGCACAAACACCAGAAGAAAAACACAAAATACGTGAGCAAACAGCGTAGAGGTCTTGATAAGGTGTGTTAATATGTTATCTCATTTTGTTTCAGGTTTTCTTAAATGGCATTATGCCGCTGCATTGGCTGCTCAATTTTCTTGTACAGGCACTGGTTACGCCATCTCTACCCTCTTCAACCCTAAGAACTCTCAGATGGCGTCTGTCACTC
Organism: Anthopleura sola; assembly: GCA_023349425.1. Classification (NCBI taxonomy): domain Eukaryota; kingdom Metazoa; phylum Cnidaria; class Anthozoa; order Actiniaria; family Actiniidae; genus Anthopleura; species Anthopleura sola. The sequence continues at coordinate 3,790,594 of JALHLI010000015.1, read as the reverse complement.
TCACGCTGATCTTCTCACTTGTGTCAGGTAAGCATGTCTATCTACGGTCTGCAATGTGTCTTCCACTGATTACCCTACCTAGTTGCCTAGATACCATTTATCACCCTTCTTCTTGTCTACCAACCTCGTTCCCAGGGCCTTACCAACTTACGTTCCTCCTCAGCTACCCACATGGCTGCCACATCTTTCCCTCCCTCCTTCCCTCCCTTCCTCCCTCCCTTCCTATCTTTCTAACTCTCTCTAACTTATCAGCCCACCTTCCTTTTTCGTTTGCTCGTTTCGTTCGTTCGTTCGTTCGTTCGTTCATTCGTCTCTTCCTTCCTTCCCCATTCCCTCATCACATCCACTCATCTCCTTTAATACCTTCGCTATCATAATATCGCTACTCAAACCCAGAAATCCTAACAAAGGAAAGGTTTCGCCCTTGTAAAATGTATCTTCATTACAGGACTGTCTCCATCCCTCTGTGACATGAACAAATACACCTTCATTGGTCCTGCACTCTACAACCTTTCCTATTGCCGCTGGTATGTGGAGGCGCTGTTCGAGAAAGAAGCCATTCGCTTCCCTCCCGTCATGGATCCTTTCGTCATGGGACTGGCCAACCAGAATGGTTACTCTCTGAATAACTACGGCACCTGTATCGGAGTGATGATCGCTTTTGGTGTTGTTTACCGAGTTTTTGCTTTCCTCTTCCTGGTATTTACTAACCGTGGAAAGCAGCAGTGAGGCTGTTCAAGCTTCTTTTATTTTTTCGTTTTATCGTGTTTTTAAGGAAAAGGAAAATACTTTCATAGTTTTCATGGTCTACGCAGATCAGTAGGGTCTGAACACAAAAATAGAAAAGTATAATCTATTTTTAATCTTTTTTTTTTTTCATTGTAGGTTATGTTAGGTAAATGAATGATCGCATATTTTTATGATTTTATGTTGAAAAAATATTTTTATTGTCTTTGGAACAGAAGTATATCATGGCGGCCATGTTGGTGGATACGACTTTGGACCTTCTTTGTGAGATAGGAAGGATGCATTCCTGAAAATGCTACCCATCCCCTCACCACCAACCCCCCAAAAATGGTGTACTATTTTACCGCTATTTTCTATCAAACAGGAAAAATACCTATAGCTAGATCCCTTGCAGCACGTCGAAATTAACCTCAATTTGGAGGACAAAACAAAAGGTTAATCCAATTCTCAGGAGATTGAAATTCTTTTGTCTTGTCTTCCAAATTGAGCTGCTTTGATGTCAGTCACGTGAAAGGGGTCAATTCGTCCAAAGGAAGTACAATCTGCCTCCAATGTGGCTGCGGTCTTATGCAGCCAAAATATTCTAAATATTTTAGTTTCATATTTGAAAGAGTATATTTGTTATATTTTACTGAATATATTATACCTCAGATTTTGCTTGAAATTAGTAACAGAAGGAAAAGCTATTGACAAAGTAGTTGAGATGATTTTATTGTACCAAACTCACTTGATTTAAGGTCAAACTTAAAACAAATGCACAAAAATGCTGCAAAAGTCTCAGAGTACAAATAATTGTGATACAAATGATGTGATCGAAAAACTGTTTCTTTTAGAAATCATCCAGCAAATTACAAAACAATTAAAACAATAAACTAGTTTCGAAAAGCGATAATCTATTAGTGATTATTATTTATAGATTTTCCAAAAAGGCAAGTACTTCGTTTATGAAAAATTACATGGTTCTTTTCTATTGTTCTTTGTAGCAGGAAATCATGATATTTCATATATGAAGTACTTTGCTATTACACAAGCTCGATCAACGAGACTTGGGTTCACGTGACCATTCCGATCATGTCGTCATGGTAACGCGAATACCAGAATCTGCATTTCGTATTCCTTTTAGGATACAACTTTTTCAAAAAAGGTTGGTGAAGGTTTCGTAACATGTTGAATACTGCATGTTGCAATTTGCTCACCAAGCTTTAAATGTATTATATTCACATATAAATATTGATGTCAGCACAGAAGAAAATATGCTGGAAAATCGTGCAAAAAAAGTTTGGGGAAATTCCATATTGTGACATTTTGCTGATTGAATTCACATCACCCATACTGCATTTCGGGCTTGGTATGCAACAAGCAACAAAACCTTCGCCAACCTTTTCTGTAATAGCTGTATTCTTGTTTGAATAGTAGTTCAATTCGAAAACGATTCTGATAATCAGGATATCATTACGTCACAATGGGAATCGTCTATTTGAAATCCCCTCCCCTCCCCCCTTAGGTTATACGAATTAGGCACCAGGCCTACTCGTCAAATTTCAATAGAATGATTTTTTACCATATAAGGGCACTGTCCCTCATTTTTGTACGAATATTTTCAATAGTAATCCCGGATGACGTAGGTCTCTGATAAGAGACAATTTGCCTATTCTCCCCAGTCTCCTCATCGGTCGACATCCCAGCCACGTGACCATTCGCCCCAGTCCACTGGTCCTCGTAATCGGGTGATGATGGTTCACTTGTTGGTTCGTAATATGAATGCTGTGGGCTTCCAGGAATAAAATCATCTTCACCTGATACTAAGAACCTATCTCGTGGTGTTTTTGATTTGCTGCGTATCCTGTCTCTGTCGCTGATGGATAGACTTGTCGTACGGGTGAGTTTTTTCTTGGATAATCGGTATAGTCTTCGAAACACGTTGAGCTCGCCTGTCTCGACTGGGAAGGGAAGGAGATCTTTGGGATTGTAAGCTTCGGATTTGGGATTTTCCTGAAAGAAATTAGAAATTATCATCAAATCACTAGGTTTAATGTTGTATTTTTTTTTTTTGCCTTGAGCGTAATGTTCAGTCTACGTGTCATTCGCTTAAGAATATGATTACTTGTTCGAGTTGTATTCATATTCATGTGTCTTCTTATGTGCAACCGTTAAACAAAGAAATGATACTCTAGGGAATAGCACGTGGTCTTTAGAATAAGATCCTTTGTTCGAGTTGTATCCAATGGCATATTTATGTGTCTTCTTATGTGCAACCGTTAAACAAAGAAGTAATACTCTAGGGAATAATTACGTGGTCTGAAATGGGAAAAAATTACACCCAAGCTAAGACGTCTGCAGGTCTAGTCTTATGCTTGAGTGAGAGTAACTTCATTTAATACACGAGATTTTAATCCTTACCTTTGATTTGCTTGATTTGCTTCTTAACGCTGATAAGATAGATGAGACGCTTGGTCGAGTGGAACAAGAAACATTGCTATTACCATTCACCTAAAACAGGAAATGACGTAACTCTTTGTTATAATAGAAACCATGGTTACAAACATATCCAGCTGATCTGAGAAAAGATATTAGCCAATGAGAATCGAGATATAGAAAGTTTGAGAAAAAAAGGTGTCATCCTTAGTACTCTGGCGACTAGGGAAACGGATATTTCTTTAGTTATATATATTTCATTTTCCACTTAATAATGAATATCATAGTAAAATCTAAAATCTATTAAGCTTTGGCTGTTGTATCACAGCGTGGGACAATCACAACAGAGCTATGCTCCAAACTAGGTGAAAGCCCAAGATCGAATCGGAATTTAGAAGTTGATTTTTGTAAAGGTCATACAAAATATAAAAAACCTCTCCTAAATATATAGATTTATCTCAGATATAAACATTTATAACTGATCAATTTTCGCAGGCTGCATGACACCGCAGTTTTGCAGTGACGTCATTCCTACGTCTCTATTCCAAATCAGCTGGGTGTTCAATAGGATGCATTCTGGTATAGCTTGGGTGTGTGTAAACAACACCGTATACCGAAGGCATGATGAACATGTTTGTACCCATGCAAGTTAGACCAGGACGCATCATGTTCTTCCACAGGAAGCCCGAGCAACAAACAAAGAAATGAACATACAAACAAACAAATAAAACACACCAACAAACAAACAAACGAACGAACGAACAAACGAACGAACAAACGAACGAACAAACGAACGAACGAACGAACGAACAACGAACGAACGAACGAACGAACGAACGAACGAACGAACGAACGAACGAACGAACGAACGAACGAACGAACGAACGAACGAACGAACGAACGAACGAACGAACGAACGAACGAACGAAACACACCAACAATGAAACAAAATTACACGCTCAAATACTCACTTCGTATTGTTTCGAAGAGTTACCAATTTTAAACGAATTTCTCTTAGGCGACGACCAGTCGGACAGTACAACTTCACGCCGCACAGACTGTGTCCTCAACATTCCATTTCTCGGCGACTCATAATCATCGCTATCATCAATCGAATCAGGAACTGTTTGAATCGGCTCGGAGTAGCTTCGCTGAAGGGGTTGGTGATAACCCCCCCTGGCTGGACCGGGGGGCGTGACGTAGCCATTCCGTGGCCTACTTTCTAGTACAGGAGTAAGCGAGCTATCAAAATTGCTCAAATAGTTCGTGAGACTAACTCCCTTATTGAGACAATTCGTTGAATAAGTTCTATTTTCTTCTAAGGCTCTAGATTCACGATACGAAGAGTATGAAGGATAGACTAGGCTTCTTGAACGAAACATGCGGTCCTGGGATTGATCGAGGTGTGGGTAAGACAACTGATTGACAGCTTCTAGGGTTTGTGACTCAGTGAGCTCGGGGTTGCTATCACGGATTCCTTTTTCGATGGCTTTCCTTTCGAAGCGCACTCTTTTTAGGCTGGACTGGTGTACGAAGATGTTTGCTACCATTCCATTCAGAGTCTTGTGTGTTGCCTAATATGATAAAATAGCAAATAGTATCATAAATGAATACATGTAAGATTCAGATCAGACGTCGAACTTTTGCCGCGTCGAATCTCTAATGGTTGCATTTCGTACATGACAAGTGCGACGTCTGGATCAACTGAATTTGACGGATTTAATAAAGTGCGACAGAAGGCACGAAACGACCAACGATCGGTGTTGATTTAAAAGCCAAACTTTTAACTCTAACCTTGAATACAATACTTCCTGCATCACCAAGAAACCGCGATTTTTTCATTTAAATCTAAATTAACTCAAAAGCTTTTCCTAGGGCCAACGCAGACCAAAGATAATGTGCTCTCAAAATGACATAAATTACAGTCTCGTACCCAGCCAGGGACGAAACCGAGGAGCTCTGGGTACGGGACTGTATAAATTATAAATATGTTTTTACCTGTAGAAGGAATTGGGCGCATGCTTCATTCCCAGTCTCCACTGCGATGTCATAAGCTGTCCGTCCATGTCTGTCATACGAGTCAGCCTTGGCTCCTCTAAAAATAAACAACCATACAAGTCGTTATCGTTACCAAGCGATATCTTTTGAATCGATGCTCTTACTGTGCCCGCGCACTCACGAACGATGCGCAGTGCATGAAATTCTCATTTGGTAAGTTCGCAAGGTCAAACACTGTATTTTTTGGCCGCATCGAGCCGGCCGTTGTTGTACCTCTTATAAGAACTGCGACAAGAGTGAAAAACGCACTGCGCATGCTTGGAAGTTCGGCAGAAAATTCATAGACGAGTCGTGTTTACGAAGAAAACCATTGGAGATTTACATGTCTTGTATTATGCGACGGTTTCTCTTGTATTATTTGACCAGGGAAAGAAAACAACTAAAGTAATGTGTCAGGAAAAAAATAAGCACTAACTTTCCACGAACGGCCTTAATTTTAGAGATTTACTAAACGCTGGTAAATCTCCAATGGTTTTCTTTGTAAACACGACGAACTTCCGAGCATGCGCAATGCGTTTTTTTCACTCGTGTCTATTACTGCTACTTTGAAAATCTTGACTGTTTTCTGGATCCGCGTCTGCTAGGTGTCAAAATTCTACTTACGATTTCATCAGCAGCTTCACCACTTCCATGTGGCCGTGTTCAGCGGCCACGTGCAGGGGACTGGAACCTGTTTTATTTCTTTCGTTACCAGTCCCCCATCCATGTAGTGCTAGCCAATGTACGCATGACCGGTGACCACCAGCAGCAGCTGAAAAGGGATCAACCACAACGGTTATCTAAACTGGGCTTCCTGTGTTCAACGCATGCGCACAACACCGCGTCCATAGAACATGTACAGGTTTCAGTCGTATGACTGTGAAAACTATCGCGCCGTGCCGTGACCATGAAAGGGGCCGTTTCTAAGCTCTCTTATTGGTTAAACGGATGTTATCCGCTCCGTGCCGTGCCAGTGTCCGTACGTAGATCCTAAACAGTCATATAAAAACCTCTCCAAAGCACTTTATTCCCAGCCTTTTCTATATGCTAGTTATACAATGGCTTTCAGTGGGACAACACAATGAAAAAAAATCTAGGTCGCAATGTCTGATGTGAAGGAACCGTGGAATACCACCGGATATACAATGGCGTTCATACATTTAACGCGCGCTCTAATTGGTCAAAATGCTATTTCAGATGAGTATCTAAAATGTTCACGTCATTTTCTACCGCACTCGCCCTGACTTTGAGAAACGCTCGCGTCGTGGTGTTCCTACGCTTCTCTCGTGTTCTCTCTGCAAGTTAAGGTCAGAGTACGTATTTAAAACGGAAAGCTGTTCTTCTACCCACCAAAGTGCATTGGAGTGCATCCTGACTTGTCTCGCGCCAGTCCACTGCATCCAGCGCATTGTATAAGAAAAGCCAGACAGTCCAAATGTCCTTCTTGAGCCGAGGCGTGGGCAGCGGTCATCCCATCTATCGATATTTGGCTGTGTACTGTCCCTGATCTCTTGGTCAGCCATTCTAGACAATCAAGGTGGCCTTCTTGAGCTGTAATGCAGCGTAATATAACATTAGAACATGTATTGCTATTTTTATTTATTTCTGACGGGACGCACGCAGGGTGTCGAGTCCCGCTGTACTCGGTACGGTGTTGTATGTGAGTAGAGTTTTGAATTGGTTCTCTCCTGTGCTTCGAGGGTTTTTTCCGGGTTCTCCGGTTTTCCTCCCTCCACAAAAATCAACTTCTAAATTCCAATAGGAAATGTGCATCAAAGCTCACAAAGCACTCTGGGAAAGTGAGTTTTATAAAAATGCAACAGGGAAATCAAAGGAACTATCAGAAAAAAATTACTCTGTTATTTTCGTCTGCTGAATCCTTTTATTTCCATAGAAAATGTTGAAGGAAAAATTATCAGATGAATATTTAGAGGAGCCAAAAAAGCGTAAGAACTCACTTTCCCATCATGCTTTGTGCTAGAATTTCGAGCTCATGCACATTGGCTATTCGATCATGGAACGAGGGCCACAGGTAACTAATTCATCGAATGAATGCTCTGTAATAAATAGAGGCCTTCAAACTATAAAATAAAATTACAAGAAATAATGTCTTACCGGCAAAATAGAGTGGCGTCGCTCCGTTATGATCCTGTAAATAAATAGAAAATTATCGATCGAATTCATTGGTCAGTTTTTCGATTTCGGGGGCTACGTGGTCATGAATTCTGAGCTTTGAAGGTACACCTTTTTGATAGCTCCCCTACAAACCATTTATTTTTGGTCCCCCCCCCCAACGTAAAGCCCTCCCCCTTCACTGAGTGTTTTGCCAAAACAAATATTTTCGGATAGTTTTCAAAAATTGCTACCCCTTCAAAAATCCACATTAGCCCAGCTGCAGTCCTAAGTTGTGGATCATGTTTTTATTGTTGCCTTATTAAGTCCTACGAGGTGTACTGTGCGTATATATTATACTCACCCTATATGATATAGTCCTTGATGATCTTCTGTATATCCATTGTAAGACATCTAAGTGACCTCCTGCCGCTGCGTAATGCGCGGCAACTGAACCCTCGGCTGAGCTACAGAAAATGGAATCAAAAGATGAAGGACGAATAGCTTGTCGGGTGGGGACCCCCCTTTTAATTTTACTGCGTTGTATATGTCAAGATAAGCATCCCCCTTCACAGAGATCGCAGTGATGCGAAGTCCAGGATTCTTACCCAAGACCCCAGAGCTCGAGGTGAGAGTGTACTACCACTACCCCCCTGATTTGTTTCCCTATCATCACTACCAGAATGCCTTGCACAGCTTGTTTTGTTTTTACCACCAACAGACCTCTTGACCTTCGTTGTTTGTTGTGCCCATTTAAGACCATGTGATGCCTGCACTCTTGGGAGTTGATTCTTTTATGTGTAAATATTTTAAATAAAAGAACATTTCTCAAGGGAATGACATGTGTTCTGAAATGGGTAATTTTCGTACGAACTAAGAGGTCTATTGTCTTACTCATTTCAGGAGGAAATACAAGTTTGAAAAGATAGAAAGCTTGCGAAGCATTTTGGTAGCGGTAGTAGACTGAGTGATTTTAATTAACCTGAGAAAAAAATTGGTAAACTAATATTTAATGGTAGACTCTAAATCCATTGTTTTCTTTTGTACTTTATCAACTAGTACTAACTGAAATAGTCATCTTTCTTACAAGGGATAAATGCTCCTTTCCATATTTTCCTACAATTCCGGCCGCGTGACGTTGAGGTCAGGGTAACATTTGCATTAAAAAGTAAACAAACTTAAATGGATGTATTGAAAAAATGTACAACAGTACTGTACAACGTTAGGCAAATTTTACCCTGACCTCGACCGCACGGCCGGAATCGTGAGGGATTTTGGGAAACTACGGCAAAGAGCATGAAAATAACTCTAGGATGACGCCATCACAAAAAAATCCATTTTAGATCATTGGATAAGATTTGTCAAGTGGGAAGACGAATGATTTTAAATTTGTGTACTTTTTTGGAGATGTAAGCAAAATTGGTTCACAGATTAGACGGGAAGTCATGAAGATTAGATCATCGATGATAAAAGAGTCAGAATAATCATGCAGGTTTGTCGAATGAACACCCCGCAAGGATTATGACACACAACTGCGGTAAAAATAGGAAAACGCGAGCTATAATCAAGAAAAAAATTAATCAAAACATATAATGCGCATATATATAATAGACTTTGTTTATTTTTTTCTGCTATCTATCTCTTGGTAAAAAAGAGTAATATGCTAAGTTATGAGAGGGAAAAAGCTACTATGATAAGTAAAACGCCGGTAGTGCATTCGTTTCTCACCTCTGGGGTCTCGGGTTCGATTCACATGTGAGCAGCGTTGTTTTACCCTCCACAAAACCAAACACGCTATCATAAATTCCAATTTGATCTGTGAGTTAGTCGTGTCCTGACTTAGATCAGCCCAGAGGTTGTTTCAGTGTTCTATCTGTGAGTTAGCCATGCCCTGACTTAGATCAGCCCAGAGGTTGTTTCAGGGTTTGATCTGTGAGTTAGTCATGCCCTGACTTTGATCAGCCCAGAGGTTGTTTCAGGGTTTGATCTGTGAGTTAGTCATGCCCTGACTTTGATCAGCCCAGAGGTTGTTTCAGGGTTCAATCTGTGAGTTAGCCGTGCCCTGACTTAGATCAGCCCAGAGGTTGTTTCAGGGTTCGATTTGTGAGTTAGTCGTGTCCTGCCTGAATTAGATCAGCCTTAGCTCTGTGAGTTAGCCATGCGTATCGTTAAAAAAATTGAAAACTGTACATATTACTGCGATAAAATAAAATGAATCAATACTGTTTGTTCAGTTAGTGTTGCCAGAAAAAAAGCCGATAACACATTTAAACACAAAGAGAAAATTTATAATTATTCTTGTTAGCAGTAACAAAGACATGTTCACATGACTAGGAAATTCCACTGAAACCTTTCACATTTTTAACGTTTTTGTATGGCCGAATGGTCGAGTATTCGCGACAATTTTAAAGCTGTTTTTCAATAGATTTAGTAGTCGAATCTCTAAAGCGACTTTGGCTGTTTTCAAGTCGAGATTAATTTTTTAAAATGAGTCATCGATAGCTAGAAACTTCAAGAATTCGCGACAATTTTAAAGCTGTTTTTCAATAGATTTAGTAGTCGAATCTCTAAAGCGACTTTGGCTGTTTTCAAGTCGAGATTAATTTTTTAAAATGAGTCATCGATAGCTAGAAACTTCAAGAATTCGCGACAATTTTAAAGCTGTTTTTCAATAGATTTAGTAGTCGAATCTCTAAAGCGACTTTGGCTGTTTTCAAGTCGAGATTAATTTTTTAAAATGAGTCATCGATAGCTAGAAACTTCAAGAATTCGCGACAATTTTAAAGCTGTTTTTCAATAGATTTAGTAGTCGAATCTCTGAAGCGACTTTGGCTGTTTTTCAAGTTCAGATTAATTTTTTAAAATGAGTCATCGATAGCTAGAAACTTCAAGAATTCGCGACAATTTTAAAGCTGTTTTTCAATAGATTTAGTAGTCGAATCTCTGAAGCGACTTTGGCTGTTTTTCAAGTTCAGATTAATTTTTTAAAATGAGTCATCGATAGCTAGAAACTTCAAGAATTGTTAAATCTTTAATCTCGTGTATTTTTTTTATTCCCCGCTCAACGTGTCCACTCCTGTGGGAGGGCTTCAAACTACAGTTGATTGTATTATACTCATTAATAAATATGCTTACATGTACAGCACAAGATCTAGACGCATCAACATTTTGAAAACAGAATACAACGTAAAAAACAAAGTAGCTATTTTATTAAATGTTGGTAAATTCTATCCTTAAATTTCTAGAAAGTTAAACAAATTGCATTGGCTAAAAAAAAGGAAAAAAATTCTCATGTTCAAAAATTTCATTTTTAGCGATGCTTTTTGTTTTTCGAAAAATATCAGTCATCTAATAATTTTATCTGTGCTGTTTGTCGAATTTTGACCTCAAATGTTGAAAATAATAACGCAGAAAGATGCATCTAATGCAACGAGAAAAAAAGACCAAGAAAAATGCGCAGTTTGAAACTTACGCAGTTGTTTGCAAAATTAGTCATGGTATGAATGTATTGGGTTTTTTTTTTTTTGAAAAAGTTTGGAATCAAAGATTCAGGACTCTCTCTTCGAGTAATGCTGAATGAACCTGCCTTGAGCACGTAATGGCAATTGGAGAATCTCAGCAAAACTTTGAAACTTAGAATAAGCCCAATGCACACGTAACAATTGTCACAACTCAGTTATAGCTAGCACCAAACCGATCCTTAGGACTCGCCAATAATCTGAATAATTCTGGACATTTATGAGAGCTGTTCATGCAGTCGACCTCTCATGATCAACATAGGCAAGTGAAACGATTATCAGACTAATAGCATTTGCAGACAATGCTTCTCATAAGTGTCGCAGGATGTGAAGAACTATTGTCCTAAGATTTGCGCACCTTTTTCGGGGAAAAATAATAGAGTTATATGTCGCAACAGTTGCCACCAATAGCCCACTTTCGATATTCCGGTTGAGTGATCACGCACAAAGCAATTCACGACGAGGCACCGGGGAAACAAAAGAATATATTAGGTTACTCCATTGTTTCCCCGGAGCCTCGTCTTGAATTGCTTTGTGCGTGATCACTCAACCAGAATATCGAAAGTGAGCTATTGTAGATTATCGCAACATCAATCTGCCTCGACCGTTTTTCTTACAAGTGGTGTAGAATGTAAATATACATTGCGCCAAGATTTGCGCACCTTTAATGCGCAAAGATAGCTTAACAGAACTGATTCAGTAGCCAAAAATCTGTAATCGGCTATCATTACGAGATAATTCTCTAGTATTCAGAATTGATATACTGCATGCAGCGACAGTGTAAGACCTTTTTCGAAAAAATGCATCAAGCTGAAAAAGTAAATAAATAAGAAAAGCAGCTAAAAAAAAAAAAAAAAAAAAATTTAAACAGGTTGCCCAATTCAGCATAGCTGGTTTAAATGGGGACCTGTAAACATATATTAGCAATTCAACTACTTACATACTTGTTATACAATGGTTTCTCGTGGCATAACATGGGATATCCCATGAGTCACTTGTAGTTTCTAGTATACACGCGAGTGACGAGTGGGATATCCACGGTATGCCACGAGAAACGATTGTATAACCACACCATAGAAAGTACAAATGCGTAGATTCAACGCGCAGTGCATGAGGAGAAAGTAGAGTGATATACCGACGAATGTACAACGACTTTCCTGCTTTCGTACTGCATGTATTTTCTATGGTGTGGGATAAAACACAATATGCAATCTAGCTGCAAACGTTTTTATGCATTCGTTTTTGGCGACAATAGCCGAAATACAACCACGTATTTGGGTGACAATAAAAAAAGAATATTACTAGCTATTTAACGTTACAACAATAGAACAATTTATTATTTCAAATCATATTGGTCACACTAATTCGAGAGAAAAAAGATTGAGGGCTTCATCTAGCAGAATTTCAAGTCACGACAGACGCGTATAAATCGTGCACAGTTCTTACAGCTTGAGATCTCGGTCTTTTCTGCAGGATTTTTTTCTAACGAAAATCATAAACATATATATTTACTCTTATGGCATCTTAAGATTAACGTAAAACTGTAGGCTTGAAAATAAATACCCAAAGGGAAGTTAAATGGAAGCTTCTAGAAATACGGAGCTGTTTTAAAATTAACTAGAAGATCAACCACAACCATAGAGAATTTTCATAATGCCTCGAGCTTGATTACCGATTGCTTGCTTGAGCGATGATTACCAAATTGAACAATTTATATATTACCATTAAAATATTTCCTTACGACAGGAAAACAAATATAAAGCTTTTGGTATTATACTAAGAATACAAGGAAATCGTCCAAAAAGAAAAACAGGTGAAAATCTAAAAATTGAAAAAAGTTTGGTTGATGATGATTTGAAATTGGTTTTGCAAAAACTTTTGTTTCAAAGCGAAAAAATACGAAGCTCTGTTATGACAATAATGAATGTTTACAACCTTGGAATAATTGACTATTGTCTAGTTCATATTTTACATTATTGTACATAGTACAAACATTTTCTAAATTTGCTTCATGTTCGGGGAATTTTCAAGATATTTTCACCCAAAATTTGCAGGTCTCAAATGAGGATTTCCATCTAGAAAACGAGGAAATTTTTTGCCCATTTTATTTAGATTTTACCAGTGAAATTTGAAGTGGTTTGAGTCGTGTTACGTGGCTTGTGATGTTATGTAAACTTACTGTAATTATTTAGATTTCTAACGTACCTTGAAGCTAGGTTTCCTCCATGCTTTGCGAGCCATTTCAAACAGGATAGATAGCCTCTATAAGCACAGTGATGAATTTGAGACAACCCTGTTTCGTCTTGTTGGTTTGGAAGAAGAATCCGTCTCGAGTGAAGCTCCTTGAGCCATTTTAAATAATTGACTTCTTTTGCACTCATCAAGTATCCACAAAGCTTCAGTTACCTCTGAGATCTCTTTTAAATTTTCCTGAAACGTGGGCCAATTTTAATACCGTCTAAAATTTTCCAAAGCTTTAAATTCAATTCTGGTTTCTCGTGACGAAGATAGTTTAGATTTCCTGACGTTTTCGCCAACTCAGAGCTTTTTGTATTCGTTTTTATCCTCAATTCCAACGATCATCATTTTTCATACAACATGAATCACCACAACTCGAGAAGCTATTGAATTTGATTCTCCAAAGAATTCCCCGAGGATGTCCAACCAATTTTTAGCTCGCAGAAGAGCGAAAACCATCTTTATCGACAACTGAATACTCACTACAACCTCTCTTTACCCTCTGTCCATAAACGTTGACCAAAAAACTAGGAAATTGCAGACTATGAATTATTAATTGGAAATAAGAGGGAAATAGGTCGACAGGAGAAAATTTGCCAAACACTTTCCTCTTTGTTATGTTCACCATCAATAAATAAATTAAAGCTTCAGACATTGTTCGTAGTTGGAAGTCTCGCATTAAAAATTCTGGCCAAGGTTTAATAAGAATGTTGATGAAATACAAAATTTACAAGAATGCCGACAAGGAAATATATATTTTGGCTAAGAAAAAAAGCTTGGTAACAGGGAATTTTTTTTTTTCTAAATTAAGATTTAAGATATTTTTTTTCGAAATCAAATGGTCGCGCGCGAATTTTATGAATTCTATGCGCTTGAAATAAATCGCATTTACTTTTGTTTCCACCAAATATTCTTCAAAAATAATAATTAAAAAAGGTTATACGCAATTATACAACGACTTGTGAAGATGAGAGGATATTCCTCTCAGGAAGTCTTTTCCAAACTTTAAAGTCTTTTACGGAAGACAGTTCACGCGCTTTGAGATGGCATTCTTTTGTTTTTCGTTCTAAGTTCGAGCAAATTTATTCCAATGTAGTTAATTGGGCTGTTGTCGTTTTTTGCTGTATTGTGCAAGGATTATTTATAGAACTAAACTGCGTCATACGTGTGCGCGTTTTTAGATAGGACAGATAGATGTATTTTGCAACACTCCTACTGGGGATGCACCCTTGAATATTTTAGCTAAAATTAAGACTCACGTCACGCAGTTTTTGGAAAAAAATTAAAAAATTTTCAAAAAATTAAAATTTTTTCAAAAAATACAAAAATGTTGAACGCTCTAAAAATCGTCTGAGGAGATATTTGACATGCTTACTAGGGATTTAGAAATATTTTGGAAATAGCCAGTTCGCATGTATATTACCACAAAAGAAAAAAAGTGAGTCTTGAGTTGGAAATAGCGTCTTGTGGTTTGGATTTATCTTGATCTCCGAGTGGCATCTGATAAAATAATGAATTAAACAAAAAATAATGAAATCTTTGATTCGATCTGAGATGGCACTGGAAATATGCAGCTAAAAATGACAAAGTCCAAGGTGAAGGTCTACTGAAGAGAAGAAAAATACTAGGAATATGAAAATAAATGTAAAATAAAAATATAATTAAAGTATGAGAAAGAAAAAAAAGGGGAAGTAAACTAAAAGGCAAAATAAACAAACAAAAAACTAACGCAATATTTTCTTTTAACTTGGCCGGCGTGTTTTCCCGTTTCGGATATCGATATCACTTATCATTTTCTTGAGAATAAGATTCTTTGTTCGAGTTGTATCCATATTCATGTGTCTTCTCATGCGCAACCGTTAAACAAAGAAATGATACTCTAGGGAATGACACGTGGTCTGAAATGAGAAACATTACGTCCAAGGAAAAGAGATCATACGTGATCACAACCATCATAATCGTCATCAAAATCATACTGAACGCCTTTACTTCCGTCACCTGACAACAATCATTCTTATTACGACTCACCACAAATGTGGATAATTTTTTATCAAGAAATTCAATCGCTAAAATATGCAAATTCATTTGTATATCAATTTTAATGTTTTTGTGAGAGGGGCAGGTCGTATTCTCCATTGGACCTTCCTTTGGCATTTGGACCTTGACGATCCAAGAAAGGCGCAGAGTACTACAACTTTATCACGCAAAATGAGAACTTACACCTGGGTACAGACAGGGTCCACTGGTCATCATGAAAAATCTCTCCTCGATAAACAAGCTACGTACCAGAAACCGAACACTCGATTCGCATTTTAGAGCTTTTAAGTGTAACGTCAACCGAATTTATGAAAATAGGTGTAGTGGCGCATAAGTATAAAAGATAAGTATTGAAAAACACTAGTAAAAAGATTAAATTACTCCTTGCTTTTTGAACAAAAACTGTAGTGGAAGTTTTTTTTTATGGTTCGATTTATGCTATTTTCAAATTTTAATCTGACAATTTTTAAGCAAAAGCAAAATATAATGTTCTCCTTAAATTCAAATATTTATATTTTTCATATAAACTGCTACTAACAGTACCTATGCAACTATGAATAGATTTTACACAACTACACAACTGTTCTAGGGGTGGTGGAACGAAATGAAAAGTGGGGGAAAACCACTGAACCAAAAAAATTTAATCAAAATAAAAGCGAACCAAAAAAATAGACCTATTTGGCCTGGCGTAATGTTTTCCCATTTCAGACCATCTCATTCCCTAGAGTATCATTTCATTGTTTAACGGTTGCGCATGAGAAGACACATGAATATGGATACAACTCAAACAAAGAATCTTATTCTCAAGAGAATGACACGTGGTCTGAAATGGGAAAACATTACACCCAAGCTAAAAAGATCTATTAAACACATTACTTCAATTTTTTCACAAAATGTCACAAAGTTTTAACTTTTTAAGTTTTAAGTTTTAATTTTTTTTCAAATCCCCAAAAAGTGGGGATACTGAGCTGGCCCACTTTTGTAAAGAGGGGATACTACAGCAACCTGAGCACTGCCACCTATGCTAGTTTATCCCCAGATCAGCATACCCCACTGTCCGTGCCTCTGACACCATGGTAATAAAGTAATTAACTTACTGCAATAGACCTCTTTGTTTGTTGTGCCCATTTCAGACCACGTGATGCCACTCTTGGGAGTTGATTCTTTCATATGTAAATATTTCAACAAAAGAATATTTCTCAAGGGAATGTCATGTGGTCTGAAATGGGCAATTTGCATACGAAGGGGTCTATTTTCAATATTCTGCAAAACTCAGTAGTTGCGAGTTGCCCCTTGGAGTTTGGTTTTCCACTGCCGCCGGTCAAAAACATAAAAGGTACCATATGAAAGGTATAAAAGGTTAGTTTTGATTGACGGCAGCAAAAAACAATTTCACAAAAAGGAGCTGAAATGTTTGAGTTCACAGAATTAAAGTAAGAATGACAATTTCAAAATGCTGTTCATACATGTCCTATGGATCAATGCTTCATAGAGTCCCCTCTAGGGAACATGGCCACTAGATAGTCATACCCCACAGTCTGTGCCTCTGTCACCATGGTAATTAAGTCTACATATCTCCAAAAGGATGCCATTAACAATGATGTCACACTGCTGTGTTCTGACAATACCTCAGTGCTTTAAAGAGTTTCCTTTAAGACAATTCATCACTAAATCAGCAAACTCCAATGCTTGTGCCTCTGTTGTCACATTAGTAAAGTATGTAAACCCCCAATATAGGACCCCATTAATAGTGACAATATTGTTAGAAAAGACTGGCCCAATGTTTTGCTCTGCTAAAGCAAAGTAAAAACCTTCAAAATCTATGGCATCAGAATTCACCATGCTCTTTTTGCCTAAGTTAGAAACATGAAACAGTGATGGGTGGCGGCCAGCAGCTTCTTGATTTTGTGCTAGTTCACCAAGGTTTCTCAGTGGATTAATATTGAGATTAATCAAGAGTTTCATGTCATCAAGATGATTACTATTAGTTATTGCGGTATGAAAAATCCTGTCACACTTTTGTGCTAGCAACCAAAAACTTGCATTGTTAATACCTAATGGCAAGGTTATATCTTCAGATAATGGAACGTTAACACAACAGTTCGTTGAGTAATGGCCAAGTTCTTCTTGCCCTATCTGGGGATTACAGTCCTTCCTCAAATCCACTTGAAAGCTGGAAGTAATTAAGGGTGCTGTAGACCTTTCTTTTCTCAAAACTGTTGCCATAGCAACTGTGGTTGCCGCTGAGACAGCACCATACACAGTACACTTGTTAGCTTTACACAACTTGATGAGGGCTATTGTTTCTTCTTTGGTTAAAGATCTTGGGATCAAACATGTTTTCTTTTGGATTGTAGGGTCTTTTATGATAGTAGGAGGATATGTTGAAGTAAATGGGTTCTTGTACGTTGGCTTGGGCCTTAGTTTTTCAATCATCTTCCTCACAAAAACTTTTGCTGCCGTAACTGCAAGCAATGACTGCGACATTGATACACAATTCCCTAATAAATGCGAGAATGAAGGCTGCAATGGAAATTCTACATCAAAGTCTGGCTTGGATAAACTACTGTCTTGGATGCTTGAGTTGAGGTAGTCCAGAAAATCACTGAAGAAATTGAAACCTGACTCAAAATCGCAAACAAGGTGATGTGTGGAAAAGACAAAAGCATTACTGTATACCCCCTCCTTAGGATGAAATTGCTCCTTCAGCATGACAAATCTCCACAGGGGTCCCTCCTCAGGAAACTGTTTCATTAACTCCCTCTCAAACACAGTTAGCCACTGGTCCGATGTAGTTGCTTTTAGTTTAAGAAGAAATTCTGCAAAATCAGAATTTTCTATCGCTTTAAATTCTTTCACAATTTTCTTTCGTCCTTGTATCTTGGTTTTCTTTCTAATTATCTTCATTCGAAGTATTTCATGTCTTTTTGTGAGATAAACCAAAGCCTTCTTTATCATATTGGGATTTAGGTAAATCCTTGACTTTAGTAAAAGCACATAAGCAGCTATCGATCCGCCATACTTGTGTAAATGATCCACAGAACTTTCTATTCTACATAGCTTTCGTCCACTAGTAGCCTCTTGTGATGATTCCGTGGGTGTTTCCTTATCTTTTTGTCGCTTCTTTTGCAAAAATCGCTTGTTAATGACAGCAAAAGCAGTGATTAAACACAAGGTGTAAAATGCTGTTAGACCAAGCTCTAAGATATGGTCGTTTATCCAAACCGCAGTAGACCAGGCATAGCCTTCCTCCATTGTTCACCAAGAAGACTTAATTAACAAACTTTCAAAAAGAAAAGAAAAGTCATTAGTTACTAGAACTTTGAGATTCTGTGATCCACAGAGGATAAACTAGAAATGAGCTTCTTTATATGCGATAAACTAGCTCTTGATGTGGCAAATTTGAAGTTGAGCGACAGGTTGAGCATTGTGTTGCAAAACTATCCTCTCGTCCGCCATCTTGGACCGAATGGCCAAGGTAATGGTACCACAGGGATCCCAGCTTGATTAAAGAGTCACTGGTAAAGACAGACATAATGCCGACAGGGCAATGATATTGTATTTGTGAAATACGACATTATTCAAAAAGAAAGGTTGCTTTTTTACTTCATCACAGAGAAGGGAGTTTTCCGAGGCAGTTGCTTATGTTTGAGAATTTTTCTCCAGATTGAAATGGAATTACGATTTCTAGTCCCCCCCCCCCCCATAAATTAGAACTGGTCCCTAACCACCCCATTCCATAAATTAGAACCATCCATATCTCATGGTTGTAAGCAAATTTGAATATACACAAAGAAAGGGTGCATTTGAATTCTTTAATTATTGGCATTTGACATCAAGAGAGCATTTACACTAATTTTCATTTAAAAATAATGAACAATCACTCAGATATAAAGTCAATTTTCGCAGGCTTCATGACGTTTTACAGTGATGTCATTTCTGTGTCACTATTTCAGATCAGTTGGTGGAAATATAGATAATCAGAAAGCCTTCTTTGATGTAATAAGATTTAGTACAAAAATCTGAGTTTGAATGGTTTGATTGTTTAAGAGAGAGGATTTACAGTAGCTACATTAGCATTAAATATAAGCTGATTATTTTTGAGGCAAGAAACAGCAACAATAAACCTACCCAATATTCATAAATTGATATCTAGAGAATAGTTAACACCGTCAACTGATGTTGTCTTGGGTAAAAACTCCATGAAAGCAGTGTCAGATCTAGGATTATGTAAGGGATATAGAGGGTATTTACAGGTCAGGAGGTCAGGATAGGGAAAAACTGTGCCGCGTTCTTGAATATATGGACTGAGGCTGTTAGGCTAAGTTATTTTGAAGGCTGCAGGCAAATTATTGCAGTTATTCCCCTAAGTCAAGACTCTATTCTGCATATCTATCCTGTTACATGAAGTAAGTACATGTATTGCGCTCAACTTGGCCATTCAATTGAAGACGATTTTCTCGTATATTTTTGCTGCGCTTCCTCATACTGTAGTGCCTTTTAATTCAGTTCAAATTGGCCATCGTTTGATTAACTCTGTTTGGCAGCAACAGCATAGTACATCTCCAAAGGCTTGTTTACTTTCCAGTACTAGGTAAAACAAAAACAAATAAACAAAAATTAAGAACATTAATCTTGTAAAACTGAGTGGCTGAGGTTGAGAAGCAGGTTCAAGGTTGGACTTGATGTGTTCATACAGTACATTTACTGTATTTATCAGGAAGTCCAGCCTTGGCTTTTAGCAGTTGTTTTGTGGTTGCTCAGGCAAATTTGGGAAAGGTCTATCCACAGGGAGCCCAATTTAGATAAAAGTAAAATATATTGACACAAATCCACACATAGGATACCATAGGGGAATTATATAGGAAAACAAAGGCGCACAGAAAAAATGTTCTATTGCATTTTTTACGGATTTTTTTTGCTTGTTCGTATCATAGAGGACATTATCTTGACCTTGAATTAAAAAAATTAATTAAAAGCGATTTTTTCCCGATTTTATTTTCACCTTTTACTTTGTCTAAATTGGGCTCCTTGTGGTCTATCTAGATTATTAGATATTGAACCTATTTCCTTTGGCTCTGACAATTAGGGTTTCTCCCCAATCTTTCCCCTCCAAGCAATACAAGGTGAAATGAGGAAGGGAGTATGACAGGGAGAAGGGAATTATGCATCTACTGAATATTTTTTTGTTTTGACTTACCTTTTCATTCACATGCTCCAAGCTCATGGATCCTTGTAATTGCTAATAAAAAAGGAAAATGTAAATAAGCAATGTGCACTCAGTGTTCCAAACTTAAGTATCCCTTATAGCTGGGTTTCACTTGACATCATTTCCTGTCTCGTGTGGGATTTTCCTCAGCTGAATCACAAGTTTTCAATAGAATTCTTTCTGGTTGACAGCACATGGTGGTCAGTGTTTTTAACTGTATACTGTCCTGGTGTGCTCGCAATATAAATCTTGGACTACAGTACATGTATTATGAGGGATTAATCTATACACTATTGGGCTTTGATTCCCTCATGGCATACTTACTGTATACTGTCCTGGTGTGCTCGCAATATAAATGGTAAAATTTGTATTTTCAGTTAGTGGTTCCTGTCCATTGCTGGTACCTATCGATTTAACAAAATACAATCACAGAAAGTTAGTTAAAAATATGAGTTCTAAAGATTAAGTTTAAGTGTGTAGTCTTTAGACTTTGTCTCATAAGAAAAATGTTTAATTATTAGATAGACATATTGATTACCTTCATTTGTTTTTGATTCCAATGCAAGTCTCATCGCCAGATACTTTGCTAAGTGGTCAACTGAAATCAAGAGTATACAGCTGTAGATTAGAAAGTTGAATAGGGGATCAAAGGTGGTATATTAGTAGTACCCTCATATACATGTAGCACCTTTAGGGTCTAAGTTTGATTTGCTGACTAGGGATCACATGTGAGTAAAGTTTTTTGGGTCTCTACATCTACAGTACCTTGATTTGGTTGTTTAAAAAGACCCCTTGCAGCACTTCAGAATGCAGCTCAATTTGAAGGACAAAACAATAGGCTTCCAATTCTCAGGAGATTAAAATTCCTTTGTTTTGGTTCTCAAATTGAGCTGCTTTTATGACTTGCACAAGGGGTCTATACAGTAGATTTACAAGTAATGTTATTACCTGAAGCATTTGCAGTAGTCTTGATGTAACGAGTCTGTTGGGCCACTGTCTCCGGGTCATGGTCTTTGGGATGTGGCTTGAACACCAGCTCTATCTCCTGTAATAATGATTAAAAAGCTTTAAGATTTTGATTTCAGATTGCTCCCTTTTCATCCAAACTGGCTTGTCATATGGGCTTTAATCACACGGCAACAATGTTTATTCCCATGAGAGCAAAAAAAAAACTTTGTTTGGAACGTTCTGAAACACCCCAAAGCGAGGGCAAGGGGACCCAAAGGATTTAAAACCAGTACCTATTGTTTCAACTAATACAGTATGGCTGGCACATGATAAATCAAATGATAACCTAATAACAGTAACTGCAGAGGGAACTAAGAATTGTCTACAAGGCTAGGGGTAACATGTATGTACTTACACTAACATTATCACCAGCCTCTGTGTTGGCTTCACCAGTTGAATCTACTGTGTCTGTCGAGGGCAGAGAAAAGACATACATGTATAACACTTATATTTACTACAGAGATATAACTTTGGGCAACTTTGGCTGCGGTCAATCAAATTTATGACGAGCCAAGTTCATTCCCACTGTGAGCAATAAAGAAGTTCTTGTGTGAAAATACATTATGTCTGGTCATGGGAACTTCCATATCGCTCGATCGGAATGAACTCGGCCTTTTGTCAGTTTGATTTGCAAAAGCCAAAATGCCAGATGTCTGGAGTCAGATAGGTCACAGAAATATGACAGGCGCTGTATTAAAGTTTTACCCTCACAAAACCAGGATGATTAATTATTTTTTGTTCCATCCAGATCTCCATACTTACTCTCACTTGCATCAGATTCATCAGATGCAGTCTTGGGTTTTTTACGGTTTGTTGGTGTGGATGTTCCTGCTTCACCTGGAGTAGTCTGTGCTTGGGCTTGAGACTGGTCTTCTGACGATCGCTTTCTCTGAAATACATAAATTATATGCTTCAAAACTATTTTTTCCATAATCATTATGGGATTTTATACTCGCCTATCACCTCTGGGGTCTGTGCAGTGCTCAACAATAACTTTTTTAGATACAGGCAATCTAAACAATTACTGCTATTTTCATAAACATGCGAACTCTGCAGTTACGAGTTGCCCGTTGGAATTTGGTCTTTCACTGCCGCCAGTCAAAAATATAAAAGGTACTGACTGATTAGTTTTGATTGACGGCAGCGAAAAACCAAATTTTAGTGTGCAGCTCGCAGTTACTGAGTTTGCATGTTATATCTCAATATTAATAATATAGTAATAGTAATATCTCAACTTACCACCCTTTGTGCTCTGTTTAATGCTTGTAATTTAAGTCCTTCTTCAATACTTGTGGTCAAAGCTTGCTGGTTATGATGCTTGTTTAGTCTCTGTAGGACTTTTTCCTAAGAATCAGCAAAAGGTGAATAAATATAACTGTAGTCCAACTGGGATCCTGTAAACTGGTGTCATGTTTAAAAGGTTGCAACTGATGCAGATTTTACTGCAAAAAATCTAGTAGACTTACTTGGTGAGCTTCATATTCTTCTCTGTCTGGGTAAATCTACCATAAGAATATATATTTAGTAGAGTACAGTACAGGCCAGACATTTTTTAGGATGATAATGATGATGAAGAAAATGATAATGATATTGACAATGATGATAGTGAAGATGATGATGATGACTGATGATGATGAATGGTGAGGATGATGGTCTACTGATGATACTGATGATGATGAAGATAGTGAGGATGATGATGATCTACTAATGATGATGGTTGTGGTGGTGATTATGATGATGATAGTGATGATGACTGCTGATGATGAGTGGTGAGGAGGTGATGGTGGTGATGATGATGATGATGATGATGACAATGATGAAGATGATGATGATGATAAAGATGATGCCTGATGTCTTACAACACCTACCTTTGCAATCAGAGCATCAAAGTTTGGATCTGGTCGCAGTGATCTTTTTGATACCAATTTTTTTCTACATGTTGGACATTCTTTGTTTCTGTTCATCAAAATAGTAGTGACTGTTAGGCAAAAACCCTGAGCCAAGAAGTTGTTTAGGACATAAAGAAGCCATTTTTTTAAAAAAAACCTTAACTATAAATTAATTAATTTACATTATATTTACATCGCTGATGGCAGTCATGACAGGAGGCACAACAATAGAGTCTTTTCCCCCTGGGAAACTGAATTCTTTCTCATGTAAATCACATGAGACTAGATTCATGAACTCATTCCTGCCTCTTGTCATGGCTTCTATCATGTGATGGTGCAAAGCTTCTACAGGGCTCAAAATAAAGGTCAGTCATATGCTGGTTAAGATGTCCTACATATTATATATATATATATTTTTTTTCGAATATGAATGGTCAACATGTCTGTTCAAAACCGTATTTGACAGGTCAAGTAACAAATTTGGCCAGACAACAATAGAGACTCCTCTATACATTAATATATTATCTACAGTCCCAGTCTCAGAATCCAAAACCTTGAACAGTTCCATCACTACAATTTTACCCTGGATATCTTAAATATTAGTGGACCTGGAATATTCATGTTAACTTACCCACTTCTCAACGCAGTAATGATACATTCTTGGCAAAATCTGTGAAGACACTGAAATGGAAATTTGAAATAGTGAAAATGAACTTTGGGACCAATTTTGTGTAATTTAAAAGCATGATATGAATGTTAATGTGATGCTTATCACACAGTACAGCAGGCATGATAGCATAACTGATTAATATATTAAAGAATAATAAATACAATATACAGTATGGGCACATCATTGGACATACAAAATTAATCTTTAATAGGTAATGTGCATCAAAGTTCACAAAGCACTCTGGGAAAGTGAGTTCTTTAAAAATGTAACAGGGAAATCAAAGGAACTATCAGAAAAAAAATACTTTGTTATTTTTGTCTGTGGAAATCCTTTAATTTCCATTAAAAATGTCGAAGGAAAAATTGTCAGATGAATTTTTAGAGAAGCCAAAAAAGCATAAGAACTCACTTTCCCAGAGTGCTTTGTGCTATAATTTCATACTCATGCACATTGGCTATTGTTCACTGCCCTGACTAAGATATTAATCATAAGATATTAATCTTATGAACACTCAAAAATAAACTCCGATTAATAACCTCTTTTGTTGTCATGGTATTTTTCAGCATGTCCAGACAGATGGGACACATCAGTTCACTGTGCAGGCTACGTGGTGATATGGATATCTCGGTGTCATCTGTTATTGAATCTTGAGGAGTGCGATGAAGCTCATATAGACTAAGCTCTGTGAAATTAGAAATAGAGTGGAGTGTTTTGTGTCATATACGTAACACTGCTGTAGTGTGTGGAAAGAACCTTCCCATTTTATTGATGCTGTGAACCAAACTCTGGGTTGATCAAAGCTAGAGCACCGATAACTCACAGATTGAACCCTGAAACAACAGGGTATTACTTATTCACAGATCAATCAGGGGATGGCTAACTGACCGATCGAACTCTGAAACAACCTCTGGGCTGGTCTATGTCAGATTTGCACAGTATTTTAAAATGTTATGTTAAAATGTTACTGTAATCTTGTTATACCAAAATGCAGCCAAATTTTCTTTAAAATTTAAAACGTTCTCTGGTTGTATTGACAATGAATGAGAGTATGAAAGAGAAAAGAAATTTGATCATGACACACAAAGAAACCATTTTTTTTTTACCAAAAACGAAATTAAAATTTAAGCATCAAAGAAACCCAATAATTCCCTGCCTTATCAATCTCAAATCATGTTAATACGAAACAACAATGTTCAAGAAATTATACAGACACTTTCCTGTCAAGGAACGTGTTTTGTCTATCTAGATGAAATAAAGGCGACAAAGGGCACAATAGAGGCATTAAAAACCTTTGAACAAAAAAATACAGATCGATGAAAACAAACCAGCAAGCAGGAATATTCTGTAAGGTTGACAATTAAATATAAAAGCAGAATATCAAATAAAAAGCGTAACATCAAAACGAAAATAAATTACTGTACAATGTAGTATCCAAAATGACATCCAACTTTCACTATTTTTAATCTCAACCTACTGTAAGTTCTACGATATAAAATTGTAATTTTTTGCCTTACCCCACGACTTTGGCTGTGGAACTTGAGGCCCTGATGTTTGTACTGACATATTGGCTATTTTTTATGGCAATTCAAAGGGTATTTTTGTAGTTATTTAGGGTTAAATGGAGAAAGAAATATCTTATGACCTCCCGACTTTGCTCTCTCTGATGTCCTGTCCCATCGTGCATTGCGCTCGAGTAGAATTTGAATCCACAGGAAGCCCAATTAATTTTTCAACAAAAAAGTCTCTAGGAAAAAAAATTGAAATAAAATAAAAATAAAACAAAAAAACATTGACAAAATGTTTTGATTTGAACCCCATGACGTTAACGTGTATATCGAAACATCTCAAGCTATATCGAAACAAGCGCTAGCTTGAGTGCTTTCAGCGCTATATGGGATACCTGTTTCTTTCCACTACTTTGGAAGTGTCAAAACAGCAAAATAAAAAATTTGGTAAGGAATATTTTGTCAAAGTATACATTTTTGCTTTATATTTCTTTCGATTATTTATCAGAATTGAAGAAAAAATGCTTTGATTTTGCCCAGTAAACCTAAGGATTGATTAAATATCGATTGATTATCGATTTCCCGTAGGCCTGGTTACCAGATAGCTTTGTTTTTGTAGTCGTAAAAGAACCATTTTTGTTTTCTTTTCCAAGAATTTCAGCCAAAAATGCTTCCTATTTGGCTCCAAAACTTGGTGCAAAGCGTTTCAAATGCATTACACATCACCCATGAACTATAATTCTCTGAGCTTATGGCTTAAATCTAATGAAATTATTAATTTATGGGAGATTTATAATCTCTAAGTGCTATCATTATAAGCTTCTTCAAGCACAATTTGTGTCATGGATCGATATGAAGTAGTCAAAGTCATTGGAGCTGGTGGTGGAGGAAAAGTGCTTCTTGCAAAAGAAAAAGAGTCCGGAAAGTAAGTTTTTTTTTGTTGTAGAGATAGCTTTTTCCACGAATTTTTTGAGTAGTTTGACTATATGATTTGTTAAGTTGAATGTTCACGCAGTGGGACCATATCAATAGTGATTTATCGTAGACG
Source organism: Anthopleura sola (assembly GCA_023349425.1). NCBI lineage: Eukaryota > Metazoa > Cnidaria > Anthozoa > Actiniaria > Actiniidae > Anthopleura > Anthopleura sola. Next base: position 3,764,161 of record JALHLI010000015.1, on the reverse strand, counting down.
TAGTAATCCACTTAATTAAGTTATAGATCTTTTCTTAGAATGTATTCACGAACTAGTTGACGCTCTGAAATATATTTTTATTTGATAAATTAATGAATGTGCTGTACTGTTCCTGGATTCAATCCATTTACGTTGTGACTCTCCATTATATACTGCAAGAAATACCCCCCTCCCCCCCTCCCCCCACTCCTGGTGAGTTAAATATTGACTGGTCCTTATCATTTTGCTTTAAAGACATGTTGCCATAAAAGAGATAACTCTAGACCCAAGAAAAAAGACAAAAACTAAAGAAGCAGTAGAAAAAGAAGCAAAGTAAGTATTATATCTTTATCAGCTACTGTACAACCAATAGCATGTGCCTGTTGTGACAGTGAACTCACCTCACACACATTAAGTTGTTTCAGGGTTTAACCTGTGAGTTAGCCATGCCCTGACTTTGATAAGCTCAGAGGTTGTTTTAGGGTTGGATAAGATCTAAAAATATGATTTGTGAAAATGCCTCCCTGTAGGAGAACCCTAGGCTCATAAGGAGAGGGAGGGAACCAGAGAATATCACTGAATCTTTCTGTGATGCAACAATGATGGAAGCAAACAGGTAGCTTATCTCTTAAAGTGGCTATTCCTTATGACATTTCTTGTATTTCAAATAAATGCTTCAGTGAGTGGTCCTAATATTTCCCAAGGGGTTCAATGGGCATTTTTAACTCAATTTTTCCAATCAAATTCACAGAATTCTGGCATCCTTAAAGCATCCTCATGTGGTATGCATGCTGGAGTCATTCTTTGATGACCATGAAGAACAGCTTTTCATCGTCCAGGATTTTTGTGATGGTGGCACACTGCAGGATTGCATTACTGCTGCTAAATCTGTGAGTGCTAAAATATTGTAAATAATATACAATTGTATGGCTATTTCAAAAAAGCAGGTTGATGAAGGTTTGGTTGCATACTGCATGTGCATGTTGCATACCAAGCCCAAAATTCACTATGAAAGATGTGAATCCAATCAACAAAATTAAAGTTTTGTTTTACTTTCAGAAAAATACACTTATTTCAGAAAGTCAGGTCATGCAGGTACATATCTATCTTAAATTTATTATCTATATATATTAATCTTTATCTGAGGGAGGAATTTAAAACTGGAGAACCAGAAGAAAAACCCTTTGAAGCACAAGAGAGAACCATCAAGCAACTCTACTTATACAAAACATGTACTGAGCCCAGGTATTGAACCTGGGTCGCATTGGTGAGAGATGGTGCATTAGTGTTGCAGACCACCTGTCACAATTATTATTACTTTACTACTGAAGGACACTTTCCTCTGTTGCTATTTGCTGTTCAGTAATAAATAATTATTTCTTTGGTTTGGTTTTAGTGGTTTGTACAAATAACCATGGCAGTTCACCACATCCATGCTAACAAAATATTACACAGAGACCTTAAGACTCAGAATGTTTTCTTGACAAAGAAAGGAGTTGCAAAGATAGGTAAGAGGACTAAATTCAGATCACTGTTGTCATCATTATCACCACGACCAACATCACCACGACTACCACCACCACCACAACGACCATCGCCATCGCCATCGCCATCGCCATCGCCATCGCCATCGCCATCGCCATCGCCATCGCCATCGCCATCGCCATCGCCATCGCCATCGCCATCGCCATCGCCATCGCCATCGCCATCACCATCATCATCATCATGACATCATCATGACATCATCATCATCATCATCATCACCACCACCAGTGCTGTTATTATCATCATCATCATCACTACCATTAACACCACCATCACCATCATTATTGTAATTACCACCTTCATCACCACCACCCTCATCATCATTACCATTACCATCATCATCATTATCATCATTCTGGAATACCTTGTACTACCATCAGCTCAACCATTTATAAATTATCATTCTGCATCATCTTTAACCCCTAGCTAGTACCTCCACGTCCATCATCACCACCATGCATACCTCCATCATTATTTTTTCTGAATCTTGAAATACAATATTTTCCTAGGAGATTTTGGGATAGCTCGTACAATGGACAGTACAATTGACATGGCAAAAACTTGTTGTGGAACACCATGTTACCTCAGTCCAGAACTCTGCCAAGACATGCCTTACAGTTCAAAGAATGATGTGTGGGTGAGTGAGTGTACCTCACATATATACAGTGCATCTATACAGTATGCAAGTCGTGACCCCCCGTCACACCTGAGGTTAAGGACAGGCAATTTAATGGGGTGGGGTTAAATCCAAAAAAAAATATCAAGCAAGGTCTCGATCCTTAAAAAAATATATCGTGCAATGTCAAATATGGCAAAAAAATATTGAGCGAGCTTATAAATTCGATTTCAAGATTTCACTTCTTTTGAACCTAATGGAATATTCAACTTTTGAAACTGTACACTGTGCTGTAGCTCAGGGGATAGAGCTCCGCTAGCAACCTTCAGTTGTGGGTTCAAATCCTGCCAGGAGCTCGGATTTTTTTCAAAGAAAAAAATTGCTTGAAGAGCAAAATTACATCATTTAATATATTTAACAATCAACAAAAAACAACTAATAATAAATAAAGGATTATTTGAACAGATTTTGTTATTTATTTCAGAGCCTTGGTTGCTTGCTCTATGAGTTGTGTGCCTTAACATATGCATTTGATGCTAATAATATCGTTAGTTTGTTCTACAAGATTGTTAAAGGGGAACCAGAGGTTAGTTATCTTATTTATGATTAATAAACATAATTTGCATATGATGAATTGTGAAAGACATATATGTGGTAGAGCATCTGACTAGAATAGGGAGGGTCGTGGGTTCGATTCCCATCTGGGGCTCAGAATTTTTTCTGAGTCCTTTCAGTATGGTACAATTACATACCGGTAATATATATTTCAATTATGATTATATTACTATTAGATCGAATTGCCATTTACACCCATTTTCATAATTACACCACCAACACAGCCTGGCCAAGACGTCTGGGTTTTTGGTTGCTGTTGAACAAAAATTTACTAGCTCAGACCATTGGAAACTTGATTGACGTAAGCCAAAACCCAGACGACTTGGGTTGTGTAATTATGAAAATGGTTGTAACATGTTAGATTAAATTGACAAGGGAAGCCAGAGAACCCAGAGAAAAACCCTTGAATCAAGGGAGACACCTACAATAACAAACTCTATTCACATGTGATTAGTACCCCAGAGGTGAGAGGTGAGTGCACTACTGCTACACCACCCTTGATTCCCTATAACACACTCCCAAGAAGATATTCCAATATTTTCTTCTTGAACCTATATTAATTTTTCTGCCTTGCATTATCGACAGGAAATTTCAGAACAGTATTCTCAATTTCTTCGTGAATTGATTCGTCAAATGCTGGCCAAAAAGCCTGAAGAGCGACCAAGGTATGCATATTACAGTATATGTAATCATAGTGATCAGGGCCGTAGCTACGATGAGGCAAGCAAGGCATTTGCCTCGGTAAAATTTCACTCAGATATAATTTTTACAATTTTCTTTAATTCTTCAATAAGAATGCAGATACATTCTATTCTTTTTCTTCGCCAGATTGTGCAAAATTATAAAGTATAATATAATAAATATGTTGCAAATGCCTCTCATAACGCTGGTATCGCATTTCTGAGGGTCTGAATTTCATGCCCCCCCCCAACCCCCCATGCGCTCCCGCCTATGGGGGTCGATTGCCTCAGTAAACATTTAAGTCTGGCTACGGGCCTGGTGATGTAATACAGTATAGCTCATCATTTTTTCTTGTGTTTATGTTCATAGTGCTGGAGCCATCTTAAACATCCCTTACGTTCAAGACCATCTAAGATTGTTCATCAAGGAAAAGGAGAATTTACAAGAGGCTTTGCTCGCAAGGTATGTTGGCATTTTACTTGCAATTTATACCGCAAATTACTGTATATATGGATATTTTTGGATTTACGGCTGCGCGTAGGGAGGTCTTCATCACAGGGGTAATGTATCCACAGGAATCCTGCGTGAATAACTGTCTTTAATAACTGCTTCATTCCCTGACTGAATACACGCATCAAGAGTTCCGCGCTACTGCTCTAAGAGCATGCTCAGGGTATTAAAAAGTGGGATAATATTTTGAAAACATGTTATATTTTAGTTGTATCTTTCTTGTCAAGTACAATTGTCACTAAATATTTAAGTTCAATGGAATTCTGAATCAAATATACCGAAAAATTGCATATTATACAAAATATCATCCCACTTTTTAATCCCCTGAGCATGCGCATTGAGCAGCAGCGCTGAACTCTTGGTCTGCTATACTGTATTAGGTTTTGATTTTTCGTCTTTTCCTCAGAAATCACCTCAAGTCAGCAGCACTTCTCTCAAAGGGAATTACCCAAGATCCACAGCGGTCATCATCAGCAGTGGGCTCCAGGCTCACTCCAGATCTCAACAAGTTAAGCAAACAACGAGCAAGGTCTGCTACTCCAACAAAAAACGTTTCTATGGCAACAGATGACGTCAAAACTGATGAAGAACCTAATGAATTGGTTGGCGGTGGTAAGTTGAACATGGGAGCATAATTACAAGCACATGTTATGGGTATAGACACGCGTGAAAAACGTCTGCGCATGCTCTAAGTCCGTATGCAAATTAGTCGAAAGCGTCTTCGTGCTATTGTAAAAATATTCAAATTTGACTTTCACACTTGCCTGAAGAATAGTCTTTACAAAATGCCAAAACTTAAGATCAGTTCTTGAAACTTAAGGCTAATTCTTTCATATTGTCTTTATTAACACATTATCTTGGTCTCACAAAAGTATACTCACGAAATGTTTTGTATACTCGGAGAAAACAAGCATTTATTTTCTCACTAAAACTCTATAAATTCTTGGAAAGCGTGCTGAAAGGCACGCATGCGCAAACGTTTTTCTCTAGTGTTATGGGTATATATGCCGTACTGTCTACATGGAGCCGGTAAATCTGCTCACCAAGGGTTTGCTATGAATTTTCCTTTTATTTTTCTGTTTCTTGAACGATAACAAAGGGAGCCCAAACTAGGGGTATCTCATCATTTAATACAACCCAACAAATTAAAAAATATATCCAAATAAAAGTCTATCTTAAATAATGTTACATGTACTCCAAGATTTTAAAGAAACCTCCATATCGTATCAATACCCTGCCACAGTCTCTGGGCTGATCAAAGTCAGGACACGCCTAACTCACAGATCATTTGGAATTTAGCGTGAAAGGTTTTGCGGATCGAGGAAAACCAGAGAAACTGGAGAAAAACCCTCAAATAAGGGGAGAGAGCTAACGATCTCTGCTCACACTATTATGTGGTGCTGGGTCTGGGAAAGGTTTTGCGGATCGAGGAAAACCAGAGAACCTGGAGAAAAACCCTCAAATAAGGGGAGAGAGCTAACGATCTCTGCTCACACTATTATGTGGTGCTGGGTCTGGGAAAGGTTTTGCGGATAGAGGAAAACCAGAGAACCCGGAGAAAAACCCTCGAATCAAGGGAGAGACCCAAAAAGCTCTGCTCACACTATGTGATGCTGAGTCAGGGAATCGAACCCGAGACCCCAGAGCGGCACTACCGCTACACAACCCTTGATAACCACTAGCTTACTACTGAACTGGAAGTTGATTTTAGCAGTTGATGATTGGTTGAATGTTTTAAGAGAGACAAATAAACAACGATAATAACTCATTGGTTATTATTTGTTCTTTAGGCCAAGACAAAGATGAGCAAGGTGACAGTGATTACTCGGACGATTTTGATGAACTAGCCGAAGAAGAGGCCTCTTACTCCGATGACTTTGAGGAAGATACGGCTTTAAACGGGACAATGAAAAAGCCTATGGGAGCTTCCTCGAGTCCCTCGGGACCCGAAGACAGCGAGGGCGGGATTGACATTGAATACCCTGATGACTTTGAGGAAGATTCAGACGAAGAAGAGGTTGATCAACCCTTGACCATTGTTTATGGCTTTATAGACCCCTTGCAGCACGTCGGAATGCAGCTCAATTTGGAGGACAAAACAAGTTCCAATTCTCAGGAGATTGAAATTCTTTTTTTTTGCCCTCCAAATTGAGCTTCTCTGATGTCACGTGCAAAGGGTCTATAGGCATTTTCGGCTTGGGCGTAATGGTTTCCCATTTCAGACTCCTTGTCATTCCCTAGAATATCATTTCTTTGTTTAACGGTTGCGCATGAGAAGACACATAAATATGGATACAACTCAAACAAAGAATTTTATTCTCAAGACAATACTATCTGGTCTGAAATGGGAAAACATTATGTCCAAGCCGAAAAGGTCTATTAGAATATTAATCTGCGATGACTGGAAGTTGTGACTAAAAACAATTGTATAACTAGTACTGATGTAGTATGTTGAGTGAGCTATCTGTGCGGTAATCGGTAATCGGTATCGGTATCGGTGTTGTATGTGAGTAGAGTTTCTAGTTGGTTCTCTCCTGTGCTTCAAGGGTTTTTCTCAGGGTTCTCCGGTTTTCCTCCCTCCACAAAAATCAGCTTCTAAATTCCAATTCGATCATGGAACGAGGACCACAGGTTTGTTATCCACTGGCTATTAAGTGCTACCCTCGTAAATACACGGACGATTTGTAATATAGAGAGTGGGCAAAACGGCATGTTGTACCATGGTAACTTAAGTCAGTTTATTTATCTGGTTTATTAATAATCGTTTGTAGGTTTTGGATGACATTTTGGCCAACGCGAGAGCTGCGCAGGAGGCCGAAGGTATAATCAGACTTGTTGTTTTTTCTTTTTAAAGTTCATTATATAGAATATGTCTTGTTATTTTTACTGGCTGCAGAGGAGGATGTTGTTGAAGACAATGTTGAGCCTGGTTCCCGCAGACAACGTCTCAAAGAGTAAGTAATTTTTCATTTGTCGTCGTCGTCGTCGTCGTCGTCGTCGTCGTCGTTATTATTATTATTATTATTATTATTATTATTATTATTATTATTATTATTATTATTATTATTATTATTATTATTATTATTATTATTATTATTATTATTATTATTATTATTATTATTATTATTAAGGGAATAATAACAGGACCAATACTAATACAACTACATCATGCGCACACTTTCAATCTGGGCGCGCACTTTATTCTTCGGCATCGGCAAATTGCTTGCTCGCCGCTAACAAATCACGATATTTTGCTCAACCTCGTTCAATAATTGATTATTATTCTATCGGTTTAGACAAGTGATTGGTGCATTAGGAGAGAAAGTCTTCGAGGAAGTCTGCGGACAACTGGAAAACCAAAGCCTTGAAAAGACACTGGCAGAGCGGTAAGTTGCTTACGACACCTCTATTCTCGGCGGTCTCACTAGTATAAATGTATGAGAAACAATTAGCATATTCCTCTGACATCTCAGTCAAACTCGCTGAGGTCGTACTGTATCCAGCGCACTTCAAGTACACTGGCCTTGCATGCTGTACTCCCTTCCACCTGCGGTTACTCTCCATGTTTTCTTATTTCCCATCCTACCCTCCCTCGTGCTGTTTTGGTCCTTTCGAGAGCTCCATCAGTTGTATATTTAATGAAGCCTGCGGTGACATCACAGTCATTAACATATTAAAGCATAAACCTTCATATCTTAAAGACGCAACACACAAATGAAGAATTATTTCACCATTCAACTATTCACTTCATGTTGAATCGATGCAGAAAGTATTGTATCAGGGGTTAGGTGCACTTTAATAAAACTATTTTTCATCAATGTTGCTTCCGCCAAGAGAATGACTCATGTCTTTTTCTTGTCTTTTTTTTCTAGACCTGAGTTCGAGAAGGTTCAATCAGAATCCAGCATGCTGGAGACGTGTTACCTCGTTAACGAATTATTCATCGATAGTGCACGATCGAACAAGGAGAGCTAGCTGCATGGCAATAGTATGCATACATCCATACATCAAATAGTGTTCTGGGGTTAGTGATATTTTAGGCGAAGAGCTAGTTAAAGGAAAAAGTGGGAGGGGAATTAGGGAGAAATGAAAGGGAAGAGGGTAAAAAATGGACATTTTCTCCTTTCCTCCTATCTTTTAATTGCGGAATCAAGGGTAGTGTGGTCAACTTTACTTTGATCTAAATTGGGCTCCCTGTGGTGTGGCAAGCAGTAGTACACCCCTCTTACTCCCCTCTCACATCTGGAGTCTCGGGTTCGATTCCAGAACTTGGCTTGGTCTCTCTAGATTCGAGAGTTTATCTCCGGGTTCTCCGGTTTTAAATTCAAATCCGATCTGTGGGTTAGCCGTGCCCTGACTTAGATTAGCCCAGAGGTTGTTTCAGGGTTCTATCTGTGATTTAGCCGTGCCCTGACTTAGATCAACCCAGAGGTTGTTTCAGGGTTCTATATGTGAGTTAGCCGTCTCCTGACTTAGATCAGCCCAGAGGTTGTTTCGTCTTGAAGATTTGAACTTGCTATCCTTTTCTCCGATCCCTGGAGAGGGGATTAGCGCAATTGATGGCGCAACTGAGTAAGAATGACACTTGACAAGACGCCAGGATGCAGTTGTCGTCTTGAAGTTCGCTCCATGTCAATGACGCCGGTGGTGATTATCATATCGTGACGCCTAGAGTTAAATATTGTGCAGACAAATGGTTGAAAATCGACCTGCAGCTGGTTTTGGAGAAGCGTCAAAAACCCCGCGACGCGCAAAATAAATTATTTTTAATCTGAAATTTATCCCTAATTTTTGATATACATAATCATCTGGAATAAGCTCTTAGTTTCATCAGGATTCAGACAATGAAGGTAAATGTAAGTAGTTTTTTTGGTATTTATATAACTTGACAATTAGTCGCATGGCAGTCATTTTGTGTATGTTCAATGACTCGAGGCATGCGCGACAAAACCCATGGATTGGGCTACCTGTGTGCTTTCCGTTTGTCGCTCTTCATTTTGCGTTGCTTTACGACTTATATCTTGTAAATGAATACGGTGACCTATACAATTTTTTCCTGAATTCGATGTCTTTTAACTAAAGTTAGTAAATATCGAAAAAAATAAAAAATCTATCGGTTTGTTTTCGAGAAAATCGTGAAACATCATCTAAAAAAGACTTGACATTCGCACGTAATTTCGACTGTTTTTCAAGTTGGAAATGTCAAAACTTAGCATTTTTCCTGAACTTTGTGACATTAAACTGTTTTTCAATGAAGTTTATTTACTTTAGTACCTCTGAAAGCCTCTGTTTTTCATATTGCAGCCACCAGAATTAAACTCTAGACGTAATACTTTGAGAAGCGTTGTTTTCGTTCTAGACTCGCTGGGGAGTGCCGTGTTCAAGCTAACATAGCGCAAAATCTATGTCGATGACCCCCGATTTTTGTTGTTATGTTTTGTCCATCTCAAAAACTATCTATATGCAAAATTGTAGGAAAATCTATCGGTTAAATTTGCGCGAGCCCATTGCCTTAACAGGCTTTAAACAAATCGTAAAACTTAAAGATAATTTATGGTTTTGGGGGATGTTTTCCTCAGACCCCATACGTTATATTTGCGACTTTTGGTATCTTTTTCCCTGAGAATGAATTAGATTAACATTTGCACTAAGCCCCAGTACCTTCCTCTACCTCGGAACGACTAACATCGATGGTTTTTGTGAGCAGTTGGACCCGGAAGTATATATGACTCAACTTACTAGTAAAACCTTTTCTATTTTGACTAGTACTAGCTAGCGTGCTGAATTCTGTGCGAATCCCTCAGATAAAATACGTGGGCATTCTTCCCAACTTGCGCATGCATGGAAATTCATCAATCTCCAGCCGTGTGTCTTATTCAAATGACGTTTATGACGCTACCTTACTGCGGGAACAGTTGGCGTTTTGTTAAGCTTATGATTAAACATTTTTCGTTTGCCAGCGCAAACCAGCTGTTTTTGAGGCTGAGGTTGAGGTTAGTATTCTTTCTTAAGTTAAAATTCTTCCAGTTTAGTTCTAGTGTTATTTAGATTTGTACTATCAGTTTCAGATGTTATTCTATATTTCCTATACCTTTTCATTGTTATTTCAAAGGGAAGCGCCTAGCATGGGACTTAGAGTCCCGTTCGTTCTTTTCCCATTGGGTAGCGTAGATAGCATTTGTAATCTTTTTATTCTAATATGCCCAATGAATATGTAAAGACGATCAAGGAAAAATCTAGAACTTTCTTCAAGAGAGTTTCAAATGAAAGTTAATCATTTCCAAGCTCAGTTATGAAGTTCAGTTCCTGAATATTTTGTGTCGCGAGGTTGTGGCCAGTGTTCTCGTTGAATCTGAGCGTTTGAATTAAGGCGAGTAGGACGAGAAGAGGAAGGCTCCATACTTTAATTAAAACCCGTAGACCTTGTTGATGTTGAATGTAGCGTTAGTTGCGAGAGGAAATATATTACAGTCAAAACGGCTCAACCGTACCCCCTAGACTCCATTAATGATATCATTATTCGAATATTGAGCTGATTATTCACTCTGAGTTTTCATTCATTAAAAAAACCGAAGACTCCAAACTTTATATTCATTTCACAACTAAAATGCTAAAGGATGGCCTTTCTGGGGAGTTTTTCTACCTTGGCATGGCAATTGTTGAAGAATCCAATCAAAACTCAAGTAGATAATTCATTTTCAAATTAAGTTTGGAGTAAGAGTGAATAATTAACTCTATATTCGAATAATAAATTCATTAATGGATTCTAGGACGTACGTTTGAGCTGTTTTGACTGTAATGAATGGAAGATTAACTCTATATGAATGGCTTCAAACTCCGCACTGCTTGCTTGCAACTTTTTGTTAGTTAGTGTTCAGTTGTTGACAATGAGGAGATAGATCGATCCAAGCCCACTACAGTATGTGCCCAGAATCCGGCCAGGGAAGGACGGGTGGCGTAGCGGTGAGAGCGCTCACCTCTCACCAAGGCATCCCCAGTGAGTAGAATTTCTAGTTGGTTCTCACATGTGCTTCGAGGATTTTTTCCAAAATGGTTTTTCATCCAGCAATATTTTTCTAGTACTGCATTTATGAGCCTTTGCCCTTTCACAAATACTCGTTCTACGGGAAAAATATGTTTAATTAGAAGACATTATGAGCATTGAAAGCGAAATCTTGTGCAATATTTACACAGCTCGTATTTTTGTAATACTTCGCTTTCTTTTAATATTTTTCGTGTTATAATAACCTTGTCCCTTATTCATGCTAAATATCATAGACGTCCCTTAGAGATAGACTTGCCACAAGTCGTACTCGCTGTGTTTGTTTGTGGAGCGCGATAATTTTTTTAAAAGGCCAACTCAAAAAACGACCAACCAAAAAAAACAACAAAAAAACAGCAAACACGAGGGGGCCCCGACCCTCCCCCCTTCCCCCTGGCCTCCCTGGCAACGCCCCTTGGACCGAGATCGCTTTCAGTTCCGATTACGAATCGAGATAAGCTAGATGGATCCCAGCCCTCGAACCTGTACCATCCTCTGCTAGATGATATAAGTCGGGGCAAGACTAACTCACAGATTGCGGAATTAGTATAGGTAATCGCATGGGGCCGAGTCATCATATATATAAAGGGCAAAACCAATATAATGCCCGTGCGCTGTCAATCATCCTGAACTATCCAATCAAATGTAGTCATGGTTCAAAAGAATTTTATTCAGAGTTCAAACGTGTTCAGTCTTCATTACATGTGCTCAATTAATAATTTGGTTGCAAAAATTGAAAGAAGATCTTGCGGGATAATAGCTCCGAGCGTTTCGGCCAGGCTATGTGTCTTAGCTCTGAAGCGTCCACCATTTTCGATTTAATTTAGGAGAGCTGACAATGAGTATCCTGGGACGAGGCTAGCTGTGAGCCGTAGCCCAAAGGTTGCTTCAGTTTATCGATAAAATTTGAAGTTTTCAGCCTCTGATTAAAGATAATTGCCAATATGGGTCTCTATAATGGCTATAGAACCCAGAAACCGTCATTACTACCAGAGGGGTCATATATAATTTATTAAATTCGCCAAAGATGTTAATAACTATGTCACATTTCCCAATTACCTAATAGAATTTGCATACATACCTGAATAACATACCAAAAACATGATTAACTCAATTTGTTATTTTATTTCAGAATTAATTGCCATGACAACACTAATCCATTGCTGACCATATGACTTGGTGTTCAAATCAAACACCTGTTCAAAGATTAACGTTTATATATCGATGGAGAAAGCTTATTTATTAACCAAGGCGGAGTACTCAACATCCAAGAATCTACTTCATTGAATCCCTAGATTTTCAAAAAAACTGTAAGTACAATAACTTTGCATAAAAGTAGATTTTTTGAAATGTTTTCTTTTTGCGGTAAAATGAGAGAGAATACGCCGCAAAATAACACTCATTACTGGCTTGCCGAGAAATCGTAAGATAAAAGAATTCTTACGCAAAATAATGCAATAATATGTTTCGTTTTGTCTCATTATTGTTGGTGTTCGAGTGCAAAAAATTGGAAGTATGAGAGAGAGAGAGAGAGAGAGAGAGAGAGAGAGATCGGTAAGCAAATTTCGGCATATAGTTAACGTTTCTCTGAACTCAATTATTAAATTTTAGTTTTTGTTGTTTAGCATTTTTGAGTTCGAGTTTTCGTAATTCGTCTTTTTCAATTCATAATATCGCACACTGAGTTGGAAAGAGAAATAAGAAACGAAAATTAAAATATTAAGGATTTAGAATTTAGAAGAAAGCTGGAAGGGACTGGAGGGAAAGGAAATAATAAAAACAAAAAACAAAAAAAAATAAAATAAAATAAAAATAATAATAATAAGAAAAAAAAAAAAGAAAAAAAAAAAGAAAGAAAAAAAAAAAAAAACCAAAAAAAAAACCCGAAGCTGTAATCTCGAATGGGACTGAACCAAAAGAACGCTCGACGTTGTTCATCAGTGACCACACCATCCTTTACCTGAAGTCTCAGCCTAACATACGCGAGCATCATTTTCCACCACTTGTTTTCTTAAGTGAATCTATTTTGTAAAGAAAACAATTCAACGTTAAAAGCATGATAATACAACTTCCTCATTAAACTTAATATATTTAGTGAACGAGTTTCAATCTCCAGCTAATGGGATAGCAATTTGAATAATTTCAAAGTTTATGTCAAAATGTCATTAAAAAAAACATTTATGAGAGTTCCAAATTAGTGACAGGATTAAGTTGGTTACGAGAAATTTGTTTATTTAGACGAAAACTAACTTAAACGTGGCAAGATTGTAATCTGTATTTAAAGATATCAATCAGGAAACGAGTAGTATAACCCTGTAGGACTATCTGTGACGTTGTGACAGATGAAATGATAAGACTGACCAACACTTTAATGGGTTTACAACTCAAAAAGGAAAATACTCTTAATAAAAATCCGAGAAACGAGAATAACGTGGAGACAGTTTTAAAATACTACTGTTTTGATTGACAGCGACCGCCAGAAAGCTTTTTAGGTCGAGTTAGTGAAGAGGTTTTAATAGCATTTTGGAAATATTTTCCTCTAAATCTGACATATTGTCATGAAAAACCTGAAGCCTTCAATTAAAACGAGTCTAAAGGATGGTAGCAAAGTGTATAACTGCTCATTTGGTAACAGTTTCAGTGAGTTTTTTGGTGTAGAATTTTGAGTAGGTTAAAGGCGAGAAACTTTGAACTTGAGGTAAGTTGTGGTCCATATTATTGAACAGTAGCAAAAACCGTTGAAATGCTGATCCACTTATTGACATTTTAGCGTAAAACTAAGCGGTTTCGTGAAAGCAAGAAATTGTTTATAAAAACACTTGTATTATGTACGTTTGTGTTTCAACTGGATCAAGCTACAAATATAATCAACTTATGTATGTCAATCGAGAAGGGTATCAGAACTTATATCACAAGCGATAAAAAATGATAAAAAAAATTGTTTTTTTCCTTGAAAAGTTTGAATTGAAACTGAGGTATCGAGTGAATAATTTACTAATAACTTTGCGATATGTAGTCATTTTCTGCTTTTTATTCTAAAAAGGTTGAATTGAAATAAATTGAGTGGATAATTCACTAATAACTTTGCGATATATAGTCATTATCAAGCAAAATAATGAAATATAAGGATAACTATGATAGAAAACTCACAACAGATCATAATGAAAAAAATTGTCAATTTTCCATTTCGTCACTTTTCCATTTCGTCAATTTTCCATACGGGGTGTGAAATGTTGTCAATATTCAATATCCTAGTGTTTAGTTTTCTCATATTTGTGAAATATTAAAGCGAAAGAAAGATGTAAAGAAAGAAAGAAATATAAGAAGAATGAAAGTGAGAGGGAGAGAAGAAGGGGAAGAAAGAAGCGAAGAGATGGATGGGAAATCTTCAACCAACTTTAATTTGTGGACCGTTTCTCAGGCTTTCCGTACACGCTACCGGTCGAATTTTTACCCGTTCAAAAAAAAGTGTTACGTTTACTGTTCTGTATACAAGGAACTGTGCGATCTGGACAACAATTCAAACACCTAACCGGGCTATTCATATCGAAATTCAGAGACTCTGGGCAACCCTAAACTTCTATCGATTTCATTGGTTGTTGAAAATACCATAGCAACGAGCTCTGATTGGTCAATAGGATAAACAAACATACCAACGGAAACCAAGCAAGCCAAACCAACTAGAACGGTTACATATCTTCGAATCTTGAATCAAATGTCCATTTGTCGAACATTTAAACTTTTTTAAATAGAAGACGCAAACAAGCCGTTAGAAAGGTTGAGCCGACATTTTATAGTCAGCGATCATGAGATAGTATGGATAAAAAGTTAAATTTTACACCGTAAAAAATAAGAGAAATCACTTACTGACGTTTCGGACGCTAGTCCTTCGTCGGAGTAAAAAAGGGATCATGAGATAGAGCATGCGCTTTGACGACCTGGTCCGAGATTCTGGCTTCCGGTCAGTAGGGTTTCCCAGGGCCTACGATTTAGCTAATGAGTAGGGTCTGAGAACGAGAGAGTTGGCATTCTTCAGCTGATCTGAACGTAGAAATGACGTCACTGTAAAACTGTGGTGTCATGAAGCCTACGAAAATGGACTTACAAAAATTTATATCTGAGGCAATTATAGATTTTCAAGAGAAGTTATTGATATTTTATATAAAAATGAAATAAAGAAGCAACCGTTTCCGAAATCTTTTGGCTACTAAGGATGACACCTCAGTTTTGCAAATTTTCTCGATTCTGATTGGATAAATTTTTTGATCAGATCAGCTGGCTACTACCGTACCATGCCCTCTCAACCATTGCTGATCGAAGCGCGCAATGCGTAGTGGGGGGAATAAAACCTTTTAAAACCTTTTATATTTTTAAGCCTTGTATTTTTCTATCATATATAAGACTTATATTAACTCCAGAAGCGAACTGTTCATCGTGGGGGTCTATATACTGATTCGGTTAAATACAGGAAGGTAAACATATAGTTAATAATAGTTGAATATTGAGGAAGTACAGACATATATAAAGGACTGTGAGGATTTGACAAAGTAAACTCTATATACTTAAGATATAATTCTTTAGCGATAAATAGCAAAACAGTAAGTAAGTCTAGAGTAGGTTGGATTCAAATCTAAAAAAAAAAATATTGCTGTGTTCCTTGATTACAGAGATTACAAACTGGAGTAATTAAGCTTGATAAATATATATTTAGTTGTACCGTGTGCTTGCTGTAAGTCTGTACCGTATGTTCCCCACTCATACGATAACCATTATTATGGGAAGCCATTTCAATGTTACGGCATGTCGTACCGTGTACGTGTTGTAAGTCAGTACCGTATGTTCCCCACTCATATGATAACCATTCTTATGGGAAGCCATTTCAATGTTACAGCATCTCGTACCGTGTACAAGCTGTAAGTCAGTACCGTATGTTTCCCACTCATACGATAACCATTCTTATGGGAAGCCATTTCAATGTTACAGCATCTCGTACCGTGTACAAGCTGTAAGTCAGTACCGTATGTTTCCCACTCATACGATAACCATTCTTATGGGAAGCCATTTCAATGTTACGGCATGTCGTACCGTGTACAAGCTGTAAGTCAGTACCGTATTTTTCCGACTCTAACGATAACCATTCTTATGGGAAGCTATTTCAGTGTTACGTCATGTCGTACCGTGTATGTGTTGTAAGTCAGTACCGTATGTTTCCCACTCATACGATAACCATTCTTATGGGAAGCCATTTCAATGTTACAGCATCTCGTACCGTGTACGTGCTGTAAGTCAGTACCGTATTTTCCCCACTCATACGATAACCATTCTTAGGGGAAGCATTTCAATGTTACGGCATGTCGTGCCGTGTACGTGCTTAATATCCTACCAGTTCTAGTAACCAGAAAGAAAAACCGTTCTCTAAAGAATTCATACAGGAAAGACGCGCGCCGACAATATTTTAATTATCTTTCCCCATTCTAATGCAAATAAATAATATTTAATAGCATCTATAACAAATTTTGTCTGTAGCTGGTAATTACAGTACTTAATTCCTTTGCTGGGGTGAGAAGAAAAGAGCGGCATTTGAGGGACGATCGATAATCATGTTATTAAGTAAATAAAGATTTCAAAAATGATAGACTTTTTTCCTTATTGAATTGCGTAGAAATTGAAAAGAAGAGGCACATCTGAAAGGAAAATTAAAGCGCGGGTTAATGTTCTTTGATAAAGGAATGTTTATAGGTGTCTTACTTAGTGGTTTTGTAAGCATTAGTGAAAATATAAGTCTCATAAACTCAAACATTTGAGGTTTTGTTCGGATGAAATTAATTGAACCGCAAACATTAAAGAAACTTAATTTATTAGCCCTACATGTTATTAATTGGTTATATAGCCTTTTAAATCCAGCTGCTTTTTGCATCCATCCATCCATTTATTAACCCATCCATCCATCCATTTATTCATCCATCCATCCATCCATCCATCAATCCATGCATCCATCCATTTATCCATCAATTTATTCATCCATTCATCCATCCATCCATCCATTTATCCATCCATGCATCCTTCCATCCATCTGTCCATCCATTTATTAATCCATCCATCCATCCATCCTTCCACCCATCCATCCATCCATTTATTAATCCATCCATCCATCCATCCATCCATTTATTAATCCATCCATCCATTCATTTATTCATCCATCCATTCATCCATTTATCCATCCATGCATCCATCCATTTATCCATCAATTTATTCATCCATCCATCCATCCATTTATCCATCAATCCATTTATCCATCCATGCATCCTTCCATCCATCTGTCCATCCATTTATTCATCCATCCATCCATTTATCCATCCATCCATCCATTTATCCATCCATCCATTTATCCATCCATCCATTTATCCATCCATTTATCCATCTAGTCCATGCACCCATGTATCCATCCATCCATTCATCCATCCATTTATCCATGCATCAATTCATTCATCCATCCCCTTCTATCCAATAGTAATCTGTTATCTTATATTGTCTGCAGTTTTATTGTTTATTTAATTTAATGATCGGATAATGAGCTAATTATCGGCTTAAAACTTAAATCTCCAACCAATCAGAAGACAAGATACTTCGATTTCGCGCCATTAAATATAAGCAGACGCGTCCGCGTCGTCAAAGGGAGCGACAAAGCGACAACTGAATTTCGATCGATTGAATCTAAACATCTTACGTGGAAAAATAACTATTGTTGGTTTACTTCCAGGTGATTCTCAGGAACTAACTTTACTCCTTCAAGCTCAATCAGCCAGAAAAAGGTACGATTTAAAACTTAACAAAACAAAGGTTCATTTAAAACTTTTGAAAAATCTAGACTCGGACACCAAGCATTTATTAAAGCTTGGCGTTGGAAACATTTTAAGAATTTTAAGTTGAAGATAAAGAAGTTCTTTCTTAATTTTCTTTTTCTTTAGAAATAGGGTTCAAAATTTAGGCATTTGCTAGATATAAAACTCTTAATTCACAAGGTACTAGCGTTCGACTCTAAATAATTACAATCCAAATATCTATATATTTGACTGTCTGTAAGGTGTTGATGACCATGGATATTTGTGTCAGGTTTCAACGTCTTCCACAACGACTTGTTAGATAAAACTTACAGTATTGGCACTTGCCAAGATAATGTTGGATGCAAGCGTTCAGAAAAATACCGAAAAAAATACACTTTTTCGGTGAAATTTATGCCTTTTATGAGTACTTTCCAGTCAGTATCATGGTCGCATAAGGTAATCTGATAAGGGGTCAATACATGGTCGAATTTCAAGGTTATGGTTCCCTTGTTGACACATGTCGTTTTAAAGTATTAGACCGAAAGAAAACAGAGCATATTTCAACCTAAGACTAATAGCTGAAACCATTGAAAACTGGCCTGTAGGAAGCCTCTTGACGGATCTAATTTTTTTTTAGCTTTTCAGTGTAGGTCGTGTATCTCATTCTTAGACTTCTCCGCATTAATTTTGGGATTCAGTTAAAATTGACATAGTATTGTAGGGAACCCTGTGGATCGCGCAGAAATGACCCAGGAGAGACTGGAGAAGAGGATTCCCAACTTACACCACAGGACACCCAATCCCAATAAAAAGTCATCGTAGAGAATTATATTGAACTCTTGTATGATAACGCAAATGCATTAGAAATCGAACTCAAATACGGTGACAGATAGGAAGATTAATAATGTAGCATTTGAATTCAAAAATTTTATTTTTTTGACCCACGAGTGTTTAGTCATATTCCTACTACACTTTGAAATCTCTAATTAATGCACCGCCCTCGTTACAACACGTGAACCAAAGGTGTTCAGTCATATTCCTGCTACACTTTGAAATCTCTAATAAATGCACCGCCCTCGTTACAACACGTGAACCAAAGGTGTTCAGTCATATTCCTACTACACTTTGAAATCTCTAATGCACCGCCCTCGTTACAACACGTGAACCAAAGGTGTTCAGTCATATTCCTACTACACTTTGAAATCTCTAATTAATGCACCGCCCTCGTTACCATACGTGAACCAAAGGTGTTCAGTCATATTCCTACTACACTTTGAAATCTCTAATTAATGCACCGCCCTCGTTACAACACGTGAACCAAAGGTGTTCAGTCATATTCCTACTACACTTTGAAATCTCTAATTAATGCACCGCCCTCGTTACAACACGTGAACCAAAGGTGTTCAGTCATATTCCTACTACACTTTGAAATCTCTAATTAATGCACCGCCCTCGTTACCATACGTGAACCAAAGGTGTTCAGTCATATTCCTACTACACTTTGAAATCTCTAATTAATGCACCGCCCTCGTTACAACACGTGAACCAAAGGTGTTCAGTCATATTCCTACTATACTTTGAAATCTCTAATGCACCGCCCTCGTTACAACACGTGAACGAAGAGTGTTCAGTCATATTCCTACTACACTTTGAAATCTCTAAGGGTCCTCTAACGCACCGCCCTCGTTACCAAACAGTAACACACGTTACCCAAAGGTGTTCAGTCCTATTCCTACTATAATTTGGTCAGCGCCCTCGTTATCAACCAGTTACAATGCATATTGTTAATAGTCTACCCGAGACTTTGAGATCTCTTGCCAACATCATGAAGTGTTGAGTCATACTTCTTCCCACCACACTCGTTATGACTTAAGTTTATGTCTGCATCCTCGCCATGAGCTTGAATTCCAATCCCACTCTTCCTACGTAGCTATCATAATCACATCTAAATCTGTTATGCTTCTGAACCACTTAGACAATGCTAATCATCAGGGGTAGTTTGTCTCCGAGAGGTCTTGGTCTTAATATAATTACCAAGATATCAATCAAAAATAGCTCCTCTTATCTTCCATCCAATACATCTATATCCTCATCACATCCCGCAGTAAGGGACTTGTGTCGTGCAGGGAATAGCAAGGGGCCATTTTGGTTTTGTAAAGAGTACGAGCGTCTATCGAAACAGTGCTTCACTGGCTTCGATCTAAGACCAAAAAACCGCAGTAGAAGTACGTGAGTTCGATAGCTGGAAAGAGTGTAAAGTTTATTTAAGTAAGTACCAATTTTTTTAACGTGATATTTTAATTTGTGTTGAGTATACGCACGTACGAACGGAAGTCACTCTTAATCCATACGATTCATTTACGATATAGACTCAAATATATTCTCGTACAAAACACGAACTTAGAAAAGATATAAGCAGAAAAATATATAATTTGGATTTTCAACCTCATGTGTTCGTCTTGTGGTTCAGAACAAACAGAAGTCAAAGAAATTCTTACGTAAGTCTCGTACATATATAGAGCGCGCATCTCTTGTGCATGGGCCAAAAATAACCAGGTTTGAGGAGACAAACTAACCTACTTCAAATGTCGTCGTATCTTTCAATAATATATGTATATCTGTACGTGTGCATAATTTTTCTCGGCTCAACTGTTATAATTAATTCTGCGTTTAACATTGATGAATTTTGGTCGCTGAATCTAGGGGTGAATTAATTGCTATTTACTATAAACTGACACCACACGCCGTCGCCAAGGCGCGCCTTGGGTTCACTCTCGAAAAACCTAGAAACCTATGATTGACTAAGCTGATGTCACGCGAACAGTGTTTTTTTTTCAAGAATATCTAAATTTTGTAATTATATTTTGTGAGATAAACCTTTTTAATCTTATAGATTCTTGCCGCAAATTCACTTCCTTTATGATGCGTATTTTTAGAAACCGATGGAACTATTGTAAAAGAGCTTTTCACTTATATCAATCACGGAAATCCGTTTACTATAAACAATGGCTCGTCTGCCCCCAAACCCCCAAAGAAAGTTAGCTAAATCTCATTCGCGTCTCAGCCCAAAAAAATTGGAGGTTGGCTTTTCCTGCTTTTCAGCAGCAGTACACCATTTGTATACATAGTTTTCTTGGCTCAGCCGTGACTTTCGTCACTTAAAAGGGTGAGTTTTATATGTATTTTTTAAGCTGAATATAGGGTTAGATAATTGGTATTCATAATAAGCTGAAACGACCAAACCACGCGCCGTCGGCGAGGCGCGCGATGCTCATTTGAGGAAGTGATTCTTCCTCGAGTTCACTCTAGAAAATAAAACCTAGAAAACTATTGACTAAGCAAATTTCACGCTGACAATATTCGTTGTTTAAAAATTCTTCATTTTCTAATTTATATTAATATTTCGTGAGATAATAAGCTTAGATTCTTGCCAAAAAAATAACAACTTTTTTTATGATGCGCATTCTTTTTGGAACTGATGAAAGTATCGTAAAACAGAAGCTTTGTCTAGTTTCTTCCTAGATAAAAATTTCTATCATTCACGGAAATCCGATTATAATAAAACATGCTCGTCTACCTCGAGCCCGCAGGGAAAGTTAGGCAAAAATTTAATTGCGTCACAGTTCAAAAAGATAACTAAGAAATTATCCAGCTTTCAGTTAGTAATTCCTGAAATTAATCCAGTGCATATCAGTTATCACCCTCTTGGGAAAAGATAATCAAAATTAAGTTCTTTCTAAGCTAGAATCAAATATATGGTTCAAAGAAAGGATGAATGAATGAATGAATGAATGAATGAATGAATGAATGAATGAATGAATGAATGAATGAATGAATGAATGAATGAATGAATGAATGAATGAATGAATGAATGAATGAATGAATGAATGAATGAATGAATGAATGAATGAAAGAATGAAAGAATGAATGAATGAATGAATGAATGAATGAATGAATGAATGGATGGTTGGATGGATGGATGAATGAATGAATGAATGAATGAATGAATGAATGAATGGATGGATGGATGGATGGATGAATGAATGAATGAATGAATGAATGAATGGATGAATGAATGAATGAATGAATGAATGAATGAATGAATGAATGAGTGAATGAATGGATGAACGAATGAAAGAAAGAAAGAAAGAAATAGAGAGAGAGAGAGAGAGAGAGAGAGAGAGAGAGAGAGAGAGAGAGAGAGAGAGAGAGAAATCAAGTATACTCCTTAGGGGGGTCGGGGTTGGGGGGTTTGCTATCAATGACGTCATTTCCGGTGTTGTATGGATTTTTTGTCAGCTGAATGGCAAGTTTAATAGATATGTACATGGATATTTAGGGAGATATCTATCTACTGTTTTGAATACTTGGAAATGTCAGAGGTAACGCTAGAAACATCGGCTTCCCTTGCTCTTTAACAAAATTAATTATTTCCCATTGTCTAGAAAAAGATTATCTTCGACTTCCTCCGGCAGTGGATAAGATAAGCTAGCCTGCTTTTCTTAACCAATAGACAATGTGCATCAAAGCTCACAAAGCACTCTGGGGAACCGAACCCGGCAAAAATGAAACAGGGAAATCAAAGGAAATATCAGAAAAAAATTACTCTGTTATTTTCGTCTGTTAAAATAATTTATTTTAGGCTTTATTATAGTTGAGGTTCTCGAGAATCTCTGTCGCGAATCTTAGTGCTAAACAAATGGGTTTCCTGTGGTTATATAATGAAGGGTTGGAGTGGGATGACACAGGAAGACCACCAAGGAAATGAGATTAGAATAATAAGGCACATTTGGAGGTTTGGGTAGGAGGCCAACTATGTTACGCATCCGCGAGGGTCGTATTCATTTTTAATTGCCTCGCAATAAATAATTTCAGAACCGGTTTTCTATTTTTTTCTTCTTCTTCTTCTTCTTCTTCTTCTTCTTCTTGAGAATGATGATTGTACGGTGGTACAAAGGCTCAAATCAGCTGAATTAATGTCCTTAATTTCATTACCAGCCTACAATGACAGACAAACACTGCGCGTCATGTACTTCATCAACCAGAGAGTATTCTATTGCTTGGTTTCAATCAGCTGATTGAATCTCACCAGCTGATCTGAAGCCTGAAGCATGAAGCCTGTCAAAATTGACTCATAAAAGTTTTTATCTGCGATAAACTTATATTTTCAGGAAAAAGTTTTTGATATTTTGTACACATTTTACTATGATTTTCATTATTGAGTAGGAAAATAAAATAAAGAAATAACCGTTTTCCAAGTCCGCCGTGCTACTAAGAGAGACACATCAGTTTTGCAAATTTGCTTGATCCTGATTGGCAAATATTTTTTTCTCAAATCAGCTTGCATGAATAGATGATAACTAGCGGTAAGCTAGTGTGGGCTGCGTCGGTGTTTCTAATGAAACAGTATGGATAAAAAGTTAAATTTTACACCGTAAAAAATAAGAGAGATCACTTACTGATGTTTCGGACGCTAGTCCTTCGTCGGAGTAAAAGGACGAAGGACTCCGACGAAGGACTAGCGTCCGAAACGTCAGTAAGTGATCTCTCTTATTTTTTACGGTGTAAAATTTAACTTTTTATCCATACTGTTGCATGAATAGCATTACCAGCCAATAATACAAGAAAAAATTTCCAATTAATTTTACACTCGATTAATTATATTTTTTTAGCAGCAATGAATTTAGAGTTATTAGATCCTACGTCTGTATTTCCAATACAAACAAAGTTCCCCGTTTTTAATTAGACAGTTATATTTATAGTTAGTCTTTCATTTAATTTCTGAAGAATCCACAATAATCGGATTACAATTTAGTATTTGAAGAAAACTTTCATTTATCTGTAGACTCGTTAAATATGTTATTTTTCTAAAGCTTCCGTAAGCCTCCGTGGATTTTTAATATGAATAAGTCCACTGACTGTCTAAGATGATTGGCTTAGTGTCGATATTATCTTATCGTTAGGCAAACTGTGTGTAATATCCGGACCTCTTCTCGAGCAAAGCTATATTTTTTTCGGTACATGAGCCTGGGATCCTTTTTGATCTCCAGTGTTGCAGTAAGTACCATCATGCAAATTCTATTTGTCTCAAACCTTTAAAACCTTCGTATCAGGGTTTCATATTTTATCGATACTCCTGAAACAACCTCTGGGCTGATCTAAGTTAGGACACGGCTAACTCTCAGATCGCAGCTAAGGAACCGAAGTCCAGGAAACGAACCCCATCCAGGTGATCTCGCTTCTCTCAGGCTGAAGGAATTAGCCAATCAGCGGACATTTTGTTCGTAGCTCAATGTTTCCTAGTTCCCGGTTTTCGGCTCGATTTACAACAGCTTTTGCTCGAAAATAAAGAAAATAAAACTCATCGTTGGAAAGATTCACCAAATACCTTTTAGAAAAAGCATATTTCGTCGTTGTTGGTGGAAAATATTTCATTTTGACAAGAGATAATAGAAAACACTTGGAAATTTTCGCTATGACAAACAATGCATTGCGCGCCTAGATTCCAAATCACCTGGATAGGTTAGAGTCAAATGCACTAGCGCTATGCCAAATTTTGACTCACACATTTCAAATGCTTCTCGATCGATCAAGGATGGGGAGGAGGGTTACCTTTGGATAACCATGATCGAGGAATACTATCTGGGTAAGAATTTTGCAATTACTCGTTTCCCCCTTTCCTCCATCTTTCCATAAGTAGGAAACTTTATCCGCACGATTCCAAAAAGACAATAATAGCCCACTTTTGATATTCTGGTCGAGTGATCCCGCACAAAACAATTCAAAATGAGGCTCCGGGGAAACAAAAGAATATATTAGGATTACTCCATCGTTTCCCCGGAGCCTCGTCTTGGAATGCTTTGTGCGTGATCACTCAACAGAATATCGAAAGTGGGCTATTTGAATCCTTGGATAGTAGAGTGGCTTAGCCGCGCCAAGACTTTGATCAGCCCAGAGGCTATTTCAGAATATCGATCAAAATTCGAAGGATTATTCTTCATTGGTTCTTCAGATTTATGATAACAGTGTTATCTCATCTGCCCTTAAGCTAAAAACTAATAAAAGAAATTAATGAATTGGGGAGACTTTTAATCGCACCAAGCGAAACCGCAAAAATCTAGACATAACATTTAAAACATCCCAACAATAGTATACTTTATGAGTACAGGCAGGCCTTCCCTTCTAAGGCGGGCTTCCTGTGTCTCCTTCCGACACACAGGGATCCCAAGCGCTAAAGAAGTACAGACGTTGCAATATTCAATCAGTATTCATTGGTTTCTTATTCTCGACTTTGAGGGGCACTTTGAATGAATACGATACTTTGTGATCCTTCACTGCACATGAAAGTTATTGCGTTATTGTAAGTGCCCCTCAAATTTGATGCTAATGAGCCAAATTGAAATGCTTTATGGGTGGTAAGAAAGTTGCATATATATATGCTATTTCAATTAACGTTGATAACGGGAGATCTGGAATAGTCAATCTGAGATCTAGGCCAATCGACGAGAATTTTTTGTGAATTAATGCGATGCGTGACACAAATTAGCAATTCAATACCATTCAAGTGTGATTGCAACTATGTATTTGCAATATTTATAAGATGAGCATTCAGCCTTCCACAATTCCTTTAAGTCTCAGATCGACCATTTCAGATTTTCCGTTATCAACGTTAAATTAAATGGGAGTGTATCTATGGCCTCAGAAGTGAATGACGCAACGTTTTAACCTTGATAAACTCACCCTAACGAATACTATTATGATAGTTTGGAAGGGGAAAAGGAATCTTTTTATTGCGATTGGCGATAAAAAGTCAATGACAATAAAGTTCCCGATTTACCCATCAGATACAACAATTTGTTTTGCTTAGCTGCCTGCCCGGGGGGGGGGGGGGGGGGGGCACTCCGATGTGAAAGGGACGGGAATGCTCGCCGCGGTATCTTTTAGGTGTTAATTTTCGTTATTCGATACCTTTTAGGGTGTTAAAACAAAAAACTAATTAAAATGGGTAGAATTAGTGTCATTTGGGGGTGAAACTTGCGAATTTTTATGACTATGAGAACGAGATTTTGATACCTTTTTGGGGTCATTTCCAAAATTTCCGACGAGCATCCCCGCCCTTCTATACATGGGAACACCACCCACCCCCCTCCATCCCTGGGGCTATCGGAAGATGACTTCGCACGATTTTTAATCATCATTATTATCCCTCAAGCTGCCTATTTACTCTGTGAGATTCTGCACGATATTGGGGCTCTAACACGCATGCGCATATCCAACCGCGGCTTATCTTTGACGTATTCCTATTCTTTGTAGTATCCGATTCGACAGAGTGGGCAACAAAAACTAGAAACGTGAACAACAAGGGAACAAAAAATCCTTCCAGAGTTTCGTAAGTACAACATTTTCATATTATTTATATTCTGTTAAAGATTTACCGCCGAATTGTGTAATAATTGTTAAAGTAACAGTTAAAGAAATTGCAAACATTCGTAAATAACAAACGGGTTTGAGGACTGTGTGTGCGAATGAGATAAAATAAAACGCTGAACACTTGTTTGCTTTTTGACTAGTCGAATTATTCTTCCAGAAATTCGTAGAATGAAGTAAAGTTTTCGCGAGAGACAGCGAGATTATTGCGGTTTCCATCTTCAAATGTTTTTATTGTATAATTGAGTTCGTGATATGTTGTAGGAGGCACTAGAATTCTTTGACTAAATTAAAAAAGATAAAAATCAGTTCAGTGAGATATATTGGTAAGAAAATTAAACGTAATATGGATATAGTTGAATTTTTTTTTCCAGTAATTGCACATGACATTGGTGAATAACTTCTAGAAGCACAACACATTGAATATTCCAGAAAAACGTTTGGACTAAAATTTGAATTTTAAACCTTAACATTTTTAATTTAATTTTCCACTACGGACAAGTGATGTATTTTCTACACAAATGTTGATGGTAAATTAGAATTTGAAAGTGATTATTTTGGGAAGGAGAAAATCTCGGTCACATAGCAGTATGAATAAATAAATGAATAAATGAATAAATGGGATTTTGCAGTGGCATTTCTACAGAGTAGCTCTTCATCCACTGAATTCCAATTGGAATTTAGAAGTTAATTTTTGCTTAGGGAGGAAACCGAAAAACCCGGCCAAATCCCTCGAAACACAGGCAGGAGAGAATCAACAAGCAACTCCACTCTAATGCGACACTGAGTTATGTCATCGGACTCGGTTCGCTTTGGCAAGAGGCGAGAACTCTCACCGCTACGCCACCCTTACTTAACAAAGTACCTCATCAAAACTTCGAGAAGGAAAAGGTTATCATAAAATAAATTCCAGAATAGACCAGAACGCGTCACAATTATAATTTATTTTTCAAAGAAAAACAGCTTTAACTATACTTCAAAATGATATAATCCCACACAGATAAACGTGACATTTAAGGAATGTAGCGTAGCTTTCCCTGAAGTAAATAATCAGTGCTCAAGTAAACTAGTCTGAGCTGCGTCGGTGTATAATGTATAGAATATGATGGGTTATAGGTAAGCTGAACACCGTGGAATAAAAAGAGAACTAGCGAGGTGAACTAGTCTAAGCTACGTCGGTGTATAATGCATAGAATATGATGGGTTATAGGTAAGCTGAACACCATGGAATAAAAAGAGAACTAGCGAGTAAACTAGTCTGAGCTGCGTCGGTATATAATGCATAGAATATGATGGGTTATAGGTAAGCTGAACACCGTGGAATAAAAAGAGAACTAGCGAGTAAACTAGTCTGAGCTGCGTCGGTGTATAATGCATAGAATATGATGGGTTATAGGTAAGCTGAACACCATGGAATAAAAAGAGAACTAGCGAGTAAACTAGTCTGAGCTGTGTCGGTGTATAATGCATAGAATATGATGGGTTATAGGTAAGCTGAACACCGTGGAATAAAAAGAGAACTAGCGAGTAAACTAGTCTGAGCTGTGTCGGTGTATAATGCATAGAATATGATGGGTTATAGGTAAGCTGAACACCATGGAATAAAAAGAGAACTAGCGAGTAAACTAGTCTGAGCTGCGTCGGTATATAATGTATAGAATATGATGGGTTATAGGTAAGCTGAACACCATGGAATAAAAAGAGAACTAGCGAGTAAACTAGTCTGAGCTGCGTCGGTGTATAATGCATAGAATATGATGGGTTATAGGTAAGCTGAACACCGTGGAATAAAAAGAGAACTAGCTAGTAAACTAGTCTGAGCTGCGTCGGTATATAATGTATACAATATGATGGGTTATAGGTAAGCTGAACACCGTGGAATAAAAAGAGAACTAGCAAGTAAACTAGTCTGAACTACGTCGGTGTATACTGTATAGAATATGATGGGTTATAGGTAAGCTGAACACCGTGGAATAAAAAGAGAACTAGCGAGTAAACTAGTCTGAGCTGCGTCGGTGTATAATGCATAGAATATGATGGGTTATAGGTAAGCTGAACACCGTGGAGTAAAAATAGAACTATTTTATACATTGATAATAATAGTAATGATAAAAGCTATGACCAACATTATCCGAGATGTCGAATTTATCAATGATGGTTAGACACCTATGCTCACTCTCTTCCATGTGGGATGCGTTTGGAAAAACCTGGTAATGATATATCATATATTTACGCATAAACCGTCGGGGGTAAAGATTAAAGCGGTTGAAATATATTTTTCTTATCCTTTAAGATATTTTGACTGAAGACTTTTTTTTTTAACATCCATTAAAAAGATTAGAAAAAAAGCATCGAGAAAAGAAACTATTTTTTTTATCCGTTTCAAGTTCGAGCAGCAGCCTACTAATCATCTTCATAAATCACACAGCTTATATAATATAAATAACGTCAATATTGATTGATCTCTAAGCACTGTTATCACTTCTCGATTTGCCCACTTCAAATAGCAATCTTGCCTTGTTAGCACAGCTAATTTGCTGTATCTTTACCCCACGGCTAGGGCGCATGACATCTATAAGAGCTGTTACCTTGTGACGCATTTCCTGGTCTGATTACTCATAAAAACGAAAAAGTTCCAAATGATCGAACCTCCACCGAAACAATTCTTTGGACAACAACTCCTGTCAAAAAGAAAAAGCAAAACAAATCTTCATAGAACTGCTTTTCGTTTTGGACCTGGAAGTCGTTTTTCCGTACGAGTGACATATATCCCACTGACGTCTTCTCTCAAAAAAACGCTTACATAAAGCGACAAATGCTCTCAATTTAGAAGCTATCTATCTTGATTAACTTTTATAGTTATCATAGATAGTTTGTGTCTCAATTTAGGTTAAGTTATAATTCTTTGTAAATGTAATGTAATAACAAAAAATGACACTGAATAAATGTCTGTATGTATGTCTGTATGCATGTATGTATGTATGTATGTATGTATGTATGTATGTATGTATGTATGTATGTATGTATGTATGTATGTATGTATGTATGTATGTATGTATGTACGTACGTACGTATGTATGTATGTATGTATGTATGTATGTACGTACGTACGTACGTACGTACGTACGTATGTATGTATGTATGTATGTATGTATGTATGTATGTATGTATGTATGTATGTATGTATGTATGTATGTATGTATGTATGTATGTATGTATGTGTGTGTGTGTGTGTGTGTATGTATGTATGTATGTATTTATGTCTGTATGCATGCATGTATGTATGTATGTATGTATGTATGTATGTATGTATGTGTGTGTGTGTGTGTGTGTGTGTGTGTGTGTGTGTATGTATGTATGTATGTATGTATGTATGTATGTATGAATGAATGAATGAATGAATGAATGAATGAATGAATGAATGAATGAATGAATGAATGATTTAACCACCAACTGTAACAGTAAGAACAAAAAATTCTGTCGCAAAGAAAAAATAAAACGAATCTTACTAGAACTGCCTTTCGTTTTGGACCCGGAAGTCGATTTTCCATACGAGTGACGTCAGACAGATGCCGTAGATAAGGAAGCACTAAAAATTAATTCGAAATCTCTCTCTGTTTTGTCTAAAGTATGTAATTAGTTTTACACCGGAATTGATAGCTTTTTAACATTGATCTCATTTGCAGACAAAAAGATTAATATCGAAAGTGGACTATTTAACAACGTTTTTGGGTAGTTCACTTCAGGCTCTGTGCAACTGACATTCGGCTCATCGTGTCATCATATTTTTTCTCTCATGATAAAAGGGTAATCGGAAGACATCGTTCCTAAACCCCCTGTGGCTTGAATGTAACATCTAATGGCCGATAATTCTAGAAAGAAATCATTATACCTTGTTTACCTAATGCTTAATAACCCTGGGATCGATCAATCACCAACTCTTTCGGTTTTTTTTTTTTCGCAAGATTTTTTTTTCAATATTTTATTTATTTATTTTCTGCGTTTTTTGTCCAAATTTTTATTATTTATTTAGATTTCTTTTCCTTTTCTTCTTGTGATTTCTTCCATCTTTTTATTGTAAAGATATTTTTCTATCTTTCCTCTTTCCTCCTCCTTTTTAATTAATCCTCAAGAATTGATATCTCATTCTACTGAAATACCATATTTTGAAATCTTAGCCAACCTAGAGACCATGATGGTCTCTTGGCCAACCTAAGGACAATTTTCATCAGAGTTTTCAATAGAGTTTTTCAACATTTCTTCACTTTTTTGTCATTTTTAATTAAGGAATAAAAAACAGTTTTCCGTGTTTTATACTCTGATAAAGACACGCGGGATGTGGAGAGAACACGAGAGAAGCGTAGGAAACCACGACGCGTAGCGGAGTGGTTTCCAGCTTCTCAAGTGTTCTCTCCACATCCCAAGTGTCTTTATCAGAGTATAATACACGGAAAACTGTTTTTTTTAAATAGCTTTTATAAAATAACTAGCGCTCAAATGCTTTTAAGAAGCAGAGAGAGAGAGAAAAAAATAGCGCGAGCATGTATTATACTCTCATAGAACATGGCTTTTTGACCAATCAGAGCGCGCGTAATATCAAAGTTATTTTATAAAAATCTTTCTTTTTTAGAAGTTTCTTTCTTTTCTTCTTCCTTTTCTTCTTCCTTTTCTTTCTCCTTTTCTTTTTCCAATGTCTTCCAATTTTACAGAAACCAAAATCTTCATGACTTCTTGTTATTTCTTCCATTTTTCATTTTTTTTAAGAATACTTCCTTCTTGTCACAGATTTCTTCCAGTTTTTTTCATCAAGATTTCATCTTTCTCCCCAAGAATTCTCATTCTACTGAAATCAGACTATTTAGAAAAAAATACGTTACCTAAAACTTAGCCAACCTAGGAGATTTTCCTCAAGGCGAACAGAGCAACACGCACACTGAGCTACGAGTCAACAAGTCTGCTCACTAGTGTTATAAATCAATTAAATGTAAATAAAGGTAACTTGACCTCCGAGTTACGGAATAAGAATTAATTGGAAGTATTGTCCTAGTACTTGAGGCCTGAAACTGTGAACAATCTAGAAGCATCCAAGAAGAACGGTAATGCGGATTTTATCTGGACAAGAAACAAGAAAAGGCTTTTGGAAAACCATTTTGAAAGGTAGTATTTCCAAAGAGTAACTTTAAAATATCTTCGACGTAGTTTTAATATCATAGAGTGTTAATAAGTAGTTTAAGTCGTAGCATTGTTTCCACTCGACACTTCGATTCATGATATTGATGGCCTTGATAGAGTGTGGATTTGGCGGGAACGTTTGTGCCAAAACACGCGCGCTCGCGTCCTCCAGCTATGCCAGTGGTATGGCGGCCATAAACACTTACAGTTCTTAGAATCTACCACATTTGCTTAATACTTTAAGGCAAGTTTTGTTAATCCTTTGATATCATCAGGTAAAACCAAAGCGAAGAAACATCTTTGTCATTAAGTTAATCTCGTCCTCGGTATAATCTTAATCGCGAGTAAGGGAGCCAAGGTTAGCCTTAGTAATCGCTCAGTAATCAAACCTAGATGCAATGATAAACATTTGTTGATTACAACTCAGCTAAAGAGATGTTTGGAGTTTTATGGCCGCCATGTACGGTCTTTTAAGGAAAGCACGGGTGGTGTAGCGTTGAGGGTGCTCAGTCGCCTCTTACCAATGCAACCCGCGGGTTTGACTCCTGTTCTCGGTGTCGTAATTGAGTAGAGATGTTTTAGTTGGTTCTCTCCGATCCTGTGCTTCTAAGTTTGATCAAGGTATAAGATGCTAGAGCCACAGGTTTATCTTTTACTCGGTATTTAGGAGTTTCCTAGAGGTCTTATTCACTTCTCATATTACGGATACTATGTAAAGGTTTGTGGTGCCATCGAGTCGACTACGGCTGCAACTTAATTATTCCAATGGCTCCTTTAGATACTTAACCAGCAAAGATCCCTTTTCCATGTTAACCACGAGCAAAAAAAAAAAAAAAAAAAGAAAAAAAAAAATTAGGAAAAACGTGATAAGTTAGCTATTTTTTTTTTAAAGTATTGAATATCATTTGTCCATGTTCATATATCTTGTGTGCTGGAAAAGTTATCAAAGCATAAGGAAAAGTCAAAGTTACTACAAGAGGATTCCATCTAGATTTCCACGTTTTGCGTTTTTGTGATTCCATGAATTGTTCTGGATTTTTTTCTGCGCAAACTGTTACGTGTATATGTATGTGTATTCTGTAGCGATAACTGATATCTTTAGTAGGAATAGATTGTATGGTGATAAATTTCCCAATAATGAAACACGCAACATTTTTGAAAAGTGTCACTTCAACTTGGAAATAAAACCTTGTAATTCGATCTGTGAGTTAGCCATGCCCTGATTGGTCATGCTTGGTCATCCCAGAGGTTGTAGGGTGCGATAGAACTCGAAAGTATCTGAAAACTGAAGGTCAGTGCGCTTCCAGTCGCATGAGACTTGTTAGGTTTTTCTATTACACTCCATATTCATTTACATGGCCTACAATGATATTGTAGCTACTCTTGAACGTTGATGAACCTCGAGATAATATCCTCTCCTCGAGCTGCTCTCCAACATGCCATCTTGTTCATTAGTTCTAATCAGTCTTGATAATCAATCTAGCTATCGTTTGTAGACTATCAGATAACGAAACAAAGAGCAGAAATGGCAAAAAAATTGTTGGACAACAAGTAAATTGACTAAATTTGGCCTCTTATTAAGTGTGGAGTATTCTTATCTTAGGGTCACGCGGTGATCATGAATTGTCTGTTGCGTTACGGCATTACTGGTAGTACACGGAACGAACAATGTATCTTTAGAAGGAACGGCTTTTTTACGCTTTTGCTTCTCGTAATTGCATCGCTGAGAAATTGTGTGCCACGAGGCACGGAGGAGATAGGTGATAGCTAATTGCATCGCTTGGCCAGGAACATCGGCAAGAGTTGATCCCTTTCGTTTTCAAAGGTAATTGTCCAAAATTTCTTTAATATAGTCAAGCCTGTTAAGAATGTACTTACACGTAATAATTGCATAGGTTTCTTTCGTTGAAGATAATAGACGGTGTACATAAAGTATTGGTAAATAGAACTTTCCTGACCCCTCGCACGTGACGTTAAAGCAGCTCAATTTGAAGGACAAAACAAAAGCATTTCAATCTCCTGAGAATTGGAAACCTATTGTTTTGTTCTCAAAATTGAGCTGCATAATCCGACATGCTGCAAGGGATTTCTACTAACGAGATCCTTGCTTGTGGATCATTGGTCCGTTAAATCTTTTTGCGCGGCCCTAAATTTAGAGTCTTTCAATGTACAGAGGATTCCCGACGCCGAACAGCTTTTTAGAGCGGCTTTAATCCACGCTACAAAGATGCCGTGTCTTAGTCAAGTCGAGTTTTGGTAGACATCAATCAAACTATGTATGCAAGATATTTACAGCACGTGCACGGTACGATATGCCGTACATCGGTTTTCGTATGAGTGGGAAACTTGTACAGTACTGACATACAGCACGTGCACGGTACAACATGCGGTAGATTGGTTTTTGTATGAGTAAGAAACTTGTACAGTACTGACTTACAGCACGTGCACGGTATGACATGCAGTAGATCGGTTTTCGTATGAGTAAGAAACTTGTACAGTACTGACTTACAGCACGTGCACGGTACGACATGCAGTAGATTGGTTTTCATATGAGTAAGAAACTTGTACAGTACTGACTTTCAGCATGTTTCGGTACGACATGCCGTAAACTTGAAATGGCTCCCTATTATTTTCCAGTAATTCATCCAATCACAAAGCGTATTTACAGTTAAGGTAAGGTATGGTGTGGCACTCAGTGCGGCCAGGGATTTAGTATATCATTTCCCACTCATACGAAAACCGCTCTAAAGCCCTTCGGAAGGAAAGCGGATTGTCGGCACCACTTGACATGTCCCTTGCCTTACAAAACCGCCGACATCACAAATTATAGAAATCAGATACCTTGTAGCGCAAAGTACTTGTCTAACGTACATAGTGGATGAACTTTGCTTTCAAACCATTAAAATTGACACTCGAATCAGAATTTTGAAGCTGTAGTGAACAGGATACTCGATCGACAACTTTGAAGTCAGAGGCACCAGATTTTTTCTCTCTCGACCTAAAAATTCTGTAAGTTTTTCGTTTTTTATTCAATTAACACGATAAAATATAAGAATTAACCACTTTCCATACATCGGTTCACTGGTCAAACACAAATCATTAAGTCGACGCTGCAAGGTTCAAATTTGAACAATCCTTTGAAACACCGTAGACCCCTTGGACATGACTTCAGAGCAGCTCAATTTGGGGGACAAAACTAAAGAATTTCAATCTCCTGAAAATTGAAACCCATTTCCCCCCTTCAAATTGAGCTGCAATCCGACGTGCTGCGAGGGTCTACACCTTGAGGCCTCGTTTGATTGCTTTGTGTTTGACCATTGAACCGATGAATGAAAGTAATGAGTTTATAAAGGGATTTTTTTAAAGCGCGCAAATGTGATGTTATCATTGAACTATGCTATTTTTGAATGTTTTTGCAAAAAAAAAAAAACAAAAAAAAAAACAACAACATTAAAAGCAAAATATTGATCGTGTTCTTTTACATCTGCCTTCTGGCTCCCGAGCGGACAGTAGTTCATTCATTTCTTGACAAATGTATAATTTTCCATTCATCTCATTCAGCCATGTCGCGCCAAATAAAGCCCCCATTTTGATGCGCAAATTATCCCTTAAATCAAAAGTTATTATGCGGTCACACTAATCAAATAAACAACTCTAGACTACTTGAAATGTGGCTACAGAATTAAGGTCTCGGTTTCGTCCGAAAGCGCAAAACTCTTCTTTGATGCGGAGGCCATTTCCGCTAATATATTCGAGGTTATGACCATATCTAGTCAACTGGATAAACAAAACGTGAGGGTTAGTGACTACGTATCATAACAAGTTCATTACGACTCAATTTTCTCCGGAAATTCGTTGTCATTCCCGCGTATGACGAGCGCACAAACGATTCTATAAATTACTATTCACCTCCATGTTGTCCTTGTGTGTATTTTGCTCACTTATAAGATCACTAACTCCGGTCTAAAATCCTTAAGCCGCGTACAATTGTGTCGACCTTTAATGTTTCCCGCGCGAAGACTAATGATCATTAACCTGTCGATGAAATCAAACATTCACTGATACCCACAATATCTTTATTACGTTTTGATCCTTTTAGTATATGTTGGAATAACAATACCGGCTTTTTTGTGTGCGGAGGCTGTATCTACATTTATTTTTTATTAAGTTGGTCAAGTCAGGAGTCATCACAACAACCTTGAAAATCAATTAAGTTATAAATATAAAATGTAAATGCATTGAGTTCTAATCTGAGATCCGCAACCTGTGCGATTACTGAAATTTAGTCTCCTTTGTCACGTTAGTCATAACAATTTACTATATAAAACAACGACGAGATTTCTTTACTGCTGCTACCGTTACTACTGCTACTGCTACTGCTACCGTTACTACTGCTACTACTGCTACTACTGCTACTGCTACTACTGCTACTGCTACTGCTACCGTTACTACTGCTACTGCTACTGCTACTGCTACTGCTGCTGCTGCTGCTACTGCTACTGCTACTGCTACTGCTACTGCTACTGCTACTGCTACTGCTACTGCTACTGCTACTGCTACTGCTACTGCTACTGCTACTGCTACTGCTACTGCTACTGCTACTGCTACTGCTACTGCTACTGCTACTGCTACTGCTACTGCTACTGCTACTGCTACTGCTACTGCTACTGCTACTGCTACTGCTACTGCTACTGCTACTGCTACTGCTACTGCTACTGCTACTGCTACTGCTACTGCTACTGCTACTGCTACTGCTACTGCTACTGCTACTGCTACTGCTACTGCTACTGCTACTGCTACTGCTACTGCTACTGCTACTGCTACTGCTACTGCTACTGCTACTGCTACTGCTGCTGCTACTGCTGCTGCTCCTACTGCTGCTACTACTACTGCTGCTACTGCTAGTGCTGCTGCTGCTACTGCTGCTACTGCTGCTACTGCTACTGCTACTGCTACTGCTACTGCTGCTGCTACTGCTACTGCTGCTACTGCTAGTGCTGCTGCTGCTACTACTACTGCTGCTACTGCTACTGCTACTGCTACTGCTGCTGCTACTGCTGCTGCTCCTACTGCTGCTACTACTAGTGCTGCTGCTGCTCCTCCTACTGCAGCTAGTGCTGCTGCTGCTGGTGTACATTTGACATTTTCCTTACTTAGTCTTTTCAATTCATATCACGATATTTTTCAACGTTTATAGCAATGCCTTAAACCTAGAATTATCTTGGAAATTCTCTGGAAAGCAATTGTTATTGACAATATCGTTCTATTTCTTGATGCGCAAGCCATCACTTGGTGTTACAACTTCATTTCATATACTACCACTACCATAATCCATTGCGGTTTCTTGACCCACGACACACAGTCACCGCTAATACGTCATGCAACGACGCGCGTCTGTTCTAAGTCTTTACGGTTCATATTTATAGCGAATATGATTAGCGCTATTCGGCCAAATGAGGACTTAAAATGTCGGGTCTATCCAAGGAAATTTCGAAGATAGAGATCTGTACTTGGTGAGCAGCTGTAAATGTTTTTAGTAATGGGAAGATCTGGTTGGGTAATAGGAATTAGAGAGATCATATTGATATATAGATGGTTGTAATACACTTCAAGTCGTAGGCATAGAGTTAATGTGGATTAGGAAGAATGAAAAAAGTAAACAAAAACGGGGCATAAAAGCTAGCCACAGCTTTAGAATTATACCTATTTCATTCCTGCCTAGCCTAGATGTCTTCTTTCTTCTTTCTTCTTCTGTTCATTCTTCTTGAAATATTCAAATGAAACGCAGGATCTAACAAGAAGTAGATGCTTAGCTCTTTCCACTGTTCTGAAGGTATTTAAGCTCTGTTAGTGTATACTTTGGCTAAGGTCGATAGCCACTTTAAGATAGTGATCAATGGATCCAACTTTTTGTGAAGTATGACTTTAGAAAATTAATGTTTGAGAAAGAACGCAGACATTCTAGAATCAAAATGGCTTTTATATTTCTATATTTATGCATAGCATATAAATATCAAGTACTTGTGTCATATAGTCAGTGAATGACTTGTATAAGGAGCATGTTTTGGGTGCGTGTACTTCAGCGAATCATGCCCGTTTTCTGTGATCAGTGAATTGCGTTCAGATATTTTGATTCACTTTAATAGTGAAGTAGTTATGTGGTGACAGTAGGTTTTGTTTCTGCGCGCTTCAAGTGTTCATCTTTTTTATATTAAGTGAATGGAGTTGTAGACTGAAATATACATTCTTAGATAATGGGATTCAATATACACTTGTATACTTGTGTACAAACGTTTATTTATTTTCAACTATTTTTTTTAAATTTGAGTTGGTTTTATTGTGTTGAGTTTGAGTTGGTTTTCTTTTGTTTTATTCAAATACTGTGTGGGGAAAATCGATTTGTTTACGCGTTATTAACTGACAACATGCATATCCTTCCTCTAGTAAGAAGAATGGTTATCTAATTACACAAAAAGATATACTACAAAGATACTACACGAGAAAAATTTATTGTAAACCAGTTAAAACTCTTTGGAATTTCATGTCAAGTGTTTTTTTTTTAAATATTATTCTTGTGATTTTTCTGTCAGTACGAGTATGCTTGATTAAAATGTGGTCTAAATCGTCCATGGGAAACGTTATCCTCGAAGGGGTCGTCTCTTGCTGTTTTGCGTACGACATGTTTCGCTTCAGATGATGTATTAACTGAAAATTAAATCATAGCTTCCTATTTCTGACTACGAACCTGAATTTAGAAGTTTTGGTGTCAGATGAATCGCAGATTTTTCTCTCTCACGACACTCAATGAAAAGGAAAACTGTAAGTTCTTAAATGTGAAATTTTGACTACTGATTTTTAGGGCTTTCAAGGCCCTGTTGTAGAGCAATGGAAAGAAAAAATTCTTTGAGAAATGAAATCTCTTTCTTTTCAAGAACTATTAGGAGAAGAGAGAGAGAGAGAGAGAGAGAGAGAGAGAGAGAGAGAGAGAGAGAGAGAGAGAGAGAGAGAGAGAGAGAGAGAGAGAGAGAGAGAGAGAGAGAGAGAGAGAGAGAGAGAGAGAGAGAAGGAAGAGGAACGTGAAATATAGCACGTTTATCTAACTAAACAATTGAAAGTGCTAATGGCCAACAATATAGCTGTAGTAAGAGACGAAAGTTATGATATTTGATATTTTTTCACCGTGTTTGACGTCCTTATCTATATTGTTGCATAAATTAGCATAAATTCAAACTTTCACTTCTACTTCTCTCTGTCTGTCTGTCTGTCTGTCTGTCGTTCCTTCCTTCCTTCTTTCTTGATTACTTTCTATCTTTTCTTCTTTGTTTTGTCTTCACTTGTTTTCTCACATTGGGCAAAAATTTATGTCTGCTTGTGAGCCACTTTATTCTTTGACTGAGGTACCGCGTTTTTCAATATTCCAGACCAATATATACTTGTTGTGATATTCATAGTTTTGCATTCAATAGTTAGCCTGGCTATTCAGCTCAAGTTTCTTTCAATCTTTTCAATTCAATTTCAATTTCTTTTGAATATTTTTATTTTTGGAAAATAACGGAGCCTTTGATGTGTTTTAATTGGTCTGATGAATTTTAATGAAACAGTTGGACGTTTAGTTTTCATGTCGTGTTAGGGAAACGAACGCCATTCATCGTACTGCTACTAGTACTACTATTGTATTGTTTCTGGTTTGTTTTCCTTCCGAAGCCGCGGTACTTGAATTGACAAAATTGTATTAGAGATTCATTACGAATCCACAGACCACACGCCACGTTGGTGAGCGAACATAAATGCGTATATTATTTTTATGCTTTTTGTCACAACTTGGATAACTGCAGCGTCTTATTCTATTATTTTAGGCTCTTTATAAATCCTTTTTTTCCAACTGGCAGTGGTGGTTCGGACCTTGCGGCTGGTCTATTGCTAAGACATGGCAGCCATGTTGGTTGATATAACAAAAGAGATTAATTACAAATCGTAATTTGTAAAGTTCAACAAAGATGGCGGCCATGACGTCATGTGAAAACCAGCAATAGAGCCTTTGCACCATCACGTGATGACAGCCATGACAGGAGGCACAGCAATAGAGTCTTTCCCTCTAGAAAATTGAATTCTTTCTCGTCATAGTGTAAACCATATTAGACCAGATTCAATTGTTCCTGCCTCCTGTCATGGCTGCCATCACGTGATAGTGCAAAGCCTCTATATCTTATTACTTCCATTTGAGTTATTTATAGCAAGTATATTCTTATTCCAGACACATCTATATTGTACAAACGTTCACCAACTCGTCCAGCTCGTCGTTCTGAACACGTATCAAACTGCTGTAAGTTCTGACGTACATATAACTGATAAGAACTAAAATATTCGAGATTGCAAATCCTCAACAAGTCAAGGTCTAACACTAATAGATAGTTCATTTTGGGCCAACATTAGATTACTCAATGTTGGACTTTATCTTTAGTTCGTTTTTATGGCATTTTATAGTAAAAAGCTTATTTTAATCTGCGCTTTTAGTGGCGATTAAGAGATCAAAAAATTGTATATTTTATAATTTTTGCTTGTCTAGACTGCAGAAACTTATAATCCTGGTCAACTCTTTAGAATATATTTCATTGCGTTCGATTCTGTTTACTTGTGAAGGCCGATTTACACGGACGAGTACTGACAACTTTTGATTACAAATGTCGCATGCAATCTGCTTACAAAAAGTTTTATCCTGTTAAGTGGCCTGTCTGTCTGTTTGTCTGTCTGTCTGTTTGTCTGTCTGTCTATCTGTTTGTCTGCCTGTCTGTTTGTCTGTCTCTCTGTCTGAGTGTCCTTTTGTCTGTCTGTCCGTGTGTCTATCTGTCTATCTGTCTGTCTGTCTGTCTGTCTGTCTTTCTGTCTGTCTTTCTGTCTGTATGTTTGTCTTTCTGTCTGTCTGTCTGCCTTGTCTGTCTGTCTGTCTGTCTGTGTGTCTGTCTGTGTGTCTGTCTGTCTGTCTGCCTTGTCTGTCTGTCTGTCTGTGTGTCTGTGTGTCTGTGTGTCTGTCTATATGTCTGACATTTTTTCTGTCTTTAGCTATAAAATAATTCCATACTGCGGCGGCTGAAGACAATACATTAATCCAATCAAAGAGTATTATAATTTTCAATAGTATTGAAATAAAAATATCAACTTTCACTGAAACTGGAAAAAAAGCTGTTGTACTAAAAGGAAAGCAATCCTTCATGTATTTTTGCAATGAATTTTCAAGAATAATCTTTTAATCTTCCAATTTCTAGACAAACAGACTAAAAGCATCCTTAATGTATCACTTATGATACTAGGATTTGTTTCATTCTAAACTCTAAATAAACGAAAACTCGACTTAGCGATAATTCATCAAAACATCCTGACTATAAACCGATTCTTTCCACCGGCCAATCAAATTCGCCAAATTATAACACGTGATGTTGAGCCTTCAATCCGGATCTTACAAAGCTTTAAGGATCTGTATGTTCTAAATTTGGCTTTTGGCCAATCACAGAACTGATAGGAAATGATATCGGACACTAAGCTCTTAAAATTCTCGTTAGTTTAGGCTTCTTTGTATTATCCAGGATTTGCCTTGACTTTGTTTAGTCTTGCAGTATTGCATAACACTGAAATGGCTTCCTTGAGTTATTCAAGTCTTGTATCTCAGTTTATCAAAATAAACAGATGGTATTGCTACCACGCGTCAATAAAGTTTCCCTGACTCTATTATTTTTGTAGAGTTCTTCCCCCCTTTTTACATCAGATTTGCTTTATTTAGCCATTTTGTCACACGACGGACATTGAAATGGCTTCCAATTGAAACGACATTGAAATGGCTTCCAATTGAAACGACATTGAAATGGCTTCCAATTGAAACGACATTGAAATGGCTTCCAATTGTGTTTTTTTTTCTTCTCCAAACAATCACAGCAAGTATGTATTTTAAGATTATGGTACAAAAAAACTCACGCTCCAAATCTACTTGATGTTTTTTTCATCCCGGAAGTTTTGTGCGTTGCTAAGCAATTGAGACCAGCATGTTTCCTATTTCTTTTGAAAAATGTTTACTAAATAGCTCCTATTTCCTGGTTACTTGAATGATTAATGTTTTGCACTTCCTTCGGTGATTAGGGTAGCATAGTCGGATTAATCGTTCGCCTTTCGCGACCTAAGTTCGATTCCTGTTCATAGCGTTTGCTTGGTGTGTTGTTCTCTCCTCTACCACGAGGGTTTTTCTCCGCGGGTTCTCCGGTTTTCCTCTCTCCGCAAAACGTGTGAGTTGAGAGTTATGTACAAAATGCGAGGTTGAGTGTGTCGTATATACTTTACAGTGCGAATCAAAAACCGGTGGGCACCGGGAAATCAGTTCAGAAATCGTTTATCTTTCGTTTAACAACCAGAAACGACTCTCTAACTACAAGAAGTTTATGTGCCTACAAATCAGTCGAATTTCTTGCAGTTAGAGAATTGTTTAAGATTGCTCAACGAACGATATACGATTTCTTAACCTTTTTCTGGGTGCCCACGGTTTTTCGATTCGTACTGTAACTGTAGCCATAGCCGGTGGTTTTCCTATGGGAAACGATACGGCAAATTCCCAGCCGTCATGTGTAGTCGTACCGTATCCGTTCCCATAGTCGTAGCTATGGGAAGCCAATGGGAAGTCATTTGAAAGTTCTTGTTCTTATTCAATACAAAGCATGTTTATCATATCTGGTAGTGATCAATTATTCATTTTCTTTTTTACCCATAGTTACTGGAACATCTCAGTTATATAATGTCTGAGGAAAGCTTTTAATAGCGCTGGACTGTACTCACTTTTGGGTGCTGAACAAGGTAAGGTTTTCAGTTATTATTCTTGTTTAAGACTTCCTCCGCAAGAATCAACTTCTAAATTCGAAATTTGTAGCCACGCTACTTTTCTGGACGTGAGGACATGGAGAAGAGAGAAAGAGAGAGGCCTGGGAACAAAGCCAAACTATTTTCGTTTGCACGTTACGTCTTCGCCGCCATGTTGGTGGTATGTAAACAAATATTTCTCATTAGTTTCCATTATTAAAACCGCCAACATGGCCGTCATGTCTTTGTCGTGTGACTCTTAGGAAATGAGTTGCAAACTAACAATTGTAGTTCTAGTTTCTCGACATGTTTGTCGATGCATTTCGCGCCTAAATTAAGAACTTCTATGGTTGATATAAAATGTTCAAGATCGTATTTATTAATCCTCAAAAGGATCAGTAGATATAGTGGTGTGGATTCGATTATAACGTTGTTGAGTAGTGAACTAACCAGCATTAACATTTCTACCAAAATTTTCTTACTATTGCTCAAAGGTAGAAACGTCGTAGAAGGTACATTATTTTATTCCTACCAATAAATGTATTTGGTGATCCACGTGTTTGTACCATACATGAAGTATATACCATACGAGTAATTTTAAGACATCGAACGTGGCCAATAACTTCCAACAAAACAAAGCATAATATATATATATATATATATAGTATAACATCCATCACAGTATGTCTTGTCTATGCAGCATAACAGTGCTCGATACACAGAAGTGCAGAGCATAAATATAGTATAGTCTAGATTAAAGAAGAGACATGTTCTCTGTTACTCCGAGTTTCATGCTTGCGCACTCATCAGACTTTAATCTTTAATCTAGACTATACTATATAGTATAACATCTAGATAGTTCGATCGTAGATCCAGGTATTATAATATATATTTGGCTATGCTCAAGAAAATAATGGCATTTCCACACAAACCCTTTGACAAGACAAATATACCCTAATGAAAACTCTTAATAAACCTATCTTACGCACCGAAGCCAAAAACTGCAACAATTAGATTTAGTTTTGGTCGATAAATATCCTTAAGGTACGCCCGATAATTGAGAAACAGTCAGGGTTCGAACATAATATTGATTTTTAATTCGAGGTATGATGATAAAAATATAACACATTAAAATTTATTTATAAAGAGATATATATTATATATATTTGTGTTGAGAGTTTCGGAACTATTTCATCTATTTCTGAATGTATATTTCTATATTTTCTATATTTCTATGTTTTTTATTTTTTTTTAATACAGTTTAAACGACAATAAGAACTGATTGAATGGACCAAAGTTTTACAAATGAAGCACGCGTTTGATATCATTATTTATAACTACTATACCAGAAGGTTCGAAGCGATGCTGTTAATTAATATCACATGAGACTTGCGGCTTTGTTTACTGTTTGATGAGGGGTCCTTCGCTTTGGTCCATCATACTGTGTCAGGGATAAACACTAGGCAAATATTGTAAAAGTCATCATAGTGAGACTGACTTCCGTGTGTTGTGGTTGCCTTTGCGCATTCGTCTCTCACCTCTGGGGTCTCGGGTTCGATTCCTAGACTTGGCGTCACATGTGAGTAGAGTTTTTTAGGTCTCTCCTTTGATTCGAGGGTTTTTCTCTCGGTTCTCCGGTTTTCCTCCCTCCGCAAAACCTTACACGCTAAATTACAATTCGATGTGTGAGTTAGATATCCTCTGTCTTTGATCAGCCCAGAGGTTGTTTTATGGTTTGATCTGTCAGACAGACATACCCTGACTTAGATCAACCCAGAGGTTGTTTCAGGGTTCAATCTGTGAGTTAGCCATGCCCTGACTTAGATCAATCCAGAGGTTGTTTCAGGGTCCAATC
Source organism: Anthopleura sola (assembly GCA_023349425.1). Lineage (NCBI taxonomy): Eukaryota > Metazoa > Cnidaria > Anthozoa > Actiniaria > Actiniidae > Anthopleura > Anthopleura sola. Next base: position 3,720,059 of record JALHLI010000015.1, on the reverse strand, counting down.
TGTGAGTTAGCCATGCCCTGACTTAGATCAGCCCAGAGGTTGTTTCAGGGTTCTATCTGTGAGTTAGCCATGCCCTGACTTAGATCAGCCCAGAGGTTGTTTTATAGGGTTCGGTGAAATTCATTCTTGATGTTTGGCAAAAGAATTTACTGATCATGAAGAATTTACTGATTGCCCGGGGATTGGCAGGAGGTTGGTCGGATTGCTTAGATACTGGAGTTTGACTAGTGCTGGTTTCGATTCCCGGAGACTAAGTCGGAGGACACTCGGAGATTTGCTCTGGGGTTGTTTGGAGCGATGTTTTGATATCATCATATTAATTCTATTCATATATTTCGAAACCATTTAAGTTAATCATGAACCCTGCTGCAATGACTCTTTTTCTTTACGTTTATGCACTAATTGAAATGGCACATTCTCGGAAATTGCTCTAATTTCTAAACGGTTTAAACCATAATAAAGAGAGACTCATTATTCTCTTAGCTTTCCGCTGTTATCTTCATTCTCCATTGCTCCATTCTCTTAGTTTGTTTATATAAATATACGCTAGGGAAATGACAAGTAAGTTCCATGAAAATTCCACAGAATGATAACTGTCCAAATATCTTAAACTAACACTTCAAGAAAGCATAATTTCGTTCGGATGCGTTCAGGCATAGTTAATAGAGAGCTTCATGAAAATGCTCCTCAAACTCTACATTCTCTTCCAAAATGGCTAATATAGCTTCAAAATCGTCCTCGTATATGAAGTCATCAGAACCGGCCGCCATGTTTGTTGTTGCCACGCGGATTCAGTGTGCACGGTCAATGTCACGTGACGGTACGGTTCAACATCGAAAGCAAAACAATAGAGCGGTTCCTTTGAAGTTTGCCAGCCTCCTAACCATTCCCCTCTTAACTAAGGTTCAGACAAGAAGTTTTGTGGCGCACTATTCTTTCCTTGTGAGAGCTTTCCGTGAAACATTTCTCGCTTCCATTTGACATTTTCACCGACTTTGCACACTAAGTACTGCAAACAAAACAAGAACATTAGTAACACTGAATTCTGGACATTTTGGGTGAGTACTTCATGTGATTCCAGTTCATAATGTGCTTTTGGTGAAACATTAATTTTTTTATCAGTGTTTCGTATATGAAGTTCTTAACGAGGTACTGACCGAAATCCCTCTGACACTCGTTTCAACAGCCCAGGGGTTCCCAGGTTAAGGGTTCGATCTGTGAGTTAGCCGTGCCCTGACTTAGATCAACCGAGAGGTTGTTTCAGGGTTCTATCTGTGAGTTAGCCGTGCCCTGACTTAGATTAACCGAGAGGTTGTTTCAGGGTTCGATCTATGAGTTAGCCATGCCCTGACTTAGATCAACCCAGAGGTTGTTTCAGGGTTCGATCTGTGAGTTAGCCGTGCCCTGACTTAGATCAACCGAGAGGTTGTTTCAGGGTTCTATCTGTGAGTTAGCCATGCCCTGACTTAGATCATTCCAGAAGTTGTTTCAGGGTTTGATCTGTGAGTTAGCCATGTCCTGACTTAGATCAGCCCAGAGGTTGTTTCATGATTTGATAGAATATGAAGGTAAAGATTAAGTTGTAGAAGTCAGTATTCTGGACGTTAGTTTTGCGTTGGTAAAAGAGAGAAAGTACTGAAGAGTTTGTCTTGTCCACGCTTCATGAACTAACAAGGAAAAAACACAACATATTTTTGAATTTTTTATCCCCTTTCGTTTAACTGTATTTTCATCTTTTTTAATCCCCCCTTTGTTTCAATTTTTTTCCGCTCGATTTAGAATACATTTCCCCCTTCCTTGCAAGACTTTCCAGCTGCAACAAATGAAAACTGAGTCCAATTAAAATAGAAGTTTTTTTAAAATAAATACGCTATGGGATGTCTACCACCAAGGTGTAAATGAAAACGCTACCTTTTATCCCCAAATTTGTGAAATTGCGGAAGTTTGGAAAAATAAACGAGGTAATTAGCAAAACAATTAGTTACGTCACGGTGTCATTTCCTGGACGTTTCCTGGATATGGTAAACAACCGCTAGAGAGCTGTAGATAATTCCATATTGATAGTTTTTGTATCATAGCAGTATTGGACTTTTTAGAGCCGCATTAAGGTAAATTAGAAGTAAAAGACGAACTCAGTAACCCTAAATTTAGCTGTTTTTAGCTGAGTTTCGTTAAACCAGTTTTGACATCGCTTTGACAGCCAAGACCCTCAACTGCCCTGAACGTGCACATGGCTCAGTTCTTAAATACACCGCACCCTAACCCATGGGATTACTGCACGGGCCTAAGCCTTCCCAATACCCATATAAGGCAATGCAATGACTAATCCCTGAGCCGTTACACCACTAAGAATTGACAATTTATAAAAACGTGTTTATTTAATGAGGGTATAGTATAGTATAGTCGATGAAGTAGTGTAGAGACACTAATGAGCTTGTGGCCCTCTACGTTTGACAATGGATAAAAAAAAACCTACACGAAAAACATGAATTTCAGGAAAGAGTTATCAAATTTGAATATCCGTTTGTCCTCCATTAGTAAAATATCTAAAACATTCCACAAATAAATAGAGGATATTACATGGGCGCGCGGAGATACGAATTTTATCTTCGAGTGTTGAAAAGATCTCTCACGAGTGAGCGCAGCGAACGAGTTAGAGATTTTCAACACGAGAAGATAAAATTCGTATCTCCAAGCGACCATGTAATATTCTTTTTATTATATAATCATCAATGAAAAAGAAAAGAAAGCTTTTTTGAGCTTTTTTTCTGCTATAAGAAGTATGTTACCATAGTGATGATATCTTCACATGTGAAAATATCACATTTTTGAAATAGAGAAATATAGCTATTTCATTGATAATCATAGAATAAGTAGTTTTATTATAGATGCTTTTTTTTTTCTCTTGGTACGTGCTGCATGGTCTGGAAGCCACTGTGCCTTGAATCATAGCGGTGCTTTTATGAATAAGACTTGAATACTTCATTAAGATAAACAACTGTTAATGTAAACGGTTAGCCTAAACGTCTCACTATATAAACTTAGAATATGATTCAATCAAAATAAAAAAAAAATATTTTTCTTGAGGTACTAAAACAAAACAAAAATGTTTTTCAAATCTTTAACCCTTCATCCTTTAACATGAGGGCTTCGAGGGTTTTCTCTTGGTCATCACGTAATGGACCTCTTTACCTTCGTTGTTTGTTGTGCCCATTTCAGACCACGTGATGCCACTCTTAGGAGTTGATTCTTTCATGTGTAAATATTTTAACAAAAGAACATTTCTCAAGGGAATGTCATGCGGTCTGAAATGGGCGAATAGAGCATTTTCGAGATGCGCGAGCGCTTTCAAAAAATATCGCAGCCGCAGACATGATTTTCGGGCAGAGTCAATAGCGCGCGTGATCTTGCCCGAAAATGCCTCTTTTTCAAGTCTGCGCCTGCGATATTTTTGAAAGCGCTCGCGCATCTCGAAAATGGTCTATTCGGGAAAGGTCTATATATCGAAATTTCCTAATTTATGTTATGCGAGAATTGCTCTCCGGGTTCTCCGGTTTTTCTCCCTTCACAGACATCAAATGCTAAATCCCAATTCGATCATGGAACAAGTGCCACGGGCTTGTTAACCATTGGCTATTAAGAGCTACTCTCTCAAAACAAGGACTTCTTTAATACCGTTGTGTGATATATTAAAACTTTCTAATTCTGTGTCATAGGAGAATTGCTGTCCGGGTTCTCCGGTTTTCCTCCCTCCACAAACATCAACTTCTTAAAATCAATTCATGGTTTTCGGCGGCCATTTTGAATAGGGGCAAACGCGGCAAAATATATAGAAATCTGGATCACTTTGACTTCCCGTAACTCCGTTCAATTTTGTCGGATTTTCAAAATTTAAACTTTTTTCAAAACATATTTTCATTGTTATTCATGACCCTTAATATGATGGGTATTGGAAAGCTCCAAATTGAGATAATAAGATTTTTGTTTTCTTAGTAAAACGATCGGCACGATCAGCGTGAGTCATGGAAATCATAGAAAATAGAGTGACTAGTAAATGGTAGTTGAAGAACTTACATTGATCTTATATTCAGTCCGACAGCTGCTGTACATGCCTCCTTCTTATTGAAGCATAAATTTCGAAAATATTTCAGTTGCCGGGTTTGCCCCAATTCAAAATGGCCGCCGAAAACCGTGAATTAGTCTATTCCAATTCAATCATGGAACTAGGGCCACATGTTTGTTGATCACTGGCTCCACTGGCTATTAAGTGCTAATCTGGCAATAACAGGGGATTCTACCGTTGTGTCATATGCTAAAATTTTCTAATTCTAGAATATACGACAGATTATGAAAAGGTTAAAACGTTTTTGCTCAATAGACACAACACAGGTGTTTTGAATTTACGTTGGTCTTTCTTGAATAGGAATAGCAGCATACTAATGGCATAGAGTCTATTAGACTCCCTTGGATATCATAGCGTCCTAGTGAAATCGTCAAATGATATTTGGAATCAATTAACTAAGATGGATTAACCAATTAGTATAAGAGGAACGGTTACTACATTAGATATATAAATAAGCTCAAGGTGTTTGTTTGAATCATTGGTCTCCAACCTCCAACTCTTTACAGTGTTTCTAAGCAATCAATCGTAGCTCAAAATCTCCTTGGAGTGCGTTCCTTTTGATCTAAGTTTTATATCATTGAGGATAAGTACAAGACAGACATTCCCATCGACGATTGTGACCATGGTAAGGAATACATTATAGTTTGTTTGATTCGAGGATTTTATTTTCCGGGTTCTCCGGTTTTTCCCTCTGCACAATCATGTTGAATTTCAATCTCTTAGTTAACCATCCCTGACTTTGACCAGCCCAGAGGTTGTTTCAGGATTCGAAAAAATCTATGTAGAATGAAAAGATATCAGTCAGCTATAGCTATAGCCGCTTTAGCAATCCAGTTGGTGTTTCACTGTATCTTTTAGGAAATTTTTTTAATTTAAAAAAAAAAAAAAAATATATTTTTTCGCCCTGACAATTAGCGTCCAATCCGCTGTGATATTTCCCGTACTTTCAAAGCCTCTTGATGACACAAAAGATACACTCATAGAGATTTTATATATACATATGTTAAAAATCTTCTAGGGCCAAGATCTTATCAACTATATTTCTCATATAGATGTACAAGGAACATAACAAACTCTTAAATATCGTTGTTATATAGCTAATCATTTTGACTATATAACGAGCATTCTCATTGGTTGATAGGTGCTCACGTGATACTAGTTAAATCTAACTGTATCCCGACCGGGATACAAGTGCCCAAATTTTCTAAATTTTCTAAATTGACTTGTCTAAAATGATTAGCTATATAACAAAACGCTTAATGACGGATCCCTCGGGAAACCAGTTAGTTTTGTTTCCCTCGAATCTCAATGTTTCCCTCGGCCGGAGCCTCGGGAAACATTGAGATTCTCGGGAAACAAAACTAACTGTTTCCCTCGGGACCAGTCATTAAGTGTATATTATTGTTAATATGTTATTTTGCGCTATTCTCTAATTTTTTCAGCCAAGGGCTCTCCCTTGATTCGAGGGGAAAGCTTTGTGTTTTCGTTTTTTTCTTCTTCATCTTTTTACACGTCCATATGAGTGTTTGGCTTCGAGAACTCTTGATAATACAATACAGGCACTTGAGAAATGTTTTTGATCTGCCAACGATATCTTGTACCTTTTTTAATCATTTCCTCAGTGATACTTGAACCCTGAACAGCACTCTTATAGATACATTAGGGTTACAATCGAGAGCATAATTTTGTTTGAAGAAACACAAAAAATGCCACACAATGTACACGTAGAATACATCTCAACTCTGAAGGAAGGGGAGGGAGGCGGGTGCTAGCCGCAAATTACAATCCTTCGGCCAGAAACTAGCCATGAGCGGGGGGGATTGAAAACAGGACTCACTCACTTCAAGTAGAAAGTCTAATAATGATCCTGCAATATCGAAATATCATTTCCGCAAAAATCGATCTTTTTCTTCCTTTTTTTTTTTTGAACTGAATATCAGTTATGAGAGTAAATGGTTTGAACCCAGGAGTAGTAGTGGAGTGAGTAATGTGATCGTCCGGGTGAGTGTAGTCTTGAGAATGACTGTCCAGGTTATTGGTAGAGACTGACGTTTCGACAACCTCAGCGGAAGTCACCTTCAGAGTATACAGTGGTGAATGAAAGACAGTAGATGATATTTATAGCTCTGGTGGTGCGGTCGTAACGTATAAACAGTAATGTTTCAATGATTCGGATTGACTTCTGTATTATGTTTCCTAAAAGTATTGGATGTTCGTGGAAACAATTTTTTTGGAAACTCATACGTACGAAAAAGCGCCCCGTTTTGGGCATTAGTTTTGATCTGTCTTTCTATTCGGTGAATTCTTAAAGTAGAATCATGCAATTAAAAATCTCATCTCATCATAATTTCTTACTAGTATTGGAAATGTCTCGTGGCGGGGCTATTTTTAACTTGTGCCCTAAAAGAAGGAATTTTATAATTGTAATTTTCTTCTGCAAAATGGTTCTAATTAAAATAGAAAGATCAAAGTTCAAATTGAACTGTATAGTGTATTTTTTTTGACCAGCGTGCTACCTTGCATGAATGGACCAACATACATATAAGTGTACGATTCAGCACGCTATTCACGCTGTTCGTTAAATAATCTCGATAATGATGGAACAAAATTAGCTAAGATTAACAGCATGACAAAAGAAGGGTGGCTTTCACATCAAGCTGCACTGTATTCTGGGACTATTCTTTCATCTTGGTTCTTCCTATGGCGCGTGCTACCTTGCACGAATAGACCTACATGTAAGTCTTCGATTCAGAGATTGTTATTCGTTAATCTCGATATGGAACACAATTAGCCTAGAAAAATGCAGTGAAATTGTGAAAACCTGTGGCCTTCACTTCTTGTTTTGAAAATCATATCTCGTGGTTAAGATAAATCTCAGATAATATATATCACTCTGTTTACCGCGATTCTCAATATTCTGCGAACTCGGGAGTTGCGAGTTTCCCGTTGGAATTTGGTTTTTCGCTGCCGCCAGTCAAAAATATAAAAGGTACCGATTGATTAGTTTTGATTGACGGCAGCGAAAAACCAATTTCACAACAAGCCGTTGAAATGTCTGAGTTCGCAGAATATTGAGAATCGCAGTAAGAGTTTTGGACTTATGAGAGACTTAAAATGTATTGGATTCAAAGGTCAATATTTTTAAGGTTGAAAAAAGGGCTTGAACGCAGGGCCTGCCATAAAAAATCACAACGGACTGTGATTGGTTAGAAAATATTATATTTCAGCTGGAGGATAGCGTTATCCCTATGGTCCTATACTTACTATCACGTGACCATTAGTTATCACGTGGTTAGTATGCTCACTGTATTCTTGATCGTCATGGAAACAAGCAAAATTTTGCATATTCTCTTAGACTGTATGCAAAATATATCGAACAGATTGTCAATTATTTCTTGAATTTTTTAAATGCGCAATTTGAATTTGAAACTTGCCTCACAAACGCCAATACTATTTCCGGCTTTCGTTCTTTTTCTGATATTTTAACCGAAGCCTTAAAAGATATTGTTAACTTTATTAGATACGTTCTGTTACTAAATAAGACTAGAAATAACTGTTTTTACGCACTATTTTCTTTTGCTGTGAAAAACGTTTCAGTACAAGGTACTTCTTCAGTTCTTTCACACTGTTTTTATTCACACAATATCTTTCTCTCTTCCATCATTCAAAAAACAATTTCAAATACTCGCAAAAATCGCGAAACTACTTTTCAAATATTCATGTTTGCCAGTAAAAGTCCTACAAATTCCAAAGTGCTTGCATGCATAGTTCAAGTTGTGTATTCTTTAGTTTACTTAGAAATTTACTTTTTATTTAGAAATATTTTGACGCTGAAATCCCTCGGAATCCCTGGGAAATCCTGAAAAATTAGTCTGTAGTAAAGGTATCTTACCAGAGTTCTCAGTGTCTTAAAGAACGTGCACAGGTTAATGCTTTGTTTGTGTCAGTTATTATGTTGGTTATGTTTCTTGTCACGTCTCGTGAACCCATTTTTCATAACTGACCGCGATCACTGAACAGTAAACCATAGCGGTCCTTAAGATCACTAATTGACTGTAGCACTCTGGTTAACCACATAATGGCTCATCACAGTCAGGGTCAGAAGAAAACGTGCTACTAGTGATATTGCATACAGACGCGCTCATACTCACAAAACAAAACACCCCCCATGGTGGAACGGATTTAAAATGTATGTGAGAATTTGAAATATTGGCGTAAAATATAAGCCTATTCACAGCGGTCTTAATTTAATTTTGGTTGTTTGTCAGTTAGAAGGAAAAAAAACAAGAAAGAAAGAAAAGACGAAAGGAGGATGAACGGAAGGAAGAAAGGATGGAAGGAAAGGAAAAGGAAATAAATAGAGAATGGATGAATAAATGGATGGAGGGATGAATGAACAAACGAATGAACGAACGAATGAATGAATGAATGTGGGTGAATGAATAAATGGACGAATGAATAATTGAATGAATTGATAAATGAATGGATGAATGAAGGAATTAATGGATGAATGAATGAATGAATGAATGGATGGATGGATGGATGGATGGATGGATGAATGAATGGATAGATGGGTGGATGGATGGATGGATGAATGGATGGATGGATGAATGGATTGATGGATGATTGGATGAATAGATGAATGTATGAATTGTTGAATTGATGAATGGATGAATGGATGAATGGATGAATGGATGAATGGATGAATGGATGAACGAAATAATGAATGAATAATTAGATGAATGAGTGAATAGAGATAATAGGAAGAATGAATGAAGAAATAAATACAGGAATGATGAAAGGCATGTATGAATAAATTAACGAATCAACAAACAAACCAAAAAACGAATAGATGAATGACCAAAAGAATCAACGGATGAAAGGGAAGACGAATGAAAGAAAGAACGAATCAATGAATCAATGAATCAATGAGTGAATGAAAGGAAGAAAATAAATCAAAAATTGTAAAAAAAGCTAAGCAAACTACAGTTGTCTTAAAAGTTAAAGCAAATCCTCTCTTAACCTATAAATCAGATCAGACTTATTCTGTGACATTTAAAATTTCTTAACTCAGAATACTATATTTAGCATTTTCTTAAACTTGCTCATCGCAGGGCATATATAGTTGACAACTATATCGGCCCTCTCCCACAAACTCAAGGATTTTCTTCAGGGTTATCTGGAGTTTTCCTTCCTCAGATTCCAATTCCATCTTCCTAAATTTTGATTGACTTCAACTAAATGAAGGAAAGCAGCACTCATTGAAAATGCTAGCTACTGAAGATCTTTTTATTTATTTATACATATCGCTCAAGGAATCAGCCAATTATTCTTGTCATGTATTCGTTTGTGTTGAATTGTTATTTTAATCGCGTGTTCCAATCTCGTCATTTTACCTTTTATCATACCGACAAATCTACTACTTCGATCAGAATGCAACATTTGTTTAATGTTTTAACAAATCACTGTCGATTTGAACGGCCGGTCTGGCATACGCGCACAATTTAGAATCCTTCCTTTAAGAGGAATGAATAGAAACGCGTAGAAAAACTTATAATCGAGTCATATACTAATTGTGGAAATTATTTCGTTAGATGCGGTTGTCTTTGCTTCAAGTACATGACAAGTAGCGGAGAGATGTTTCGTACGAGTCGAAGCGCACGTTTGAACATGGAGACCTAGGATACGCTTATTTGAGCCACCATGTATGGCATGTTACTTGAAAGCATCCAGCACTACTTAAAGGAAATCTACGGTGAAGAGGTTTGGAATAAGATCCGTGCTTTAGCAGGTGTCGAGAATCGAGTTTTCGTAACACATCACCGTTATAGTGACGATTTATTCCATAAAATCGCTGACAGCGCTGCTGAGGTAGTTGGAAAACAAAACGAATGGAAAAAGAAAGACTTCATGAAATTCTTCGGGAATTGCTTCGTGAAATTTTTCTCCAATTATGGCTACGATCGTATTGTGCGTGTTACGGGGAGAAGTCTCGGTGCTTTCTTAAACAGTATCGACAATATACACGAACAGATGAGATTTGGGTACCCGAAAATGGAGTCGCCAAGTTTTTACTGTGAGGATGAAACAAGTTCAGGATTATCACTTCATTATTTATCAAAGAGGAAAGGATTTAAATACTACGTCATTGGACAGATAGAACAAGTTGTTCGCGAGTTTTTTCCGATGGAAATCGAGATAACAGTAATTGGGCATCAGCAAACACCGCACAATAGCCACGTTATCTATCGCTTAAATTTCGACAACCAGTCTTCAAAGCCTTTTATTCCTAAGTTACTCTCTCCTCCGGGGAATTCTATCCCCAAATGGCTTTCTGTGGAGAATTTCTTCGCGATTTTTCCGTTCGGTTTTGTTATTTCTCGAGATATGAGAATAAGTATGGCGGGATCTTATATTCTAACTTTACTTGGAGATTCTGTGCTTGGTTCGAATGTGTGCGATGTTTTCGCTCTTAGAAGACCAAAGGTGGAATTCACATGGGAGAATGTAAGTATATATACAATTGGGGAAGATATAAACTGAATTATGGTGTAGGTTGATGTTTGTGTGCAGTAATAGCAAGTGATTTTAATTAAGATTATGTGTGTGGTTGTGCATTGGTGATTATTGATTTTTTTCCGAGTCCATTCAGTATGGTATGATCACATATACATTTCATATTCCATCATCATACGCAAACCAACATTATTGATTATTGATTTTGCCGTCAACTAATAAGACATATAAAGTAAATAAGAATAAGAATCGACGAAGAACTAAAGAAACATAAAAACCATTTTATTTTTTTAATTCGGAATTTTTAAATTTTAACTTAATTTTTTTTCTTCAGTAAAAAAAGTTAAAATTGATTAAAAAAAGGGGGAAATAGCAAAACAAATAATGAATAAAAACACCGAAAGACAAAACACACAAACAAAAGGAGAAAACATAGAGAAAAAGAAGGAAAGGAAGGAAGGAATTAAGAAGAAAAAATGAAAAACAAAACTAAGTAAAAATGCAGAAAATAATGAAAAAGAGAGACAGTATTTTAATTAAGTAAGCCCTCGGGAATTTTATAATTTTTTTTATTATGAAACTTATAGCATCTAAACAAATTAATGTATAAAATACCTTGACTTTATTTATTTTTTTCTTTTTTTATTCCGTAATTCGTCGAAGCGTATTAATAATTAGTAACATTTTGCCCTGAAGGTGATTTATCAAAATTAAGTGCAAATATTGGTGTCAGGAAATGTAACTTGCCTGACTGTAAAATAGATGAAATATTGGCTTTGATATTGCACTTCACGATGCAGGATCTATATAGGATATTACATGGTCGCGCGGAGATACCAATTTTGAAATTCGTATCTCCAAGCGGCCATGTAATGTTCTGTTTATTATATGAAATCTTCAGTGAAAAATAATGGAGAATTTGAGACTTGCTGAGCAAAAAGTCGAAATTTGACACCACCAGTGTTGATATAAATCGTATCCCCACTGGTGGGAGTGGGGATATCAATTTTATCATTTTGATGTCACTCAATATCACACTCTATTTCATATAATAAATTTGGATATACTTTATCAGGGGGGGGGGGAGCTAAGGTGGGGTTAGAAGTACTAGGGCTTTATCTGAAGATCCATGAATCTAGTAGATTTATTGACTTTATGCCAAGCTCTACTCTTGTGTGATGATGTGGAGTCTAAGGCCTGGTTTAGACGTCGAATTTCACGTGCTGAATCTAATGCAAGTGAATTCAAACAATAGGTTTTGCTCATTTGCATTGGATTCGGCACATGTGAAATTTGACGTCTAAACCGGGCATTAGAGTCGAACGCTAGACCGCCATTGCAGAGGCGAGAGGCGAGAGGCGAGAGGCGAGAGGCGAGAGGCGAGAGGCGAGAGGCGAGAGGCGAGAGGCGAGAGGCGAGAGGCGAGAGGCGAGAGGCGAGAGGCGAGAGGCGAGAGGCGAGAGGCGAGAGGCGAGAGGCGAGAGGCGAGAGGCGAGAGGCGAGAGGCGAGAGGCGAGAGGCGAGAGGCGAGAGGCGAGAGGCGAGAGGCGAGAGGCGAGAGGCGAGAGGCGAGAGGCGAGAGGCGAGAGGCGAGAGGCGAGAGGCGAGAGGCGAGAGTATGGTTTTTAATTATTTTTAATTATTTTTCTCTGTCGGTTTCTATTTTCCAACACCTGCTGTATTGCCTGCTGTTATCACTGGCCTTTATTTAATGAACCGTTATCATTTCAACATAACCAATAATTACTACTAGCTATCTGATTGGGTTACTACTATAACTGGGCGTCAAACGGACTAGTTGAAGATCACGCTATATAGTAAACCTTGACTGGTAGATTCTAAAATGAAGGGAGGGAGGGAGGGTGGGAGCTGTTTTCACTGATATAAGTCGCCCGCTACCGTAACCGCCGCGTTGTGATTAGCTGAATTACTGGTAGACAATGGGAAACCATTCAATGTTACAGCATGTCATACCATATGTCACTCATACGATAACCATTTTTATGGGAAGCCATTTCAATGTTACTGCATGTTGTACCGTGTACGTGCTGTAAGACAGTACCATAGGTTCTCCCCACCCCCTCTCATACGATAACTATTCTTATGAGAAGCCATTTCAGTGTTACGGCATGTCGTACCGTGTACAAGCTGTAAGTTAGTACCGTATGTTTCCCACTCATACGATAACCATTCTTATGGGAAGCCATTTCAATGTTACAGCATCTCGTACCGTGTATGTGTTGTAAGTCAGTACTGTATGTTCCCCACTCATACGATAACCATTCTTATGGGAAGCCATTTCATTGTCAGTACCGTCATATTTCCCACTCGAACGAAAACCGCTCAAATTCCTTGCTGTTCTCATGTTTAAAACAAATTGAAATTAAATGGTCCTTAGAGCGTGCCGTAGGGTAACACTTTTTTTTTAAGATTATAGAAACGACGGGGGTTTCTTTAATCACGCACAAGGAAATGACATCGGCATAAACAATGTATCACCTGTTATAAAAAATCATCTTGGCGCCCAACAATTTTTTTCGTTTTAAGTTTTAAACATTTAGGAAATGCCCGAGGCGTTGAAACGTATTTTAGATGACTTCAATCCTGACAACTAGCTACCGCGTTCAAGAGATCTTTCTTATGGTCGCTATAGTTCAATGTAGGTTGAAAACTGAAGGGTTTTACGAAGTACTCGGCATAGTAAAAAGGGGGGTTTTCTCCGAATTCTCCGGTTTTCCTCTATCCGCAAAAGTTAGCACGCTAAATTCCAATTTGATCTGCAGTGAGTTAGCCATACCCTGACTTAGATCAACCCCGCAGAGGTTAACTAAAGGAATAAAGAAAATGCTCTTACTAAATAGTTTCGTGAAAAACGCATTACCATGTTAAGGTTCAAAGCGTAGTTAAGAAAGTATTCTGTATTTCTAAAAAAATTATATATATATATATATTGGCTACAATAGGTAAAACATGTTGGTTTAGCCTGGTTTTGGCTTCTAAAAGACTCTCGTTATAATTTACCACGATGACTCGCTGAAATGCCTAAGTATTCCTAAGAAAAATGCTCGAAATCTTGATTTTGTAACAAATCTTCTCTTAATCAAATAAGGATATCCCAAAACAAACTTGACTAAAAAGAGTGTCTTTTATTTACCGCGACGTCTCGAGCGGCAGCTCACTGTACAGTATTCAGCTGCAGTATTCACAAGATACACTTTTCGGAAATAGCTGTCCATCCGTTTAAAAGCCGTTTAAGATGCCATGAAATATTCACATCGCAATTACTATAATATAAACTTAGCTATCTAGTCATTAAATATATCTATATATCTATGGGCACTTTCCGCTCGACGACAGACGGTAAAAGATATCGAATGGGTTCAGAAAATTATATAACCTGAATCGTGTGTTAAGAGTATACATGATATCAGTACAACGTTTGTTTAAACTAGTATTTGAAAAAAAACAAAACAACAATATTTATGCCAATGTTGTTACAGGCGGTGGAAAAAGTCCTAGCCGCGTATTTTCAACATGGTAACACAGGCGGTGTGTCAAACAGCGCGGTGAGTTTTTGATATCAGTTTGAGCGGTTTTAGCCGTAGGAAGCCGATTGATTCTGATATTTTAAAAAATGCGGTCACGCACACTGGAAAAGCAACAAAATACTGAAAGAGTTTTTGTAGGTTGATAAAAAATGACTCTAGCAAATGAAATCTGTGAGGTTATCTGAAATCGTTCTTGGAGATGCTATGATTTTCATAGTTGCCCGTGTTGATTGATGATGATGATGATGATGAAGATGATGATGATGATGCTTTATTGATAATTCCTTTAAAAAGATTCCTTTATATCACCACCACCACCACCACCACCATCATCATCATCATCATCATCATCATCATCATCATCATCATCATCATCATCATCATCATCATCATCATCATCATCATCATCATCATCATCATCATCATCATCATCATCATCATCATCATCATCATCAGGATAATGAAATTAATAATATGATAAAAATAATCCATTATATTTTACAGCTACAGAGAAATCGAGTCGTCTTCGAACTAATATCCAATATCCCAACCAAACCTCCATCACCAACACCTTTTACCAAGCAGTGTCACAGTCCATCCTTAAAAGGCTACCCCAAATTCACATTCAAAAAACCCTGCGACTCACCTCGTGACGTCATCGACAGTGGTTACCATAGTGATGATAAAGATTCAACATGTCGGTCAAAAACTGCTACCTTAAACGGTATTAGTGTACATTGTAATAGCGTCAAGACGTTGAATGGATTCACAAGTGACGCGATGGAGAAGCCAGAGGACGAAAATCATAACGAACTTGTAAAAAGTTGTGAAGTTTCAGTCAAGAAGGACAATATCAAAACAAAAAACGGTTTGAACTGTTTATCAAAATCGGGTAATAAAACAGGGTTGTGGAAGAGCAAGGGGACGTGGAATCTCCATACAGCAAGCAGTTCTAGTTTTGGATCAACAGATACGGAAGGTGATGAAACAAGTACAAAGAAACAGCGTAGTCTTCATCTCAAGGGAGAAATGAAGTACATCTCGTCGTGGGGAAAGGTGCTTTTCGTATGTTCTCCTGTGTAAGTAGGTATTGGATATTGTTGATCTTTCTTTCCCATTTCCCATTTCCCATTTCCCATTTCTTTCATGCATTCATTCTTATCTTACTTTTCCTTCACTTCTTTTGCATATGTTCTCTCTCACCTGTGTAAGGATCTTTCCACACCCCATTTTCCTATTTCCCACTTCATTCATTCTTATCCCTATCTTCCTTCACTTCTTTTGCATATAAAGAATGTTATCAATCTATCTTTCCACATCCCATTTTCCCATTTTCCACTTCATTCAATTTTATCCCATGCCACTCTTCCTTCATTTCATTTCCACATGCGCACGTGTGCAAGAAGGTATAGAATATTTTAAATCTATTTTTCCTCTCATCCTATTACTTCCCATTCCCATTCATTTGACCTTAATTATTTGTCCTTCATTCTTACGTGTTCTTAAACAGAACGCTCATGTGGACTGATCATGAATCTAATACTCCGCAAAGAATTGTTAGGTGACCACCCGTGGGACGTTGCATGCAAAGTCGCGCGCGACGAATCTCAACGTGCGCAAACAACGTCGCACAGTTGGCCACACGGTGCGATCTAGTTATTGCGACGCTGCATGAAAAATCGCATTGTTTGTCAGCACCTTTACATAACTTACTGTTGTCTATTTTTTTCCAGAATAAGTGACCTGGATGACATGATTGATTTAGGTCTCTACATGAGTGACTTGGGCATTTATGACAGATCACAAGAGATGGTCTTATCTGGTATCAAACCACTGCCGCAGCTAGAATATGCGCGTGATCAGGTACAGATATTACCCTAGAGCAGGCTTTATCATCAACCTAGGTACTTCACATACGCCTATTTTAAGATTGCCCGAACCAAAGGGGATAGGCGATAGGTGAAAAGAATTCGTTTACCTTTACCATTAATACCGTTAAAACGGCGGGAGCGCGGAGAAAGGGTAATAAAGTGTGCACAGTTCTTCGAGTTCTCTCTATCCCTGCTAGCTCGAGCTTTGAATACCCTTAAAACGGAGCACTGATGGAGAGAGGGAATACAGTGCGCACTGCTCTTCGAGTTCTCTCTATCCCTGGTAGCTCTAGCTTTGAATATTCTTAAAACGGAGCACTGATGGAGAGAGGAGAATAAAGTGCGCACTGCTCTTTGAGTTCTCTCTATCCCTGGTAGCTCGAGCTTTGAATATCCTTAAATCAGAGCACTGATGGAGAGAGGGGAATAAAGTGCGCACCGCTCTTCGAGTTCTCTCTATCCCTGGTAGCTCGAGCTTTGAATACCCTTAAACCAGAGCACTGATGATGGAGAGAGGGGAATAAAGTGCGCACCGCCCTTCGAGTTCTCTCTATCCCTGGTAGCTCGAGCTTTGAATAACCTTAAAACGGAGCACTGATAGAGAGAGGGGAATAAAGTGCGCACAGCTCTTCGAGTTCTCTCTATCCCTGATAAATATATATCTTTATAATTACAGCTAATAGACAAAAGTGAGAAATTGGAAGAAAACTTAAGAAAACTTGAGGAAGAAAGACAACGAAGCGATGAACTTCTATACAGCATGTTACCGAAACCCGTGGCAGATCGACTTAAAAATGGGGCAAAACCAATAAATACTTGCGAGGTAATTAACTTGTGTGTAATGTTCTCCTATTTCACACAACAAATCATTCCCTTGAGGTATTATTTTTTGTTTCCTCCCTCGAGCTCCATAAACTGAAATCATACAGGTCGAGCGTTGTGTGTAAATAGTAAACGTAATGGTAGTGAGTGTGGGTGAAAGTAGACCCACATTAGCGAAATTAAAGCTGCCAAAATAATCAGCCTGCTCTAAGAATATATATATTAGCAATCTTTAGACAGGCGTCCTAGTAGTTCAGCTGCATGAGACTGGTTTAAATGGAGGCCTGTTAAAAAATAAAAGATTATTATCATTTTCTCAAGTTTTTTTTTTGTATGTTTTCAGTATTTTGAAAGTGTCACTGTCCTGTTCAGTTATCTGGATGGGTTTATCAACCTGTGTTCTAGCGTGGATGCTATGGAGGTCGTCACTCTTGTCAATAAGATGTTCATTATCTTTGATAACCTCAGTGAAAAGTATGACGTCTATAAAGTAAGTCGACTGACCACTAAAAATTATCCTCAAAACCCAACACTCTAAACCCAAATTCGATCTGTGAGTTAGCCGTGCCCTGACTTAGATCAGCCCAGAGCTTGTTTCAGGGTTCAATTTGTGAATTACCTATACCCTGAATTAGATCAGCCAAGAGGTTGTTTTAGGGTATCGATGAAAATTTCAAGCTACTAGATGCTCTGAACAAAGACGACGCGTGAAAATTACTTATAAAGAATTGTGTTTTATTTCAGTTTGAGACCTTAGGAGATGCTGTATACATGGCAGTCAGCGGTGCTCCCGTTAGAAAGGTGCGCCACGCAGAGCCTATGGCGGCGATGGCTTTAGCGATGATGGACTCGATGACGACGTTTCTCAAAGACTTTGCTAAGGATACCTTGACATTGTCAATTGGTAAATTATTTAATGATGTACAATCAGTATGATTATAATAATTCCCTTTCTTGTTGCTTGTTGCTTGTTGCTTGTTGCTTGTTGCTTGTTGCTTGTTGCTTGTTGCTTGTTGCTTGTTGCTTGTTGCTTGTTGCTTGTTGCTTGTTGCTTGTTGCTTGTTGCTTGTTGCTTGTTGCTTGTTGCTTGTTGCTTGTTGCTTGTTGCTTGTTGCTTGTTGCTTGTTGCTTGTTGCTTGTTGCTTGTTGCTTGTTGCTTGTTGCTTGTTGCTTGTTGCTTGTTGCTTGTTGCTTGTTGCTTGTTGCTTGTTGCTTGTTGCTTGTTGCTTGTTGCTTGTTGCTTGTTGCTTGTTGCTTGTTGCTTGTTGCTTGTTGCTTGTTGCTTGTTGCTTGTTGCTTGTTGCTTGTTGCTTGTTGCTTGTTGCTTGTTGCTTGTTGCTTGTTGCTTGTTGCTTGTTGCTTGTTGCTTGTTGCTTGTTGCTTGTTGCTTGTTGCTTTTGGCTGCGACAGCATTTATTGAAATAGGTGCATACTCAAAAGGCGCTTACAATCATGAGAGGTGGTTAGTATGAGGTTTAGGCATTGAGGGTGGTCACTGCCAAGGTTTCTTTACGTCCTTAGTGGTTATTTTTACGTCTCTCAGATATTGTTTAGTAATGATAAAGGGTGGTCACCCGAACCACTTGAAAGTCTGAAAATCTGTAGATGCAATTACAAAGGCGCCACCTTGTACTCGATTATTCTAAGATAGTGAGTGATGGTCTCAGTGACTTACAGCACAACAGTCCAGTGTTCAAAACTGAGCCACGTTGAATGTCTTAAAAATTGCAGATATCTTTTTGAGCTTCTACTCAGATATTTTAAGTTCGTGCGTGTTAGTCTGACCAGGGATTGAACCCATGACCTCCAGCACAACAGTACAGGGGCTCAAAACTGAGCCAACCGGATTGCGGTTTAACCAGTTCACATTAGATAGCCACAAAAGTCATGCGGTTTGATTTTCAGTAAGATTTATGGAAAACAACTTGTTCAAAATTTTCGTAAGGCAACCACAAGGAGCCCAATTTAGGTAAAAGTTCTAGACGAAAATAAAATCTGGAAAATGTATAGTTTATTTGAAAAATCGGTTAGAGGCTAAGAAAGTGTGCTAAATAATACAAGCGAACAGGAAAATCAAGCAAAAACTTAGTACAATTTTTCGCCCCCTTTCGCTTTCTTTTCCTATATTTAGTTTTTCCTTTAGCCGTGCGCGATCTGTATAAAAAGATGTAGAGCTGTTTTCAAGGGATACACTTTTATCTAAATTGGACTCCCTGTGATGGAAGTTTAAAAGTAATTAAAATGTGCTCATTTGACCGAAGCCGAGCACGAAAATCAAGTTATTTACAGATATAGACCCCTTGCAGCACTTCGAAATGCAACTCAATGTGGAGGACAAAACCATAGGTTCCAATTCTCAGGAGATTGAAATTCTTTTTTTTTTTGCCCTCTAAATTGAGCTGCTCTGACGTCACGAGCAAAGGGTCTATAGTTCTGTGAGCCCGCGTTCGATCCTTTCACGCCGTCAAAAATGCGAAGAATTCTAGTCAAGAGTAAGATTGAGATTGATTTCTGTAACATTTGTTTGGTTCTTTTATTCCAGGCATGCATTCT
Organism: Anthopleura sola; assembly: GCA_023349425.1. Taxonomy (NCBI): domain Eukaryota; kingdom Metazoa; phylum Cnidaria; class Anthozoa; order Actiniaria; family Actiniidae; genus Anthopleura; species Anthopleura sola. Next base: position 3,700,626 of record JALHLI010000015.1, on the reverse strand, counting down.
GGTTCAACAGCCGCTGGCATAGTAGGACTGAAGATGCCACAATATTGTCTATTCGGAGATACTGTAAACATTGCTGCAAGACTACGAACAACGTCACTGGTAATTAACGTGATGAAGTCCTTAAAACTTTGTTCGAACATCTGCTTTGGATACACGCATCAAAAGATCACGCGATAACAAATGAAAGTGGGACGGTATTGCCCTAATCTGATCAATCAATGAAACAAAAATAATTAAAATACAAAAAAATTTAAGCAGATTTATTTATTATATTTAATTTTCAGCCGATGAGAATTCACATCAGTGAAAGCTGTAACGTCTGTCTCAAGGGTACAGAGTTTCAGACAGAGTTTCGAGGATACATACCGCTAAAGGTTGGTAGTTTTGGGAAGCACGGGTGGTGTAGCTGTGAGAGCGCTCGCGTCTAACGTCTAACTCACAGAACGAAACCCTGAACCAACCTTTGGGCTGATCTAAGTCAGGGCATGGCTAACTCACAGATCAAACCCTGAACCAACCTTTAGGCTGATCTAAGTCAGGGCATGGCTAACTCACAGATCAAACCCTGAAACAACCTTTGGGCTGATCTAAGTCAGGGCATGGCTAACTCACAGATCGAACCCTGAAACAAGCTCTGGGCTGATCTAAGTCAGGGCATGGCTAACTCACAGATTGAACCCTGTAACAACCTCTGGGCTGATCTAAGTCAGGGCATGGCTAACTCACAGATCAAAACCTGAAACAACCTCTGGGCTGATCTAAGTCAGGGCACGGTTAACTCACAGATCAAAACCTGAAACAACCTCTGGGCTGATCTAAGTCAGGGCATGGCTAACTCACAGATCAAAACCTGAAACAACCTCTGGGCTGATCTAAGTCAGGGCATGGCTAACTTACGATTCGAATTGGATTTTAGCAAGTTAGGTTTTGTAGAGGGAGAAGACCAGAGAATCCGGAGAAAAACCCTCGAATCAACTCGGACAGACCTTACAAACTCTACCCACATGTGATACCAAGCCCAGTTCTAACTTAACGTTTTGACTCGTAGGGACTCAAGGAAGAAATGAAAACCCATTGGTTAATAGGAAGGAAAGACGAGAGGAGCTGACGCACGGCAAAGTATATCGAGGAAACCTCAACCGCACTACGGATGGGGTAGCGGGCAAGGATTTTCACGAAAATCTTCGATCAGGGCGGTGAAATACCTCCCTGAATCGAAGATTAATCTCAATTTGTAAAAATATGGCAATTTTTATATACAATCTTTTTGTATACGCAAAGGCATAACGATTTAGAGAGCCATGGATAAAGGACTTTAATTTGTGAAATCTGGGAAGATAGCCAGAAGGCCTTGATTGGAGAGGAGAGAAGAGAAGAGAAAGTGCTTCTAATTTTGTTTGTCGAGTGTGTTGCTCGATCCAATAGTCCCCTTCACAGTTCCGTGTGCCATCTTGAACGTTAGCCATGCCTTTGTCTCTATCATTGCAAGGTCACCTCATGTCTCCCTTCGATGCAAAGATGGCGCAGGTCCTTGAACAGATCTTTGTAATTGAAGGAGGGTTAAGGATCTGAGTCATGGATGAGGGGCATGAACAATCTTTCTCAAATTAATAATCCTCTTTCTCTTTTTCTATTTAATATATTTCAATTTCAAATATATCTTTCTAACCAGGTACATTCAATATTTTCTGGTTTTCTTCTCAACAAAATACCCAAAGCTTTCATGTTTTCTAAGTACAAAAACAATATGGCTGCGATAAAATTAAAAAGAAAAAAGAAAAGAAAATCGTACTATTTTGGGAACAAAACTGATGTGAAAACCAAAAGTCTTATCAATCACTTGATATTTACAATATTGTATTTGATGTATACCTATTTATTATTCGACGCACGAATTCCGAATGCAGATACGAGCTTATTGAAGTGTAGATATTGGAGTGTATATAGTCCCCCTGCACGTGACGTCAAAGCATCTCAATTTGGAGGACAAAACAAAAGAATTTCAATCTCATCTCTTGAGAATAGGAACCTATTGTTTTGTCCTCCAAATTATGCTTCATTGCGACGTGCTGCAAGGGGTCAAGTTCATTGTAAGACCGAATGGAACCATGGTCATACATATAAACAGCACTATTCGATGTGTCATTTTAAAATGGCTTCCTCGACTACAAGGAACACTGGAAATGCCAACACTAACGTCCGTTATCTTGACGAGAAAAGCTATAAGAAACACAAGTCATTCCAGATATTCTTGGATCTTGGAAAACCGACTTTCCATCGCGCATCGCCTATCTCCTATTTAACAGCCTTTTTGGCAGAGGGTGTATGTACATAATCTTTTTGTTAAGTACTAGTTATCGAAATATTGATATTGATGCACAAAATACAAGAAACGTCGAAAAAATAATGGAAGTAGTGTCTACCTATAATGTATTTTACTTAGGGACAGGCCATTTGATTTTTGATTAGGGGTTACGGATTTTCGTCCGGTGTGCTTGAATTTTTTTCAGCTACACAGTCTATAACAGCATCTTTTAGATCAAGCACACCGAAAATCTTTACCCCCTTATAAAAAAATCAAATGGTCCATCCCTTGATATTTTTTTCACAGGCCATTTAAGATCACTATAATTGTGTAACAGAACTATGGAGTTAGCACTACTGAATTTGTACTAAATTGACGAAACAAGTAAAGTGACATCATTACAGCGCGACGCGCAAAAGTATGCCACTTTTAATATATATTCGCGTACTTCTATGCACGGGCTTTATACTACGGAACGAGTTTTTACACGTCTTATTTGGTAAAACCAGACAACTTCACATCAAAATCCCGTGCATTGAAGTATGCGAAAACATTAAATTTCAAGGGTTGAGATGCACGGGTTAAGTGATTTCACATTTTATATATTGCACTATTTCTATTACACTATCCAGTGCAAAATAAACTTAGTACTGTTTCACACATTTAAAACTCTGGCGCTCCAATCTCGTTTCCAGAGCCCTTATTTCTACTGCGCATGCTCGACAAGCATGCGTACGCGTAGCAAAAAATAAGAGCTCTGGGAACGAGATTGGAGCGCCAGAGTTTTAAATGTGTGAAACAGTACTAAGGGATCGAGATTGTGTGCACTCTAACGTTAAACTTTTTAATGAATAATATCAGTATATAGTATTGCTGGGTTTCACTTGCCGTCATTTTCTGTCTCGTGCAGAATGTTCATCAGCTTAATTCCAAGTTTTCAATAGAATTCTTTCTTACAGTACATAGTGGTCAGCGGTTGATCACCATTTGGAACAGTTAATGAAAGACTTGTCAGCTGATTGAAACACAACACTTATTTCGCAGTTGATAAAGGGTGGGTGTTGTAATCCCTTGCGTTCAATATTCTATGTGAATAAGATAATTGACAGACCGTTCTATTGATTCTTATCAGTTTTTTTTCTAGGAAGTGTAAATTTGAGCTGCACTAGTGCACAGAGAGAGAGAGAGAGAGAGAGAGAGAGAGAGAGAGAGAGAGAGAGAGAGAGAGAGAGGAAGGAAAAAAAACACGAAACAAGTAAGAAAGAAAGAAACAAAGAATGAAACAAAGAAAGGAGAGAGATTATACAGCTGATGTAATAAGTAACGAATTAATCTTTTTTTCTAACAAAAACTAAATAATATAAATCTCCTTATCGACAACTGGAGGGGAGATCAGAGGGGGGGGGGGGGGGGGGGGGGGTAGAGAGGTTTGTGGTTAGCCGATTCCGTTGAAACCTTACACCAAAAACGCCGACGCATTTAGAGTCATACAGAAATCAAAGTTCTGATAAAATTAAGCCCTCTAAGGGCTAGCGCTACGTTGGCGTTATCTTAGTTCAACAGACAATTTGACTCTGAGTCTACGACCGAGATAGTTTCATTTCACAGCCATATTCATGTGGCCCCCCAAGCGTTTTTGATGAAGAAATAACTATCCTTGAACAGGAAAAATCAGTGATAAAATTAAATAGGAAAAGGTTTTGCAATTTCCCGATGTTATCAAGGACACTTTCAAGTACACTTAATTGGAAATTAATGAACTAATAATATAACATAGAAATTGACCGCCTTGTTCAATGATGTTTTCCGCAATTCTTACCCGATATGTAAGATAATTATCATGCTCAAGGAAATGAGCGTGGATTGATTGCAGCAAGACGGACAATCTTTATCCAGAGGGAAGTGTTGTTTTTTGTAATGGTAGATATAGCGCGGGCGATCGATGTCTGTAAGCCCTAAAGCTGTGTATTTATCACCATTCTGGTTAGTATTAATTTCTTAACATTCTGTAAACTCAGACACTTCAACGGCTTGTTGTGAAATTGGTTTTTCGCTGCCGTCAATCAAAACTAATCAGAGGAAAAAATTAGCTAATCAGATTTGAGAAAAATTTGCAACGCTTAAGCCAGAAGACTCCGTAAACGGTAAATCATTTAGTTTATTTACCCACTAAATGATGAATATCATGCTAATATTCTACAAAATATCAATAACATCTTCTGAAAATCTAGATATATCTCAGACAGAAATGTTTGTGAGCCGATTATCGCAAGCTTCCGGACAGTGACATCATTTGTACGTCACTATTTCAGATCAGCTGGATACACTGGTGCAGGTGGAAAGCAATAGTCTTCTCTTTCTCGCCGCCATCCCTCCCCCTATACTCCCCTGGACCCCCCACACCCATTCCCTTCCCAATCATTGCCTCAGCCTACAACATTAACAGAATGTTCACTCGGTATAAGCCTGTTCAAAGTTTAAGAATAGTTTTCAGTGCGCATGCGATTTTATCCCGAATTTCTCACCTTCTTTTGTTTAAACCTTCTTTTGTTTAAACCTTCTTTTGTTTTTAATTAAACAAAAGAAGATGAGAAATTCGGGATAAAATCGCATGCGCACTAAAAACTATTCTTAAACTTTGAACTGGCTTGCACTGAATGCTATAATATATCATCAAGGCTAATCTAATTACAGAAAACTCAAGCTTATTTAATTTACAGAATCATATTGAAAGCCTGTTCGCGATAAATGTGGTCTAATTCCTTTAAATGTTCAATAGATTACCACTTACTATTAAACTAAAGTATTACAAAGTGGTTTCTAGACAAATCAATTTGATAGATTCAATGCCTTCCTGGAGACTTCATGGCAGAAAAGGCCGGTATGGAAGCCACACAGACTAAGTGCTGGGTAATGGAAGATTGATTCATTTTTCAATAACTCCCAATTTTTTTTTCGCATCAAACCAAATTTTATCTTCACTTTCAGTTCCAGTAAATAATGGGCTATTTTTTGAGTATATTTTCTTAATTATGAAATAATTTATTGAAAAATAACTTCAATGTAGACACTGAATATGCGGCCATTCCAGCTCATTCAGCACCTAATTGATAGAGTGATAGACTGTGGATCAACAGTATTCATTACTGGGGAGGGATCGACTGATTTAAAAGGGGTCAGGTATCAAATGGGGGTGGGGGGGGGGGGGGGGGGGGGAGTGCATGGGGTTATAAATGAAATCATATTGCTTTTTAGGGAATCAGATAATCTTGACCTTGCAACATATATCATCTCAACCCTCCGGGCGACAAATAATAACTAGCCCCAGCTTTAAAATCGTTTTTGGCGGATCAATTTTTTTTCATCGCTTCCGATGTACGATCATTTAGATCAGTTAAAACTAAAAGCTTCAATAATAGACGGCTTTAATGTTTCTATATTTAGTTGTGCATGTGGCGACTAGATGAGATAATATTGACATATGAAAATAGTCGATTTAGATTACTATCGGGAGATAAAATGATTACGCATGCAAAAATATTTTATCCTATACCAAGATCTACAGACGAGGATGATAAGAGTTTAAACTGTTTTTTTAACAACTTTACATTCAAAACGGCTCAAGCATACCCCCCTAGGCTCCATTAATGATATCATTATTCGAATATTGAGCTGATTATTCACTCTGAGTTTTCATTAATAAATCGGAAGACTCCAAACTTCACATTCATTTCACAACTACAATTCTAAGGGATGGCCTTTCTGGGGAGTTTTTCTACCTTGGCAAGGCAATTGTTGAAGAATCCAATCAAAACTCAAGTAAATAACTTGTTTTCAAATCTGGAGAAGGAATGAATAATGAACTCAATATTCGAATAATAAATTCATTAATGGATTCATTCATTCATTCATTCATTCATTCATTCATTCATTCATTCATTCATTCATTCATTCATTCATTCATTCATTCATTCATTCATTCATTCATTCATTCATTCATTCATTCATTCATTCATTCATTCATTCATTCATTCATTCATTCATTCATTCATTCATTCATTCATTCATTCATTCATTCATTCGTTCGTTCGTTCATTCATTCATTCGTTCATGCGTTCGTTCGTTGGTTCTTCCCTTGTTATTTTCTTCCTTCACTCCTTCCTTCCTTTCTTTTTTTCTTCCTTCCCTCCTTTCTTTCTTTCTTTCTTTTTTTTCCTTCCTTCCTTCCTTTCTTTCTCAGTTTCTTTCTTTCTTTCGTTCGTTCTTTCTTTCTTTCTTTCTTCCTTTCTTACTTGTTTGGCTTGTTTCGTGTTTTTTTCTTCTTCCTCTCTCTCTCTCTCTCTCTCTCTCTCTCTCTCTCTCTCTCTCTCTCTTCTGTTTCCTCTCTTTCTATCTTTCTTTTTTCATCTTGTACAATATATCTTATATCGCCGAAGCAGGGCTTCCTGTAATAAGAACAATTGAATCGAAAACAAATTCCGATTGAACTTTGTTTCTAGATCCCTCGAATTACAGATATTATTCAACAAATCAATTCCCCAATTATATTCTTCATTTCAACCAAGTTTCCCAATTTTCCCTTCTTCTAGTTCTTCTAATCTTCCCTGTTACCTCACTTGTTAAGGTTTTATGTTGCTTTTTCAGCTGCGTAATTATTTGCTTTAGTGGAAAGTTAGCGAGGAAAATGAAATGTTTTGAGCAAATTTTCCACAATAGTTTCAATGACTCAAAGCATGAAGCTTATGATGCAAATAACTAGTTCACCGTAGATAAGTTTCCAAAGAGACTCTTCACTGGTCTCTTATGGAACAACAAAGTATCTCACAGTAGCCTAAACAACTTCAGCCATGAAATGGTTAACCAAAATTTGAAGCTAAACAGCATCCTAGTCAAGTGAGAGAAAAAAAAAAAAAAAAAAAAAAAAAAAAAAATCCAACTTAGTAAACGAAAACTAAAATATATTTCTTAGTCGTAAACAAACAAATTAGTTCAACAGTTGTGTTCTAGTTTGTCATATTAGTTCAAGGTTATTAAACGTTGCTTTAAACAATGCTTACAATTGAACAAAGAAACACCAGGGTATCTATAGTTGTTGAATAACGATGTTTAATGGTGGTCTATGTAATGGCGTGGTGCTTCGCTAATTCAAAATTATGCTCACGTGTTCGAAACAATCAGGAATAATACAGCACGGGCGGTCGGAGAATGAGTGAATGACCTTGGTGCCCATTGTCAGGTGTTGACCGACCATCAATCTTTTGTGTCTGCTCCAAAACAATCTAGAAAAATAAGTCATTCTTTGTCGCTCATTATAGGTTGATCTTGGATATTTTCTATTAATCTTCGTTCTAATTTTTGACAGATTTACAATATTATTTTGACAGCTAGAGTGCTATATTATTATTCTTTAGAGATAATATCAACACAACACTCAAGATTTTTTAGCTCAATTAAGTTTTACACAAATTTAAAATTTTGAATTTCGACATATTTTTTTAACACAATTCTATCAGTTCTATCATAGAATCAAACAACATCTTTTTGGGTGCTTCAAACTTTTCTATGAATAATTTGTTCATGCATGCTTACAAAATTAATTTTTATTTTAACGCATTTTTCAGTAATTCATTTGAAATTGCAATCCAGTTGTATATCTCCAAGTATCAGTCAAGGGTGTTCTCCGGGTACGCAAAACATTTGGATCTGTGAGTTAGCTATGCCCTGACTTAGATCAGCCCAGAGGTTGTTTCAGGGTTCAATCTGTGAGTTAGCCATGCCCTGACTTATATCAGCCCAGAGGTTGTTTCAGGTTCAATCTGTGAGTTAGCCATGCCCTGACTTAGATCAGCCCAGAGGTTGTTTCAGGTTCAATCTGTGAGTTAGCCATGCCCTGACTTAGATCAGCCCAGAGGTTGTTTCAGGGTTCTATCTGTGAGTTAGCCATGCCCTGACTTAGATCAGCCCAGAGGTTGTTTCAGGGTTTAATCTGTGAGTTAGCCGTGCCCTGACTTAGATCAGCCCAGAGGTTGTTTCAGGACTCGATCTGTTGTTTAGCCATGACTTAGGTCGGCTTAGAGGATGTTTCAGTGTTCGAACTGTGAGTTAGTCGTTGTTTCGGGGTTCGATACTATCTGCGAGTTCGCCGTGCCCTTACGTAGTTCACGTTGTTTCAAGGTATCGATAATATTGGAACGTTTTTTCACTCTATCTGACTTCCTCGACAATCCTTTTTGCTTTAAATTTTTAAGGTCATTCTATTATCATTATCACTACTCCATGCAGAATAGAAATATAGTTTCAAAATGCAAAACTTCATGTGAAAGATCCCCCAAGGCTGTTTGTAAGCAAAATCCAACGCCTTACTCAGTGATTTATAGCTACAATATATTTTTTCAGAAAAAGCAATTACAAGATAAGAGTTCCGAACGCCTTCCTTGCCAAATGAGTTTTATGTATGTATACAACCCTTTTTTCATGCAATTTGCGATGTGCAATGTATTTCCAGAGGATTTAGTTTTAACTAGGGGCATTACGAGGTCTTTACTCCGAGCATCCTGTATTCCAGCTGATGTATTTAGAGTAAAACTTTTAATGTTTGGTTGGTAAAGCAGGCGTCAGTTAGCTGCTTAAAGGCTTAGGTCGATGATGCTGTTGTTGATGATGATGATAAACGTCCTTTAACCACGTTAACCTATTCACCAAAGCTGATTTTCATTAGGGGCGTACATATAAGATCTATATTACAATATAATAAGATATAGCAGATTATAGCACAATATCCTGCGTCAAGGCCAAAAAAACTATCCCTAATCCTATAAAATACATGCGTGCATCTAGATCTCTGATGCAATTGAATATTTCTCATTCACTACCTTGCATATTTTCACTCAAAATTTTAATCTCTAATCGCAAAAAATATCCATCCTCTCGACACCCCTCGAGCTCCCTCAACTGATGCGCATCCTTCTCATTTCAATTATTTAGGAATGCTTTTTAAATTAAATTAACCAGATGAGAGCACGTACCCACGATATGACTGAAAAAAAATTTGTGCCGATTTTTCTTTCGTTGACGTACCCAGTGTGGTTTTAATAAAACATCAGTGATTTCTTGCTTACAAACCGCGTTTTAAAAAGTTTTGTATGTGGTTTGTAAACACGGCATTACTTGACCACTAAACATGGTCATGATTCGTGTGGTTGAAACCACTGATCTGTTGATATCTGTGAGAACCTAGCTTGCCCTTGGCTGAGTCTAAAAGCCAGGGAGATAGAGAATATTTCATGGGCGCGCAGAGATACGAATTTTATTTTGGAGTGTTGAAAAGACCTCTAACGAGTGAGTGCAGCGAACGACAGAGATTTTCAACACGAGAAGATAAAATTCGTATCTCCAAGCGCCCATGTAATATTCTGTTTATTATATAATTATCAATGAAAAAGAAAAGAAAGCTTTTTCGACCTTTTTTCTAATATGTAACCATAGTGATGATATTTTCACATGTGAAGTAAAGAAATATAGGTATTTTATTGATAATCATATAATTTTTTATTTCACTTGTTACTAGCTCTTAGATGTTTGCTTTCCATCGTAAAATCATTGTTGAGGACGTTGGCTGTCTAAGTGACCCAGACGACAGATGGATCACAATAACAATTACTCTAGGATGTTTACAAACTGAGAGCGTTAGTCTAGAAAATTGTAGAATGATTAGATTAAACTTAGATTTAAACTTGGGCAATGTTTTTCCTTCTTTTTTCCCCCAAGACATAAACAGAGACCGAGAGTGCACGGATTTGAATCAATTGTATTGAATCATAATCACACCGCTTCGCTGAAGGCCAACTTTATTTCTATCAACATTCATCAAAATGCAGTCAAAGAGAGAGAGAGAGAGAGAGAGAGAGAGAGAGAGAGAGAGAGAGAGAGAGAGAGAGAGAGAGAGAGAGAGAGAGAGAGAGAGAGAGAGAGAGAGAGAGCGAGCGAGCAGCGAGCGAGCAAAAAACGTGTTGCGCACCATTTGTCTCATTAACACATACACAAAAATGATTTTAAAACAAGCATGCTGCGCGATCGACATAACATGCTAGCTAATCAAAACGTTAACCCCCTAGCTAGCCAACTTTCCAAGCCGAGTTCCTTCGATTTATGTAAGTCAATCGGGTTTCAATTTCACGCTGAATTATTGGACCGTTATATTTCGTTGTCTTTTGCGATTGTTTCCAAAGAACTTATAAAGCCCTTGCGCTAACTAATTCCCAACCTGGGGCCAAAGCAAAAAAGAATATCACGAGTAGTTCTTTTGTTGTGACCCCAAGATTGGGAAGTAGTGCAAGAAGTCTATGATTCCAAATAATATTGCTCAAAGTCTTCATTTCACGTTTGTACGTATAAATGCAGTGATCGTTTGCAAAAATTATGGTCGCCAAAAAATAGTGTATCAGTGTATCGGGCGAATTACTTCGCGTCCGCGAGAGAAGTCTTGACGTTACAAGATCGTTTGCTCCGTAGAAATAATGAATAATTCACATCCCTCTACTAATGATAACCTGATACAACCATATAATGATATAGTAATATTACTGAGGCTGTCACCTATGTATATATGTATATATATATTTTTGCGAACGGGCTGTATATATCTATTTTTTAGCAGGGGTCAAAGTTTTTGCAGATATTTTCGCGAAACCGGCCATTCAGTTAATGGTCAAAACCCGAAGGATACTGAAGATACTAACCAGAAATCATTTAAATCTATGTAAATAAAAACCCTTAATTCAGTTTCAAAGGTGCAATTTTAATTTTTTTCAATAATCGATAATCAGTGCAAAACTGATAGTTGACTTTTTCAACGTCTGCAAAAGCCATACACGAAGCATTGACTAACAAATTTTAAAAATTGAGAAAATGAAAACTAGCTAAAATGTACAGAAAAGAAAAAAGAGAAAACGTGGAAAGTTTTATATCGTATTTACAACGGCCCCAAATTGTAAAATGTTGTCACAAAAGCTTTTTTTTCAAACACTCTAGGGTGATATTAATATGTACAAATTCCGGTATTACTTTCGTCGACATGAAGTAAAAATCTCTTGGAAGGCTTTTATCAAAATATTCTCACATTTCAACTAGTCAAGTGCTTTGTTTTAGCGTGTAGTGAGTGAAACTCCTAAAGCTTGAAGCACGTACGTTTTCAAAATTCTCAATTATTGCAATTCTTTGACTCAATCTGGAGTTGTTTGTTGAGAACCTGTTTCTGTTTTCTTCGATCCCTGAGATCCGTCTTTCTTCAGTTCTAGATTTCCTTCTTCTTCAAATGAAGACAGTTTAGACCTTCTTATCTTCATATTGATTCTTTCCTTCAAACCACGGACGCCAGAACCCATGATAGAAAACCCCTTAACAGCCTTTCCCTTAAAAAGCGCGATCATCCCAGCACGAATTCCTCGGCTGACAAAGCAATAGATTAACGGATTGATTGAGCTGTTGATGATCACACAAAGAACGACAAGGTAGACTAAAAGCGGATACAATTTGAAAGTTAGTACCACGGGCCAATAAAGTATGACGACTCGAAAGACGTTAACTGGCATCATGGTGATGGTGAAGGCGAGCACAACAGGTGTAAGGATTTTTTTAACTTTCTTATTTTGTTGAAGTCTACGTTCTTGAGTTCCCGAGAAGCGTGTAATTCTTCGATCGGGGATCTCTGGAGATACGTTGTCACTTCGATGCATTGTTTTCAGGAAAATATTACTCTGGTGGAGTTGCAGTGATATCGCGACGTAAGTCCAGATTATAAACACAACAGGTATTGCATACCACAAGAAAAGAAGGATAAGAATGTAACCTTGTAGGACCTTTGGATTTTGGATATTTAAATGACAGAGCCGTTCTTGACCTAGCTCTATGAAATCCATCCAGGCAAACGTTGGCGCGCTGAAGACCAAGAAACTTCCGATCCAAATACCAGCGACCAGGCGTTTGGCATTCTTCAATGCCCGAGCTCTTCCTCTCTTTATGGGGTTAAACAAATGACGGTAGCGTTCTACCGCAATACCAACGATTGTCCAAACGGACACACCGTAGAAGGTCTCTGTGATAGGATAGAGATATAGACAGGCGAATTTTCCAAATGGCCAGTGATATGGGATCTTTTCCTTGATGATTGCTAGAGGCAAGATTATAACAAGCACACCCAGATCTGCAATGGCGAGATTTCTGAGTAAGTACTCCGTAGACGATCTTTTCTTTCGGTTCTGTGTGACAACAGCACAAACAGCAACGTTCCCAATCACGCCGAGGAAAGCTACGACAATCTCAAATATTATCTTAAATGTATCAAGTCCATCGAACTTGCCCGCATATCCAGTCATGCCGCCTTGATGACTTGTAGAATTTATAGTGTCATTTGTTATGCTCTGGTTGAAGAGCGGATTTTCCATGTTAAACACCAAGCTATCTCCAGCTAGGGTTACGACAGTGTATACCTTTAAATGTCTAGCGTAACTGAATTTATAGGTCTTCACTCTCCTCTGTTCTTTTCAAGAACAGATGTTCAAAAAGCAGCTTAACTGAAATCTTTTGTTTTGGTGTTTGCCAAAGTACAGACTGTGCGCTGATCAACGTTTTTGGTTTTCTTCAAGTGTCTTTTTTCTGTAAATTCACCAAGGCCATCGTCTCCCAAGGATTTTCATCCACCTCGCTTGAGACTTCCTGAGTGAAAAATAAAAAAAAACACAAAGATTCATTACTGAAGAGCGCTTTTAAATATGTTATACTGATAGCAGGAACAATAGCTATTACGTATTCTCGTGTCAGCGAAATAATAACCCTACTTTGATATCGTGGTTAATGGCTTATTGCCAGTACGTGTTAACTTATGTAGAATGAGGGTTTCTCCTGATGACTTGTCAAAGACTACACCGCGACCTTTAGCTCGGATGGAAATTTAAACTTTTGGTCTGAATTTGAAGAGCAACGGCTGATCCAACGCAGGTTGTATTCTAATTATTGTTAAATATTGAGGACTCACGCTGAGTAGTTTTTATGCACCAATTGACGGACGATAAGAGAGTATTAGAGTTGTGTAGAGACTCCGCCAGTCTCCATGGAAAAGACTTGGCTGCAATAGAATTATATATTAATTTCTTATTAAAGTGGTTTCAGAGAAAATGGTTTTTCCAACGTAGTTCTAAACATTAATCTTATACCAAGCCAGCCACAAAGTCTTCCAGATATTCAAATATTAATTATGACTTGTTGAGGTCGTTCGAACAGCTAGAGTGAATTCGAAAGAGGATATTAGATGGGAGGGACTCAAGGTTTGTTTGAACTTCACTTGAATTTAACAGTCATTCTGTATTGATGTTTAAAAAAAAAAAAAAATTATAGAAGCTGTAGTTAGATAATGCTAGCGCTGTCATATATGACTGAGAAAGGAACTGAGCTACGAGAGTAAGAAACTGCATGAATCAGTTCACGGCCTGTTAAAGCGGTTATGAAGTGTTTTTCTTTCTCATTAAAACATTTTACGGTGTTTAGTTGTGATTGAAAATATTGTATTTACCGTTTAGTTATCTTCACATGTACAATGCCGAATTTATAAATTATATAGGTTTTTATTAGATCGTACTTTAAAGTCCGCCTCGTGGTTATTACTTCATGGCTATCTTCACACTCGTATTCAGCTCCAATCGAGCTCAGAAGAGAAGTTGCAAAAAACATCAACAATTTCTGCATGTATTATTCACTTGGGTACTTAGAAACGACGAAGCACGTGTTAAATCGTAGCCTATGGCATTTATTTTCAATTTATGTTATTATGTTTACATAGTTTAACCGGCAGATCCAACCTAGAACATCTAACTTGACATCTAACTGGCGTATATAAAAAGCCTGATCGGTGTTGCATGAGTTGTAGAGTTTTTCTGTATTTTTTTTTTTTTTTTTGCAGCAGAGAGAAATAGATCAGGAAGGATGGAGAAATGGCTAAAAACGAAAGGCAGGGAGGAGGGAGAAACAGCGACGGAGGAAAAAATTGGTTTGGTCACCCGAGGCATTCAGTTTTGTCGTAAAAAGTCACCTTGGTGATGTTTGAGTTGAGGTCTTTTTAGAGCGGAGACGAACGGATCAGGAAGGAGGAAGAAACGACTAAAAAAAATAGATAAAGAGATGAGGAACAACGGGGAGAAAACTAGGATAAAAAGAAGGGAGAAACGGACAAACGCGGCCGAAGGAATAGAGAGGAGGAGGAGTGAGAAATATGGCATAAAAATAGCGGTGGATAATATCTATATGCCGGTTCCATTTCGTTTCTTTCATCCAAAATATCTTCCACGATTTCTCTGTATCAAAAAAATTCGAATTCCGAAAAAAATTAAGAACAGATCACTTTACATGACCCTAAACTAAACAACGAATCATTAATTGATTTATCTGCCAGTGCTCACAGACCATAATATTATATAACTCAGGGTAAAGATTCTAAACAAAGCCGGCATTCATGGACAACGGTCAGCCACGTGCTACACAAAGACTCTTCAAAGCATCAAAAGAGTGCGAAAAAATAAATAAAAAAAGATGATAACAGTCAATGTTAAATTGATCTAAAATTGCTGTCTGGAACCTTACTGGCGGACTTTTTTGAAGCATTATAATAACAACTGCGGCGTTTGTTTTGCTGAGAATTTTCTTTTACTCAAAACACGTCGTTTTCACTGCTAAATGCACATTTTGGGCGAAAAAAGCACATTTTGGGTGACAAAAACAGTGTTTTTTTTGGGGAAAAAAGCTTTTTGGCCCCCAAAAAAAAAGACCGTGCTTGTTTATCTGGCCCAAGGGATATTCAATTCTGCAGTCAGTTTTAATTTGATTTTTATTTTTAGCTTATTTTTCAAGCTCTAAATCGCATCGGACCAAACTATATCGGCTTTTAGAGGGAGGAAAAGCTAAAACACGACAAAAGACCTTAATATTTAGGATGTCAGGATTCGTTTGAGTTGCATATTTGACTTATCCATGTATAATCCAAAGCGTTACTATGCAAAATATGGTAGCTATCCTCTGTGGAATGACACGTGGTCTGAGAGAAGGAAATTGAAAGCCCATCGTATTACAACTGTCTACTATCATTGACCAGCATCATGGGGAACTCATGTTTTATCCTCTGAACTAAGTTGAATAGGAAATTGCTAGAAAGAGTCGGAGTTCCTGAATGAGCGGATGTTTTTTAAAATTTGGATTTTTTTAGAACTGTGTATTCCGCTGGTCTGATATCAGATATCTTTAGCTTGAATGTTAGTGGGCTGAAATAAAGCTCACAGGAAACTAGTTTATTTGAGTAGATTATATTTTCATATGAGTGCTGCACTAAATGTAACTTGAAAGGGATCCTACAAGTACCTACTGAGTGTGCACAAGAGAGCATAAATAAGAGAGGGAAACTTCTTAATACAGCGCTTGCCATGTGAATTCCCGGTTGGGCTATTTTTAGCTTTTCCAACCCTGAAACAACCTCTGCATGGGCTGATCAAATTCGGGCATGACAGGCTAAACCACAAATCGAATTGAAATTTACTTGTGTTCTTCAAACAATTGTTTCAAGTCGAGGCATTTGGGTCAACAATACAGTAAATGTGTAGAAACTGAACCAAATGCCCCCCGGGGGGTACTTCAGGTCGTTTCACACGGAGATGCTCCGCCTGGACTCTCGACCCCTTACCCTTTTCTATACTAAATTTCAGCAAAAATGTACCCCTTTTTATACCTTTTTGCCTGAAAAGGTCCCCTTTCGTATAACTTTGAAGAAAATCTACCCCTTTTTATACCAAAACTCGCAAATTTCGACCCCTTTTCTATACCTGCGGCCTGAAAAAAGTACCCCTTTCGGGCGGAGCATCCCAGTATGGTCCATTATAGGGAGTACCCCCCCCCCTCCCTTGGGGCAAATTCCACGACTTCAAGCAATTATTTGAAGGTATTTGAGTGTAAATCTCAGTGATATCTGCTATTCACTTCCACGCACGAATCGTGTGTAACATTTTGTTTTCCTTTGATTAACGTTTTCTAGTTTCAGTCGAGTAAGACGTCGCAGTAGTGCTCTATTCAATACTCTCGTTTCACGGTTTTAACCGATCGTTTTACTCTTCAACGCTTTGACAGCCAAGCCTCCAACTGCCCCTGACGCGCACATGGTTCTATTCGTAAATACGCAGCCGTCCTTTGGGATTTAACTTGGAACCTATCCCACCTTGCACGACCCTTCTAATCCCAGGAGCCCCATTACATGTGCATCATGCTTATAGGTACTGTGTAGTCTATGTGACATTGATTTCTTCAGTATACCTTTTTGCTCTATCATTTTTTTCGACTTCGTGCACCAAAAAAATAATAGGTGCATCAAAGATTGTACAGAATTTGAACATCTTTAGAACTTGAACAAAAGATGCTTGTATTTTATTGTTGTTGAACAATAGTTGTAGTCAGGTCATGCTTTCAACATACGTAAGTGTTGTGCATTGGTATGGCCCGACTCATTGTTAATCACAACAATGAAATACCAGCATCTTTTGTTCAAATTCTAAAGATATTCAAATTTCATACAATTTTTGATGCACCTATCGTTTTCAAAGCGCACGAAGTCAGTCAAAGAACAGTGATAGAACAAAATGGTCTAGTGAACTAGAAGAGTCAATTGTTGCAGCGCTTCGAACAAGGTTCCTGAATTCGATTGCGTTCCTAACGGTTGATGCCATTGCCTTATAAAGACTCAAATTGATCGATGATAGGCAAAATTTCAAGTACAGATACCAGTTAAGGTAAGTATCAGCCCCAAACACGCTTATTTTCACAAATTATGTATCTTTTGGAGACAGAGTGACGATAAGAAGTCGTTAAAATACCACTAAATTACGACGACGGTGTGCTGTTTTAAGCGGATTTGAACGTAAATATATAATATATACATTAGTACTGAAGGAGCTTTGCTCTGTCTGAAATTATCGACACGTAATCTTTAGCTTATGTCTGTTGTTATCGTACTTTGTGCACTTCTTGATTGGCAGCATCAGACATGCAGACTTAGGGAAGTCTAATGTGATGAGGCTCAAGACATGCAAGAAGCATCTGTGCATGCGCTTAGAGTGTATAGTTTTCCTTTCTCCATAAAAATCATAATGATGAAGAACCAAGATTAAATTAAGGAATAAAGAATTAGGAATAACGAATAAGGAATATGAGGAATAAGACCGACAAAAAGGGAAAAAAATCAAAGTAATTAATCGCAACCTAGCTTAGGCCAGTAGCCCGCAAAGATGTATGAAAAAATTCAAAGAATCCAATAAAATGTCAATAATAATAATAATAATAATAATAATAATAATAATAATAATAATAATAATAATAATAATAATAATAATAATAATAAATAGTTTTTTTTATTTTTATTTTTTAGGTATTTTATTTATTTATTTATTTATTTATTTTAATTCTATAATAGATACTATTAGGATTTATATATTACATATTAGATATGATTAAGATTTAAGATAGATCAGTTTTGAATTTACCTATAAGATATAAGATATATTAGATACAAGATATAGGGCATAAGATATAAGGAATTAGATATTACACACTAGGTCGTTTTTTGTTCTATAGATATTTACTTATTAACTTATATTATACGACGAGTTACTATTAGATTTTATTCTACTTTCTACTATATTATTATTACTAGTCATTATTAAAATTATTAATTGTTTTTTATAACAACAATAATAATAATAATAATAATAATAATAATAATGTATTTCCAATTTTCTTAACGTTTTGCTTACAAAATTCTTACCGAATCCAATCCATGAACCTTGGGAAAACTAGCTAGAATGTATTCCCTAATTTATATAAAAATGGAAAGCGGATTAAATGAAAAAATCAATTAATCATAAGAGTTCTCCTGATGATGTGAGCAGTTCCTAGGAGGGCAATCTTCCATCTCCTTGTAGTTTATTGACATACTGCTCTATTCCTTTGTGTATCAACCCAAGTGCCCCAATAACAATAGGTATGGTTTTTGTTTCCATACCCCACATTTTACCTATTTCTATTTCTAGATCTTTGTATTTGGAGAGTTTTTCTATCTGTTTTAAGGGCACATTTCGTTCTCTTGGCATTGACACATCAATTAGAAAACATCATTTTTCTAATTTGTTCTTGACTATGATGTCTGGTCTGTTAGATTTGATGGTTTTATTATTATTATTATTATTATTATTATTATTATTATTATTACTATTATTATCATCTCTGATTTATTTCTTTTTTATTTATCTCTGATTTATGAATATTAATAATATCTATTATTATTATTATTATTATTATTATCATCTCTGATTTATCGAGCAGCCAGTGATAACGAGAAGATATTCACTTGTCAAGCGATGATTACGAGGTTTGCCAAAACGGATCTCGAATGAATACGTTTATCATCCTAAATTTCGTCTTTTCTCTGATATCCAAGTCAAAGATTATACTAAGATTATTCACCTCAGGGTAGTCAGTGATTATAGTGAACATATAGAATATATTTCTAGGTAAAAATATTCATTTTGCCTTCAGGGGAATAGGTGTTAATTACTTTTGCTTTCTATAATAATATATCCTATAACACACTGATATGAGACACAAAAAAAACCCTTTGATATCGAGCACGAAGCACGTTCTACGCTTTCAGTCGTAGTAATATAGCGCAAGTTATAGGATTAATATTAAATGTCTAGAAAAATTCTGCCGGAAAAATAACGGATGTGATCAAGATTTCAGCGAAGACTTCGTGCTGACAATTCAAAATTGAAAATTAATTTTAGAAATTACCTTGATATACTGGACTGAGAGTAAATTGCTTTTCGATCGTTCGAAGGTGTGACCTAGATAAGACTGAGCAACGAAGCGATGAGCGATTCGATAAAATATCTACTTCAATGACTATTTATAGAAATATGGTCATTGTGTGTCATGATGATATGGCAGAAGATAGGCATAACATGTAATAGAGAAAATATTGCCAAAACATGTATTGGAATTAAAGAGTTCTAGCTTATCATGAAAATAGTCAGAAAAGACCATCTGGAAATATAGATATATGATTAAATGTTTAACATGTACAAAGAAGAAAGATAGCCACACATATACACTCTGTACCTACCCTTGCTCTTTCCCCCAGCTCAGATGAACGTGGCAATGTTTGTGGTCAGGAACGAAAGAGTTTTCAAAGAATACGCGTCTTGACCTGCACCACCGCAAGCGTGATTCACTGCATTGCTTCACTTTGTGATCCTTTCTTTAAGTCCTTTTTAATTTTTTTTACGACTTCCTGTTCAATCGAAGTATTGTTTTAGTTTTTTTTCTCTTTTATGGTCGTTTCTCCTCCTCATCGACGCCTTTGAAAATGACTTCTACAAAATAACAACAACAACAAAAATTTTTTACAACCTCAATTAATACAATCTTTTCAAGAAAAAATAATTAAAAACTTAAATATTGGTTGCAAGCTAATTACAATAACCTTGGGGCTAATCTACGTAACTGGCTCTATATAATTAATATTGATGGACTATAAATGTTCGAAGTAAACAGGATCAAAATAGAAAGGAAAAAATATAAGCAATCATAATAAGAAATAATATTACAAGAAAAGCAAATTATAAATTATAGATAACAAGATAAGAGTACATTAGATGTAGAATTCTTGAAGTGTACATGTAATTAGTAATAACAAGGTGTTGTCAACCTCCTCCAGCCTCCACGCCAGCGTCGCATTATGTTGTCACCCTCTGTGCACGAGATTACTTCCTCTAGCTTTCGGTGAAGTTGGCTTGATAAAGCCTTTTTCCAAATACTGACAAATATGATTAAAAATAAATAAAAAAACGTAGAAAAATCCATATCGAAGAACGTTACTAAAGCAAGGAATGAGGAATGAGGAATGAGGAATGAGGAATGAGGAATGAGGAATGAGGAATGAGGAATGAGGAATGAGGAATGAGGAATGAGGAATGAGGAATGAGGAATGAGGAATGAGGAATGAGGAATGAGGAATGAGGAATGAGGAATGAGGAATGAGGAATGAGGAATGAGGAATGAGGAATGAGGAATGAGGAATGAGGAATGAGGAATGAGGAATGAGGAATGAGGAATGAGGAATGAAGTATATATAGATCATTTGTTGACCCTTTAATTTTTCTTGAAATTGTCCATTTTCAAGTTTTAAGCCTGGTTCACTCGTGAAACAAAAATGCAACAAAATTAAAATACCCAACTCGATCAACATATAGAGTTTTCTACAACAAAAACATGACAAATATCACTCACTATATACTCTAAACTCGCAACGTAATGAGCTGATAATAAATTCAAATTTAATTTCAACCAATCAAAATCCGAGAAGCCTATAACGTAATACAAGAGAGACATCGTCGGGCTCATGTTTTTCTAAGAGCAAGTAATCGAGCGACACAGTAGGATTTATTTTAGACACTGATTCTACCAGTGACTGTGGGCGTTATTGTAGTTCAGAAGTAATTTTGCTGGCGTTTTTACCGCTTCACGTTTAAAACACGAACGCAAATACAAACAAAAATACAAGAAAATGAAAACATTTCCATTCCTTTGTGTGTTCATTTGTGTTGCTCTATATTATAAAATGTTTTTTCCTTCTCGACAAAATGGATAAATTGCGCGCGCGCAATAGTACCTAGGGGTGTGCAGGACCGAAGGCAGTTGCTACCAAAAAAGTGCCCTGATAATGAGGCTTCGTGACGGACAGATGCATGTCTGCTAAAATTAGGACATAACGATGGACTTTGGATTCAAAATTAGCTCTTTCAAAAGTAGATGTGTTGTCTACACCGCATGAAATTTGTATTAAAGCTTGCAAACTATGTACTCATGTCCTCTAATGATTGTGCAATCACTACTGCTAATCACGATGAATGAAAAAGACAATTCAATTTCCCTTTACCTTAATAGACCATTTTCCAATTCGTACAATTATACCGCTGTGTTCATTGATTACAGACTCATTTTGTCAGGGTTAGTCTCTTTCCAGCATCAGAATAGTCACAAATACCAACGGTAAAGTGAAGAATGCACAACTTCTACAATACAAACCCCTTGAAATATAGTCCATGGACCTTCACTGGAATGCATAGATATTCAAAAAATTTCCATACGAAATCAATCCTTAGCCTGAGCAACAGAGAACTCGAAACTGGTCAGGATTATTATATCAAATTCTTTGATAATCGGGTAAACTTTTTCGTGCACCTAGGTATCCCAGTACCTGACCCCAGGGTCTTGTCAATTTTTGATCTACTAGTAAAAATAACTATCGATTAAGCATAATGTTTTAAAAGGAATCAAAATGGTTGAAAACTGACCTGATATATGAAATGAATTTTAAGAAATTTATTTTTTTCTACATAATTCTATTTTTCTTAAATCCATTTAATTAGGTCAGTTTTCAACCATTTTGATTCCTTTTAAAACATTTTGGACACTGACTGCCCGGAAAATTCTATTTAGTAAACTTATTTTCTAAATTAGTCACACATTTTTGACCAAGAAAAGAAAAAGTGCATTAGAGTCCACTGAGGGCTGCAATTCAAATATGATATAAGAGTTAATAGAAATTAAAGCTAAAACTATGATGATATCAAAAGCCGAAAGTTTACAATTTTATTTGATAGTTCTTTGCATCATTAACTTAATTTCTTTTTATTTAGTAAGTCAAGGAGTTTAAGTAAAAGAGATTTAGAAAACGTACTTAAAATAAAAACTAACGCGTAAATCCGACGTTTCGGAGTCATCGTGATCACGATGACTCCGAAACGTCGGATTTACGCGTTAGTTTTTATTTTAAGTCAAGGAGTCCTTGAATAAATTAGGCCTTTTGGTATGAGTAGGAAACATACTGTACCTACTTAACACGTATAAGGTATGACTTGCCATAACATTGAAATGGTTTTCAGCATCCTAAGTACACGGTACGACATGCATGCCATAACATTGAAATGGCTTCCCATAAGAACGGTTATCTCATTTGTGGAAAATTTACGGTACTGACTCTACACGTACAAAGTATGACTTGCCATAACATTAAAATGGCTTTCAGCAACCTAAGTACACGGTACAACATGCATGCCATAGCATTGAAATGGCTTCCCATAATATCCGTTATCTCGTTTGTGGAAAATTTACAGTACTGACTCTACACGTACAAAGTATGACTTGCGATAACATTGAAATGGCTTCCCATAAGAACGGTTATCTCATTTGTGGAAAATTTACGGTACTGACTCTACACGTACAAAGTATGACTTGCCATAACATTGAAATGGCTTTTAGCAACCTAAGTACACAGTACGACATGCATGCCATAAATTGAAATGGCTTCCCATAATATCGGTTATCTCATGATGCATGAGTGGAAAATTTACGGTACTGACTCAGCACCGACGTACAAAGTATGACTTACCATACAATGAAATAGCTTTCAGCAAGCTAAGTACACGGTACGACATGCATGACATAACATTGAAATGGCTTCCCATAAGAACGGTTATCGTATGAGTGGAAGAAATGATGTACCTGGCTACTCAGCACGTACATGGTACGGCATACCATAACATTGAAATGGCTTCCCATAAGAACGGTTATCGTATGAGTGGAAGAAATTACGTACCTGGCTACTCAGCACGTACATGGTACGGCATACCATAACATTGAAATGGCTTTCCACAAGAATGGTTATCGTGTGAGTGGAAAACATACGGTACTGACTTACAACAAGTAATAATGAAATGGATTTCCATTTTCTTCAAGTGATTTATCCCATATCGATGTTATCTCATTAATAAAAGCCATTATCACATAAACACAGGCTCTATGGAATCGAGCAAAAATTTTGCCATAACCACTTTACGTACAGATCAAATTGATAAAACCTGGGAAATGAATACCGGAATGATCTAGAAAGGGGAAAGTATAAAAGTCAAGTTGTGATTGATGCGGTGTTTTCGAGAGGAAAAAAAAACAACACGAAATACAGCATATTAAGTTGGTTAATAATTGATCTAAAATAAAAAGTAAAAACAGTCTCGTACATTAAAAAACACGAGAGAGAGAGAGAGAGAGAGAGAGAGAGAGAGAGAGAGAGAGAGAGAGAGAGAGAGAGAGAGAAGAGAGAGAGAGAGAGACAGAGACAGAGACAGAGACAGAGACAGAGACAGAGACAGAGACAGACAGAGACAGAGAGAGGGAGCAAAAACGTATTGCGCACCATTTGTCTCCCGCGTTGAACTTTTTAATAAGTTTTAATCTTGTAGAGTTCGCCATTCACTCTTCACTCTTCAGTGTCCACTATCATAACACGACATTTTGACAATACTTGCATTAAAAAAAAAACTACAAAAAAATACGCCTATTTCCAAAAGGCCTACTGTGAATGATGAAAATCGCGGCTTCAAACTCAAAAGTAATAATACGATCAAAACATATTTGTTAAATATAATATGAGCTGTATTTGGACCACACAGCGAATCATACATAAACATAGACAAGTCGGTTTGCTTTGATGTTGACGTTCATTATATTTCTTTAATATTTTACGCCGGCCCGTTCCAGATGCCGCTTTACTCATGCACCGAAGCCATAGAAATATTTAGTCTGGTAAGCCTGTATTGAGCCTATCTGTTAAAAGAGCGGTGTCTAAATCATTTAAATGGTACACGCAAGTTTTATTTTGGTACGACAAAACGTCGCGCAAGTTCCGTGAGGTTTGTCGCAATAATAGAGAGCTTAGGATTCGTGTCTATTTCTCCCGCAAACGGCAAACGTGACCAAGTTTTCTTCGTTTTCCTTTTTTACACTTTACCTTTTGCAAACTTTCTTAACAAATTTATTTTGTTTATCTACGACTTGGAGATTTTTGCGATTCCTTTTTACTAATTTTAAAGAACTTTTCACTAGTCAACTGACGTTTCACGTTTGCCGTAAATGGGATTCTTAAACTCTCTAATGTGACACTTGAGCGACAACTGATTCAGACTGCGATCTTTACTACTCTTGACGGTTGGGATCCCTGTGTACTATAAATATATTTTTTTCAATTTTCTCGAATTTTTGTCCGTCCAAATGATTTTCGGAGCATGCAGTGCGTATGTTCAGCGGGATTCTCCTACGTTTAGTCGACGTTTCTCGATAGGACTCGACTGATGAATATATTTACATGTGTATTCAAGAAAGCAAGCCAAGATTTCTTTTTCGCAATCTTGAAACTTACTGCTATTTTCATAAACATGCGAACTCTGCAGTTACGAGTTGCCCGTTGGAATTTGGTTTTTCACTGCCACCAGTCAAAAATATGAAAGGTACCGAATGATTATTTTTGATTGACGTAAACGGAAGCGAAAAAACAAATTTCAACGTGCAGCTCGCAGCTACCGAGTTGGCATATTTATGAAAATGGCAGTAGATTTATTCATTGCTGGACTGAAGTATTTGTAAAGTCACGAAGTCAACATTTTGAGAGTTTTTGAGTGCTGTTGTGTGCAATCGTCTAAGCGAGCAATGAAAATTGTCAAGGATACTTGTCAAGGAAAAATTGCTCGTGTAGATGCCGTTACAGCCATTCTCAGACACGCGCACTCTTGCGAATTTTTCTGTCGCGACAAGTTGGTTTTTGGTGGACGTAAATCAAAATGTTTCCATAGCACTGTCGGAAAATACAAAGTTAGTAAGGCATGTGCGTATGGAATGTCATGGAAACGCTTTGATTGACGTCCACTGAACCCTACTTTGTCGCGACAAAGAAAAAAAAAAAAAAAAAATCACAACAGTGCGCGTGTGTCGGCTGAGAATGGCTGTAAGTATATAGACTCTAGCATTCGCAGTTCATCGGGACCAACAGTATGTAACTGAGCACAGATATTGCCCTTTTCATAATGCTTTCTGTAATTCTATCCTATTTCTACGATTTGTTTAAAGCCTGATAATCAGTCAGTATTTGCCCACATATTCTAAAACTTGGTAAACTTATCAATTTTAGTGTGGTCTTTCAGTTTATTAAAGTCGTTCAGTTTATTGCTTCAAGCAAAATGTTTTGTTAGTATTCCAAGTTTTTACTTCCGGCTTTTCTTTGCCTTCCACTGATGCTATTGTGCATGTTTCTATTGTGATATAATCAAGCCCTGGGTGGTAAAAAGGTTAATAAATCATAGTATATCTCCCATAAAGAAAGGGAAAAGAAAAGAAAAGAAAGAAAAAAACTACGCGGTAATTGAAAAGTGTTTAATGTCATGGAACCGCTGTCTCAGTTTTGAAAAGCCATTCTGTAGATTAGGAAAGTCGGCTGTCCTTATCATTGTCGTTGGTTTTCATTATCACAGCAGAGTTGTCACCGCCACCAAAATTTCCATTATCAGCATTAAAGACCAATATCACGCAAGCGATACATTATAAAATATTTGATTTAAAAGAAAAAAGATGTTACTAACAAATTTATCACATCCATAATAGTAAAATTGCAAAGTTTCGTAAAAATTCCTCTTAAACTAACGAAGATATGAATTTTTGAAACTAAGCATTTTTGCAAAGGATAAATGCAGCCATGTATGTTGCCAGGCATCGCATAACCGACAAGCTTCCTTATCAGTCTAGACACATTTCTTTACACTACATCAATGTTCAATCCTTCTTTACAATATATTTCTTTGCAAAAATTTCACAAAAAATCTTGGTTTCAAAAACTTCGTCAATTTAAAGGCAATCTTTACGAAAATTTGCAATTTTACTAATATCGATCTGACAAGGTTGATAGTAGACTTCTTTTCCCAAAAAAACAACAACATTGAAATATCTCATAATTTCACGCTAGCTAGCTTGATATAGATCTAATATTGCCGGTAGCTAGAACATCAAAACATGAAGCCCGTTCTTTATCAGTTCATTGAACAAATTGAAACTTGGTATATCAAACAAAAAAAAACAAACAAAAAAACAAAAAAACCGGACTGCACTTGGCAGTCAAGGGCAACCATCTGGTAAACACGCGTACCATGGGGGCGGATCGATGATGCTTTCAAAGGGAGTTTGCATATTTGGTAAGTGTATATGGTTCGAACAATGAACCGCCAAATAAAAAAAGCGAATTTTTTTTTCTTCATTTTTATGTTGAATATTTTCCAATGGGGGGAGGGGGAGGTCTCATTTTAAAGCCAATCTTTACGAATCTTTGCAATCTTACTACTATGATATCGATCTGACAAATTTGATAGTACACATTTCCTGAAAAAAAAATCTCATAATGTCAAGGTAGCTTGATATAGGTCTGTTATCGCCGTTATTCATTTTCGTTCATTTTCGGTTTAGTGAGTTTAGAACCCGCCCCTGCAGCCACTCAGTTATGGAAGACAAAGCGGATAGGTAATCTGATAATAGGAGACAGGAGATCCGTCATTCTAAGGAATAATCCAGTCTCGAGTTCTCTGTTACTTAGGCTAACCCTCGATTTCGTTTGGTATTATTTTGAAAATTTATGCATCCCAGTGAAGGTCCGTGGAATTTCAAAGTGTTTGTATTGTTGAAGTTGTGCATTCTTTACTTTACCTTTGGTATTTGTGAATATTTAGATATCGACGCTGAAATGAGGCTAACCCTGAGGAAATGAGTCTGTATTCAAGCAACACACGTACAGCGGTATTGTACGAATTGGAAAATGGTCAAAAAAAATTTTTTTTTTTTTTTTGCAATGCCTTCAAGCAACACTTGATATCTCGACACTAACCTTTAAAATAACAAAAAAACCTGATATTAGGCGGAAGAAATGCAGTCATTTGTATATGTTATTGATATTTCTGAGAAAGCTCTCAGCGTTTTTTTTAGCTAGAAATACCAAGGAAAAGAACCCAGTGTCACGTATTGAAAATGGTCAGTATCTTACGATCCAATTAACCCTCCATGGAACAGGAAGATCGAGCTGCATCCAGACACGTACGCTGGAAGAGTCACTACGGTTAATGTTCCTATTTTTTCCCCACGATAATATGATTCAAATAATTTATATGCTCATCATTAAGGATTTCAATATGTTATGCATTATTCAATTTATATCATTAAAATAAAAAATTGCTGTTTGTAAGGTCGTTTACCTTCAAATCTTTATACGCTCATCATTAGAGAAGTCAATCTGTTATGCATTATTCAATTTATATCATTAAAATAAAAAATTGCTGTTTGTAAAGTCGTTTACCTTTGATTATGTTTCGTGTTTTTGATGTTTAGCAACACAATAACATGTTATCAATCCAACTAACATCTTTTCGCTAAGTATATGTGACTGTATATAGCGCTTTCGTAGACATCAAACTTTTTCAGTCCTAGATGTAGTTCACATCACATCAAAAACATACGGTATTTAAAGGCCTTATTGTAGTAAGGGTATATCTAAGATAGAGCGACGAAGCTTTAAAAATCTAGTCGAAATTAAATCAACTATTTTACCTTTAGAACTGATGCACTTTGCGTAGCCGGAGTTTAGCGTTTGTGGGGGAAAAATCATCTACGAAAGAGCTGTTTAACGATCAAATCCATGACAGAGATCTTTATAGCACTTCTTATAAGCGTGAAAACGAACTTCAAAATGGATTCATGTTGCTATGTTATCAGCTTACCATCTTACATTTCAACTGCCTGAAGCGGTACGTGTTCAAATTGGCTCTACTAGCAAAAATAACTTTGTTGACGCATGCGTCGTTTGAGATATTATTTTTTCGTATTTGCATTTTTATTGGTATTGATTATTTTTTCGTATTTGTGTCAAATAGACACAAAAGAAAACGATGGCATTACATATGTGTCTACCATTGACGAAAAAAACCCGGAAACTTCGGTCGGGAGGTAAATGGTAAACGCTATTTTGGTCAGACCAACTAGAAAATTCCCAAAGTTATTGGATCGTCTGAAAACGTATCCCTCTTTTCCCGGGCGGGATTACTAAATGGATGTTTCGTGTACCATTTAAACATTCCATGCAGTTTTAACCAATTGCAGACCCTCATCAATCACAGCCAATAACACAGCCCTGGCGGTAAGATGCTGGTGCTTTCGTTGTAAATGGAACACTCAAATCCCAAGCGGGCTTTTTTTCAATTCGAGATATTTGCTTTCCACTTGAAGGAACTAAAAACTGGTTATCCACACCAAAATTTTCGGGGTTTTTTTTTTTTTTGTGAATGATAAACACCTAGGGTCTATAGCTAGTAATTAGTCTGATATCTATTTTACGGGTTTTGAGATTTCACTCTTAGTATTCAGTAGCATTGCTATTGTTAGTATATATATCGTTATTATTAGTATAGGAAGTCGCACGATTTTTAGCACTATTAGTTGTAATTAATAATCACAAGTGATGTCTTTAAAATTCTCATAAAGGCAAGTGGAAGTTAAGAATTTTCAAAATATTACGAGTACCTATTCATTAGGAATTGTTACGAAAGTTGTTGCCTAAAATGTATTAGAATAATATCCTTCAAAACTGAATGATCAATTGATAAAAAAGGCATAAATTAGATTCATGGTTCTCATTATCTTAACTTTTTGTTTTTTTCCTTTTCATTTTTCTCTTCAATTTTTCTGTGCTATTTTCTCTATTATTTATCATTAATATTAATATTATTCCAGATGACATTTTAATATTTTCATAATAATTAATTAATTATCATCATCATCATTCAACCAGCCTAGACTACAGCAATTAACACTATTTGCAGGTTGATGAGTCGGACATCGGACATCGGACATCGGACATCGGACATCGGACATCGGACATCGGACATCGGACATCGGACATCGGACATCGGACATCGGACATCGGACATCGGACATCGGACATCGGACATCGGACATCGGACATCGGACATCGGACATCGGACATCGGACATCGGACATCGGACATCGGACATCGGACATCGGACATCGGACATCGGACATCGGACATCGGACATCGGACATCGGACATCGGACATCGGACATCGGACATCGGACATCGGACATCGGACATCGGACATCGGACATCGGACATCGGACATCGGACATGGCTAAAATTTTTGCCATAAAATTTCTATTGAGCCATTTTATCTTGGAGCCGAAAACGCGGAGAAGAGAATAATAATAATAATAATAATAATAATAATAATAATAATAATAATAAAGACATCAAGACATCAAGACATCAAGACATCAAGACATCAAGACATCCGGCAAGACATCAAGACATCAAGACATCAAGACATCACAGGAGAACATCTTAGTAGAGGGACAAACAAAGCCCCGGAAGCGAGATTGGACATCCATGCGCGTGGATTCTGGGAGAGACAACGATCTGCCTTTTTTGACGTAAGGTTTGCCACCCAAATGCAGATTCGTATCAAGACCTCGAACCTCAACAGGTTTACAGAATGCACGAAAACGAGAAGAAGCGTTTGTACGCGGAAAGGGTCATCGAAGTAGAACAGGGTACATTCACCCCATTGGTTTTCACCACAACCGGCGGTATGGGAAAAGAATGTCAAAGGTACCACAGCCGACTTGCAGAGCTTATAGCCAACAAGAAAGGAGAGCAATACGCAAAGACAATATCATGGATTAGAGCGAAAACATCCTTTTCTTTACTCAGATCTACTCTGGTGTGTCTGCGAGGATCCAGGACAATAAAAAGAGCACAATGTGATATTAAAAACATTGACATTGACATTGAAATAATAGAGAGTGGCATGAGTATAAATTATTAGCTAGTTTTTTATTTATTTTTTATTTTTTATGTATTTTATTTATTTATTTATTTTAATTCTATAATAGATACTATTAGGATTTATATATTATATATTTTATAAAAAAAAAATAAAATAAAAATAATAATAATAATAATAATGATAATAATATTAATACATTTATAAAGCGCTTATTCAGGTCTGTTCTAAGCACTGAGGAGATATGGTATATATACATTTAAATAAGTGAGTTTTAAGTTCTGATTTAAAACAGGAGAGGTTTGGAGCATTTCTGATTTGTGATGACAGTGAGTTCCAAAGTTTCTCCAGGGGCAGCAACAGAGAAGGAGCGATGGCCATACGTTTTCAAACTATATGGTTTTGAAGAAAGTAGTAATTTAGAAGATGAACGGAGTTTACGAGGTGGTTGATATCTTGAGAAAACATTTTTTTCCTCTGGAAAAATAATCTAAGATCCGACTCAACCTTATCACTTAAAAAAACATCAAAAAGCGAAAATCTATCTTGCTGGCACTTCTTTTATTTCCGGACAATTACCAAGATTGCAGATAACGATGTTAATTAGAAAATAATAATTGCTGATTAAAAACTTCAGGATAGTTATTAATATTAACGATTTGAATGGATCCTCTGGTCAGCATTCTCATTAGCTAAATGTTTATTCTAGACAAGCAATCAAGATAATTATCTTGGCAAAAGGGGAAATGAAGTCCCGATAGAAACATAAAAAGTGCTTTTGAAATTTCAGCTGCTGAGAGTCACAGAGACTTGAAGGAACCAAAAAGCCGGCGGTTATTGACATTTTCATTAGGTCTTTATTCTTGACTTCAGTCAAGGACAACTTTGCTTAAAGCTGAAATCGCAACTCTAATTTGAAATCTTGATGTCGCAATCAACTACAGTGTATAGCATCTCAATGATGGTACAGACTTACAGTTTTCCTATTTCTTCAGAGAAAAGTTTAAATTAAAATTAAATGGGCGAGAATTTTTGTTTTGGTAAGACTGTTCGAAGAAATGACTAACCCATCGCCGACTGGAATTTCTCCCTCGTACTGACGTTGAAGCAGAAAAATCTAAAATTGCGCTGTCAATTCAAGAATAGAAAGTTGTGAATAGTTTGCCAGCCTCCCGGCATTGAACATGGAATTATCGCGATAAGAAACGTTTTATCCATGCTAGAAAAAAAATCCTTAAATTGTGCTCATTGAACTAAGAAAAAATCATAGTGAAACCAAATAAATAGGACAATCGTGAACTATTGTACCTTAGTTAAGTCACCTAGCAGGCAAGAAAGAGAAGGAGAAGGAGAAGGAGAAGGAAACGTAGAAGCGACACGAACACAAACAATTAACCAGTTACCAAACTTACCTTGGGCACTTTCAGGCCAAGTTCATGCGTCTATTCATAGAGTATCTGTGGTCGTTAGATTTTCAGGATCTCTTCTCTCTTAATACTCTCGTACCTCAGGCTTGATGGCTCCACTACAAGTCTTTTTTCTGTTTCTCGTTAATTATACTAATCTTGAATCTATACACAGCTAAAAAATATCACGCCAGGCTTTTTCGAATTTGTTTCTCGTCCTGTCTTTTTTACTGCTTTACAGATAAGAGTACGGTTAATGGTCCCTTGAATCGCGTTTTGTTAAATTCGGATTTCTTGATGCGTTTACCCAGACGTTCTCGTAATATTGAAAATATCAGTTCATTTCTGATATCTCTCGTTGTCTGTCTTAATAGGGTCATAAATTATGAATTCAAAGCGTCATAAAAGTCAAGGTTGGAATTTACTTTTAATAAATGCATAATGAAATAACAAACCATTTGAAGCATTGTCGATAAGGGGTAAATAGACGATAGTTTTACCATGATCCCCCGCCAATAACCACAACGTCAGCCACTCTGTTTTCATTTTAGAAAAAAAAAATCAGTAATAATGATCCCCAAGTGCGTTTTTTTTAGAAGTTCAAGTCATCTAGTGAATGAAAGATTATAATTTTGAAGGAGGAAAATTCGAGAAATTGGAACAGCCAATTGCATATGATTCTGGACTGACTAATGCCTTGGGGCCTAAAATTACCTGACTGAGCTGATTGTATGGATTTATGAGCAACACAAAAAGGACGTCAATCTTACTTGTTTGCGGGCAGTGAAACACTAGTGATGCTTCAAAATTGGAAGCATGGAATACCGTAACTCAAGTGAGTTTTGACTAAGATCAAAAAAGCCATAGAAATTTTGTTTTTTGTTCCCACAATTCAGGATATAATAAATCTTTTTTAACGATGCCAGCTACATATAGTTATTACAATAAACACCCAAAGGGCATATTCTAATGACCGTTTATGACTTTGAAAATACGTTAATTTGAATCGTAAGCAATGAACCCACTTAAATCGTACCATTTGTGGTTTGAAGGTATTTGAGTTGAATTCATGCTTTGATTATTTGACAGTACAAATATTATTCAATACTATAATGGGTTGTCTTTCTTTTAGCGGAATATTTCCCTCCTCTCAAACCTCTTTGGAATACAACTGCGTATTTCTAATTTGATTTCTCGACCTTATCATCTGAAACTTCAGTTATGCACCAATCGAGGTGCGCAAAAGAATAGCATACAGTATGTATGAGATGTAGCTTGAGGAAACAGACATGCTTTCCCTTCTTGTTTCTCCGTGAACGCAATTAGGTCCTTTATTTACAAATTACGCCCATACGAGACATTATATAAACATTCAATATCAAATTGATAATATTGATAATAATACAATATTGTAAATCTTCCGCTTTGGATAGTACAACTTCGAATGGATAGTACATTATTCTATAGCATTAGTTTCCTGACCGATCAGCCAGTATGTCTTCATTTTTCCTTTACCCTGTGAAAGAATCAATATTAGTTTTTAATATGTCATAACAACAAGAGCAATTACTAAATGTCGCGCAGCAATGGCGATATACTTGTTATAATGCGTACTGGAATGATTCACAAAAGATTTTATTGATGAGCACGTACATATCAACTTTCTTACATTGCATGAAAAATTCCAGCACGATTTTTGGTGAAGTGCACCATTAACATGTATTTGCATCCACTCTACTCTACTTTCTTACAGCGCGCTTTTGAACGATTCTCGATCGAAAAAAGGGATAAGATAGTAAGACCAGTCAATCAAATTTCTAGTAATTTATGAATTCGAAACGTACCAATAAGATGTACTAGCATCTACTTTCTTACAGTGCGCACTTGAATGATTCCAAAGAGGGATAAAATAGTAAATCCTATTAACCAAACTTCCAGCTTGACTTTAATTTTATGAAGTGCACATATGAGATGCATTTATGTCTACTTTCTTACAATGCGCACTTTAAGAATCCGATAAAAAAGATAAACTTAGGTAGTAAGACCAAGCTTACAGCCAGACTTTAATTTTATGACGCAAATCAATAAGATGCAATGATAGCTACTTTAGTACAGTGCGAGCTTCGAGCCCCATTTATCAAACTTCCAGCAAGATTTTTATAATGCGATTGAAAAAGATGCATTGATATCGACTTTATTACAGTGTGCACTTCATTGAATCCAAACAGGGATGAGATCGTAAGACCCATTCATCAAACTTCCAGCAAGATTTTTATAATGCGATTGAAAAAGATGCATTGATATCGACTTTATTACAGTGCGCACTTCATTGAATCCAAACAGGGATGAGATCGTAAGACCCATTTATCAAACTTCCAGCAAGATTTTTAGAAAGCGATTCAATGAGATGCATTGATATCGACTTTATTACAGTGCGCACTTCATTGAATCCAAAAAGGGAGAAGATCGTAAGACCCATTTATCAAACTTCCAGCAAGATTTTTATAATTCGATTCAATGAGATGCATTGATATCGACTTTATTACAGTGCGCGCTTCATTGAATCCAAACAGGGAGAAGATCGTAAGACCCATTTATCAAACTTCCAGCAAGATTTTTATAATTCGATTCAATGAGATGCATTGATATCGACTTTATTACAGTGTGCACTTCATTGAATCCAAAAAGGGATAAGATCGTAAGACCCATTCATCAAACTTCCAGCAAGATTTTTATAATTCGATTCAATGAGATGCATTGGTATCGACTTTATTACAGTGTGCACTTCATTGAATCCAAAAAGGGATAAGATCGTAAGACCCATTCATCAAACTTCCAGCAAGATTTTTATAATGCGATTCAACAAGATGCATTGATATCGACTTTATTACAGTGCGCGCTTCATTGAATCCAAACAGGGAGAAGATCGTAAGACCCATTTATCAAACTTCCAGCAAGATTTTTATAATTCGATTCAATGAGATGCATTGATATCGACTTTATTACAGTGCGCACTTCATTGAATCCAAACAGGGAGAAGATCGTAAGACCCATTTATCAAACTTCCAGCAAGATTTTTATAATTCGATTCAATGAGATGCATTGATATCGACTTTATTACAGTGTGCACTTCATTGAATCCAAACAGGGATGAGATCGTAAGACCCATTTATCAAACTTCCAGCAAGATTTTTATAATTCGATTCAATGAGATGCATTGATATCGACTTTATTACAGTGCGCACTTCATTGAATCCAAACAGGGATGAGATCGTAAGACCCATTTATCAAACTTCCAGCAAGATTTTTATAATTCGATTCAATGAGATGCATTGATATCGACTCTATTACAGTGCCTAGCTTCATTGAATCCAAACAGGGAGAAGATCGTAAGACCCATTTATCAAACTTCCAGCAAGATTTTTATGATGCGATTCAACAAGATGCATTGATATCGACTTTATTACAGTGTGCACTTCATTGAATCCAAACAGGGAGAAGATCGTAAGACCCATTTATCAAACTTCCAGCAAGATTTTTATAATGCGATTGAAAAAGATGCATTGATATCGACTTTATTACAGTGCGCACTTCATTGAATCCGAAAAAAGGGATCAGGATAAGATCGTAAGATCAATCCATCAAACGTCAAGCAAGATGTTTTATGAAGTGCACCTTAATGTAGTACTTTCTTACAATCGGCGAACTTGAATAACTCGAAAAAAGGATCAACTCCAGGCACTTGAATGATTCAAAAAAGGGATGAAACAGTACGAGCAATTATTCCAGAATAATATGAATATTGTGGAATTTATATATAATTATATATATACTGTAAATATTTGCTCGATTTAGACAAGCCTTCGTCCAAATATAATTGTAATTTAATTACACTAAACTAATAGTTTATATATTGTTTAGATTTATGTTTTAGATATAGATTTTTATATCTTTTAGGTTATGTTTGTTATTGGTTATTGATCATATTCACATGCGAATTTGCGCCTTATAAGTATCAAAATATTATTACTATTACTATTATTATTATTATTATTTATACTACTACTATTATACTATTATACTATTATACTAATGCAAATCCTGCATTCTGATTGGCTAACGTACTCACTATCTATCAGCCGATAGATAGTGGGTAGAGAAAGCCGGACTTGTTTTGAAAAAATGGCGGCTTTTCCTTCGCGCTTTTGTGAAGTTTAGTTTAGTTTAGTATAGTATAGTTTAGTTGAGATTTTTACTAAAACAATTAGAAGACTCACTCTCGATTTCTATCGGCTTTGATAGTTGACTCGGGGCCGGAGCCCCTCGTCAACTATCAGCCGATAGAAATCTCGAGTTCGTCTTCTAATTGTTAATTAGATATGATTAAGATTTAAGATAGATCAGTTTTGAATTTACCTATAAGATATAAGATATATTAGATACATGATATAGGGCATAAGATATAAGGAATTAGATATTACACACTAGGTCTTTTTTTTTATATATAGATATTTACTTATTAACTTATATTATACGACGAGTTACTATTAGGTTTTATTCTACTTTCTACTATATTATTATTACTAGTCATTATTGAATTTATTATTAAATGCATTATTATTACTACTACTATTATTATTATTATTATTATTATTATTATTATCATTATTATTATTATTTTTTTCTTTTTTAGATTCTATAAATCATTAGTATCTTTATTATTCTTCAAAATCACTGTTAATATTTTCGTGTCTTTTTTACTATTGTCATTATTATTGTGAAATAAAATATTTAAAAAAAATTATCATTATTATTATTACTATTATTATTGTTATTATTATTATTATCATTATCATTATTATTATTTTTTTTTGTGATGACGTATACCAAAAAGACGTATTCGTACTATTTAGTACTTTCTTGCAGTGCGCACTGGAAAATTTTTTATAAGTAGTCAAATATGGGCACGAAGACTAATGAATCATTTGCCATTAAGTCTTTTTATGACGTGCACCGATAGGATGCATGTACTCTAATCTCTACTTTCTTACAGCGCGCACACAAATTATCCGCTTAGTGATAAAAGTGATCAAACGTGAAGGCCAATTAAACAAATCCCGGTAGTATTTTTTTATGATGTGCACCGATAAAATATATTTCTATCTAAAATGTTATAATGCGCACTTGAATGGCTTGATAACAGTGATAAAAAGTGATAAGACAAATAAATCAACCATTGGCAATATGCAAGATTCTTGACAAAGCGTGCCAATAAGTTGTTTTTTTCATCTACTTTCTTACAGCGCAGGGAGAAAATGTCTAAAAAAATATATATTATTAACTTTGACCACAATTTGAAAATGTCTCCCGGCAAGATTTTTGATGAACCACACCAATAATTTTTTCGCGACGATTTTTCAATTATTTCTACCCATGAAATGCCCGAGAACAAGTAACCTACGCCGACGTTTATGACAATAAATATGACATTTTGGCTGAGTGAATTAGATAATTCTGTCTGATTCAACTTAAAACCAATAAAATATTGATAACATATTTTTTGAAATAGCGCACCATATATAGAAATTACATTTGATTACCTTGAGTTCTACGACTCCACGAAATTCGACCTCAAAGGAAGAACCTTCTAAGCATTCTCGACAATGTTCGCTGATGTGAATCCTCATTGGCTACGAAAAACAAATTGAATAATTTGTAAACTTAAAAGTTTAGGAGAGCTCTTAATAATGTTGCGTTATTGGAATTCCCCAGAGCTTTTTTCTGGGTCAATCGAATAAGGGGCACTTCGCTTGTTAACGTTCTAGACCTTTTAAAGCTTTCAAATTTATGTTGTGTTTCTGGGATACTCCAGAGGTTATTACTGGGTCCACTGCCTTTTTTAAAGAGAATTTGTTTTAAAAAGCAATAAGGGGACTTATTAAGAATCTAAACGTTATCGGGATACCCCAGAGGTTGTCACTGGGTCCGTTGACTCTATTAAGCTCTAAACTATATGTTACGCTGTTGGGATTCCTCAGGGGTCATTATTAGGTCCATTTAGTCTATATTGACTAATTTGACCTTACCAAAGATGTCGTGAGTAATTGGTTATCGGAATAGTACCCCAGAGGTTATAATCACTGGGCCCACTGACTCCATTAAGCTCTAGCTAAACTATATGTTACGTTAATGGAGTCCCTCGAGGGTGATTATTGGGTCCATTTAGTCTATCTTGACTAAGATGACCTTACCAAAGCTGTCGTTCTCAATCTGGATGCTATGTTAACTGTATCACCAAACAGACAGTACTGTAGGGTCATTTCTCCCACCAAACCAGCTACAACTGGCCCAGAATGAATACCTAAAATTCAAAACATTAAAAGAAAATTACCAGTAAAGCAACACTTTGCATATAGAGACCTTGCAGCACTTCAGAATGCAGCTCATTTTGGAGGACAAAACAATAGGTTTCTTATTCTAAGGAGATTGATCAGAAGTTCTTTTGGTTTGTCCTCCAAATTGAGCTGCTGCGACGTCACATGAAAGAAGTCAATATGACCAATGTCACGCTATACTTTTGGTGACTGTCACGCCTTACCTATTGTCACGGTCATTGCCTTCTTAGTGATTGGATCTTTTACTTTTTGAACAGCGTTCAGCATGTCTAATGCCATAGCAGCCATTGGTTCAGCATGCCGCGCTGTCCTCACAGGCGCACCTGATACAGCCATGTATAGCGCATCTCCCAACGTTTCAAACTATTCAATTTCAAAGCTTTAAGGTTAGTAAATATATTAAATATCTCGCTGTAAAACTTGGAATAGACTTAATCGGCTAACGCGTTGCTATGTACGTTTCCACCCAATTCAAAACCTCTGGGAATAAGAAATTTTGGTTCAAAAAAATTCCATGTGATATCGAAATACGACAGACACAGAATCTTAATCTCAGAGGATTTGAATTGGGTGGAAACACACATAGCAACGCGTTAGCCGATTAGACTAATTCTTGGAAAACGTGTTGAAAAAGTGCGCAAAAAGTGCGAAAAAGTGCGAAAAAGTTTTTCCTATTGTCTATCCTGGCGCTTGTAAAACATGTGTAGCAAGTCACCTTGTAAACGTTGTGGGTCTCACTAAGCCGGTCAAACCGGATAAACAGGTTGTTGATTAAGGTGACTGCCTGCATGGCGCTGACACGTGTGCAGATTGCAGCGAATCCGTCCATGTAGCTGAACAGCACGGTAACACTGTCGAAATACTGGAAAAAAGAATTTTAGAAAGTTAACCAATTAATGTGAATAGATTCAGGAAGTTGAAGAATTCAAAACAATGTCTAAGGTTAAGAACAGGGCCAAAGATAAGGAGATGGGGGGAAAGAGGAAGAAGAGGTCCGGGAAAGAAAGACAAAAAAGGAAAAAAGGAGATGAGGAAGAACAAGAACAAGAAGAACAAGAACAAGAACAAGAACAAGAAGGACATTGAGAAAGAAGAGAAGGAGGAGGAGAAGGATGAACGAAGGAGGAAGAAAAAAAAAAGGATAAAAAGAAGGAGAAGGAGAAGGAGAAGGAGAAGGAGAAGGAGAAGGAGAAGGAGAAAGAAAAGCATCTCAGCTTCAATATATCTTCACTTCCTTTCTTCTATCTTCCTCTTCTACTTCTTGCAAGCAAGAATTACAATAATAGATCATTTTGCGCGATAACCTTTACATCAAAATAATATAATTGTAAGTGCCGCACGCAGATATTTCACTTTATATATTCTATGTCTTTGTTAAGTTTTTTCGGTCACGCTCTTGGCTTTGTCACTTTGGTAAGTTAGTTTCTTTGTCTTTATTCAAATTTCTAGGACTTAGAGTTAAGTATTTTCAATGTTAGTCAGTTCAGGATTCACTTTCAAGCAGACAGGACTTCGATCATTTGTGCTTCAGTTTTCGGTTCGGTAAGTATATTCTTCGTATATTTGCGCCTGTTAGTCGAGTTTGTAACTTTTCATTTGCTTAAGTCTTGCCTTGCTTTATTCTATATTTAGAAACCGTAAATAGTAATGGACAAAATCTCCTTATTTCAGTTATACAGCTATATATAGATATACTCCGTTACAAATTCAAAGTCCATACCTCGCAAGTATTTATAGGACTTTCTCCTTGCTTTAGTCGTTCTGCTATCTGTTTCGGGATCATTCTGTACAGCAATTCCTCGCTCTTCTGTCTCTCCTTGTTCAGCTTCTCCATACATTGTTCCAGTTCTCTGCCTTGTTCGAATTGCTAAAAAAACGCCGTATAAAACATAGTTTAAATATTTTTATCTTTTGGACTTTTGAGTTAGCCGTGCCCTGACTTAGATCAGACCAGAGGTTGTTTCAGGGTTTGATCTGTGAGTTAGCCGTGCCCTGACTTAGATCAGCCCAGAGGTTGTTTCAGGGTTCGATTTGTGAGTTAGCCATGCCCTGAATTAGATCAGCCCAGAGGTTGTTACAGGGTTCGATCTGTGAGTTAGCCATGCCCTGACTTAAATCAGCCCAGAGGTTGTTTCAGGGTTCAATCTGTGAGTTAGCCATGCCCTGACTTAGATCAGCCCAGAGGTTGTTTCAGGGTTCAATCTGTGAGTTAGCCATGCCCTGACTTAGTTCAGCCCAGAGGTTGTTTCAGGGTTCAATCTGTGAGTTAGCCATGCCCTGACTTAGATCAGCCCAGAGGTTGTTTCAGGGTTCAATCTGTGAGTTAGCCATGCCCTGACTTATATCAGCCCAGAGGTTGTTTCAGGGTTCGATCTGTGAGTTAGCCATGCCCTGATTGACTTAGATCAGCCCAGAGGTTGTTTTAGGGTCCGATTAAAATTTGAAAGGTTTTCAGTCATACATGAATAACGTTCAATCGTTTGATATATCAATGGTGTTTTTACCTGGTCTCTTGCATATTCCAACTGGGGCAGAGGCTTGATCCCTGATAGAACCATTTCTTGTGACGTATCGTGCATGCTGAAGTCATTCATGTACAAGCCTGTGGCAAGCATGGCATCAAGACTTCCAATTCTAGTGGGAAATAAGTAGGATTGTTGGATAAAGGCGAAGAGACGGAGAGCCGAGGGAGTGAGGAAGGAAGGAAGAAAGGAAGGAAGAAAGGAAAGAAAGAAAGAAAGAAAGAAAGAAAGAAAGAACAAAAGAAAGAAAGAACGAAAGAAAGAAAGAACGAAAGAAAGAAGTACTAAAAACCAAACTGTTTTTATTTATATCAACTCACAATGGCGAACAAATATAGATAGTTTTGTCCCAGTCCTTTATATACTTCATTTGACCGCGTAGATGAAGTGTCGGGGGAGGCTCGGCCTGAATGGGCGTTGATTGGTTCGGCGCTGAGCTACTGCCATTTGACTTGGCCATTGATTGGCTGGGTTCTCCAATACCACCAACGCTGGTAGACCGCGGGAAGGTTTTCAATGAGTTTTGAGTGTTTATTTTCTGAAACATGCTTTCTTTTCCTCTGTTTTGACGACGGATGACAGGGATTTTCGATAATACCTCGAAGACAACTTTTCTTGTTAAGAGCTGAAATTTAGAGGCAAAAACAAAAATAGACGATATCCATGAAACAGTACCATATAATTAATCGTAATAACTGTGTGAACAAAAGAAAACAAGAGGCATAGCACTAGGCCAAAAGTGTTCGTGGCCAAACATACTGGCGTTAGTCATTTGCTCTGGACTCTGGGGAACGAGAACCAAACGTAAACGAGAGGCGCAGCTTATTTTTCGCCGTAGGACCCTACACCCTAATGGACTCAATTGTTGACTTTAGATTCTTATGGGATTTTGTGCGCGCACTTGACTCTACGTTGTTATAATGTTAGGCATTTTAAATCAACACGCGGGTGACGCGCAAATGTTTTTTTAGGGGGAGGGGGGTGGTGAAATAAACAGCAAAGCAGACATACATATACCCCTCACCCTATTTACTCCCATGCTTGAAATAAGGGACCAGTGCTTACCGAATGCCAAGTAAATTCCGTTTTCGGTCTTCTTAGAGTAAAAACCTCTCGGACATTTTTACCCAAAACTTTTCTCCCCAACGTCGAGATAAGGCCGTTCCCGGCCATACTTATCGTCATGTCGGTAGAAATGACAAAACTGAAGGGGAAAATCGTAAAGAATACGTCTACGGTGATGCTCTTTTTAGGCTGTACACTGAGCAAGTCTGGTGATGGTGGCTTATAACCAGCATTGGCGAAGCCAAGACGATAGACAATATGACATTGTGGTCCCTCCCTCTCGTTGCTAAGGACCTTGATATTAATGTCGTACGTATTGTAGAATTTTCGCGCAATTTCCTCAATCTGTCCAATCACGTAGAACATGAATCCCTTACGCCGCGAAAGGTAATGTAAGTTGAGACCCGAGCTGGTTTCTTCGTCACAGTAGAATGTCGGGGACTGCATCTTTGGGTACCCGAACCTCATGTGCTCGTGTAAGTTGTCAAT
The DNA here is from genome assembly GCA_023349425.1 of Anthopleura sola. Taxonomy (NCBI): domain Eukaryota; kingdom Metazoa; phylum Cnidaria; class Anthozoa; order Actiniaria; family Actiniidae; genus Anthopleura; species Anthopleura sola. Next base: position 3,658,641 of record JALHLI010000015.1, on the reverse strand, counting down.
TCCAATCAAAAAATCCCGCAAGTGGCGACCGCTGACTCGAATGATCGGGTCGTAACCATAGTGATTAAAAAACTTGACAAAACAGACCCCGAAAAACCGCATGACGTCATCAAGTAGCATGTCTTCTTCTTCGCCAATGACTTTGATGACTCCATCGGCAAGTTTGAACAAGAGGTCCTCGCCGTATAGTTTGTGTGTGACGAAGACGTAGTTGTTTAGGTCTGCTGCTTCTAGGATCTGTTGCCATACGTCTTTGCCGTACTTCTCGGTGATTTGGACGTTGACACTTTCTAGTAATAGCCCGTACATGATTGGTGCTAAACTGTCATGGATCCTGCAATGGAAAAATAATAGAATAATAACTTTATTTAAACACGGAAAAACTCTTCAGTTATACAATGAATAGAGAAAATAATGATGTAGTAAGATTTAAAAAAAAAATTATATTAAGGAGCATTCATTTTTTAGGAGGGGAGGGGGGGGGGGGGTGGAGGAATTAGAGGAATCAAATAGAAAAAAAATGCTAGCCCCCATGGTAAGGAATTGAATATTTCGATAACCCCCCCCCCCCACTTCCAAATATAAAAATTTTCTAGCCCCCCCCTCCAGAAAACGACTAAAAAAACCACTGTATTTTTATTCATGACCCCCCCTGGTTCGACGTTAAAAAAATATGTGACCCCCCTTTTTATCTAGTAATTTTTTTAATGACTCCCCCTAATTCCTCCGCCCCCTCCCCCTCCTAAGGAATGAATGCTCCCTTATTTTGATTATTTTGATTATCGTCAAATGATTATTCTCTCCTTAACGGCTAAGTTATTACGAGATTATCTAGATACAATGGCACATAGATTTCTATATTGCCAGGGGCCGCCAACTTGGTTGACTCATAAAAGACTCCAACCAAAATGGCAGCGGTGTTTTTTGTTATTTTTATTCTCTTGAGAATAATTGCAAAAATCAGCAATATAAATATTTTTTTGTATATTTTTTAATCTATATATTATAATAGGTTCTCTATATCCTTTATTTTTAGAATTATTTATTTATCTTGTTATACACTGTCTTTGAATTATTAATTGAAAAATTCTACTTTGGAAAGATGATATAGTATGTATAAATGCATTCAAACCCTCAAGTCAAACTCACTCAGTTTTCAATTATAAATATGATCACGCAAACAACATAGTCCAAGGCGTCTGGGTTTTTTGGCTTCTGTCATGACTAAAAAACTACTAATTCAGACCATTGGATTGAACTGACGGAAGCCAGAATTATAGCTAGTTATAATGGTGTAAATATGGCTAACGTTTGAGCATGCGCAGTAAATAAAACTCGTGTTTATATACAACTAACATTTGCGCATGCGTATTAGCAATCATTCAAGTAAACAAAGAGTAAGAATCGTGAAGGGAAAAGCTAGCAAAAACACGTAAACAAACGAGGAATTCCTCGTTTGCTCCGAAGAAACGTTAGTATAATAACAACACTGGTCAGGGCGGCTCTTTCTGAAACTATGGCACTCCATTAAAAACAATAATGCCCACGTTTACAGAGCTTTAACTGATAATAAATAGCCTTGGACACCATTATGCAATAAACGAGCTTGCTGATGAAGGCTTTAGTTTGAAGCCGAAATGTCCAAACATTGCTAGATTTTAAGTCAAAGAAACTTTTATCATTTTATTTTAATGATGCCTAACTGCTCTTATAACATTTTTAAATGTTATTATTAATAGTTACGAACCTTTAGACACGGTGTTTTTGAGTTTCCTTCTTCTTGACTTGTTGTATTCAACACGCCAACGCAGGCCGAAAAGAATATCTGTCGAATGATAATGATCAAACAGTTATCGAACTTAGATTTTCGCGAAATATCACGGACTTACCACCTGTTCGCAGTCAGTTATTTGGCAAATAACTGATCGCTTGTCACAGACAGATCAAGATCGGAGACGAAGTTAATAATTTTCTTGTCAGTAAAGCCCGCGAGGGATCGGTACAAATGCCTTTTGCACGCGAGGGATTAGAGCGTGCTTCTTGGAAAATTCCTGGCTCGCCTTCTTAAAGGATAATATAATTTTAATGAATGAAAATTTTATTATATTAAAAACAATTTGATCGTCTAAATTAGGAGGTATACTGACTAGCTAGATACCAGCAAACCACCTAATGACTGATTTCTTAGCTGAGAAAATCCTAAATTTGTATTGAATTTGAACTGAACATTTCACGGTTGCCGTCGAACAACCTCAGCCTCGATTTATTCTTTCGAATTTGACTAAAGCCCGTGGAAGTGTTTCAATAGATATTTTTGAAAGCGCTCGTGCATCTCGAAAATGGTATGTTGTTTGATACCGTGAACATTCCTTAAATTACCGTTGGCTTTACCAGCACAGAGGTTGTTTCAGGGTTTGATCTGTGAGTTAGACATGCCCTGACGTAGATCACCCCAGAAGTTGTTTAAGGGTTTGATCTGTAAGTTAGTCGTGCCCTGACTTAGATCAGCCCAGAGGTTGTTTCAGGGTTTGATCTGTGAGTTAGCCGTGCCCTGACTTAGATCAGCCCAGAGGTTGTTTCAGGGTTTGATCTGTGAGTTAGCCGTGCCCTGACTTAGATCAGCCCAGAGGTTGTTTCAGGGTTCAATTTGTGAGTTAGCCATGCCCTGACTTAGATCAGCCCAGAGGTTGTTTCAGGGTTTGATATGTGAGTTAGCCATGCCCTGACTTTGATCAGCCCAAAGGTTATTTCAGGGTTTGATCTGTGAGGTTGCCATGCCCTGACTTAGATCAGTCCAGAGGTTGTTTCAGGGTTTGATCTATGAGTTAGCCATGCCCTGACTTAGATCAGCCCAGAGGTTGTTTTTATTTTCAGATTTTTGTTTATCTGCGCAATATCTAGTCTTCTTTGCAGCCGTTCTTAAGGAGGGATTTGGAGACCGACACTAAGAACGGCTTCAAAAGAGACTACACGATACCTTAAACAAATTAAAGTGTTTTCTGAGATATCCACGACGTTAGTACTTCATTGTATCAATAAAATCATCTAATCTATTTATCTGTAGTATATTTAATCAGTACATATGAGTAAGTAATGTTCACTTACTTCAAACTTGCAGATTTATCTAGCCTTCCATCAACCAAAGATTTCTTTTTCTATGGTATCATGAATTTTCGTGCAATTGCAAATCATGGTTAATCTGATGTGGGTGAGAACTCTTTTGGGGGTCGAATTTTTTTAACAAGTTTTTCGCAATACAATAGACCCGTGCGGTTTTGAGTCTTAGAACTCAAAGGATTTAATTGATCGAAGTTTTGTTTAAAAAGATTTAAAAAGGCAAATTTAAAGCTCCAGAGGATTTTGTCTGTTAAGAGCTGAAAGCGTTCCGACTGTCTGACTAACGTCATGCAGATATAATTGACCAATCATAATCCATTTGTGATTCACTCTGCATAGACTTCCTCTTTGCCACGGTTGAATTATCAATTAAACATCTTTTTTTTTAATGGCAAACCATTCACGATATCATTAAGCGTGAAGTGATTATGGCGGAAACTAACTGTCAACGGCTTGAGTAGGTATATTCAGTGCAAGGAAATGATATTTGTGCTATCCAAAAAAGCATTGTCTCGACAAGCACGTCTATTTAGTTTGAGATACGTTAGACATTCTAGTGGCCGTTTTTATTGTGAAATATTTCAAGAATCGACTCTGTGAGGGCTAAATCGTTTTAATTAAGAAACACCGCTCCTCTCTCCTTTTTTGTACTTGTTTATGGAATTTTCCTTTCCTTTCCATTCCTTTCCTTTCCTTTCAATTCCATTTTTCTCTTCTCTTCTCTTCTTTTCTCTTCTCTCCAGCTGATCTAAATAGTGACGTAGAAATGACGTCACTGCAAAGCTGAGGTGTCGTGAAGGCGAGTGGGAAAATAAAATAAAGAAATAACCGTTTTCCAAGTTGCCAGGCTACTAAGGATGACACCTCATTTCTCAATTCTGATTGGCTAATATTTTCCTCATATCAGCTGGCTTCTCTTCTCTTTGCATCATGCTTTTATGTTTGCTAGTGGATATACCTATTGTTTCATCATTTCTCCTGTAGATTGTCTCTCAAACAATTAATCAGGATACGAATAAGAAAAAAGGAAAAGAAAACGACGCCTATATTGTTACCATGGTAATAGATGATACGTACCCACGTGATCATTCTTCGCCATACTCACTTTTAGTGTAGCGAATCTAATTTAAACCGGCCTCAGCGCGGATATAAAAGCAAAGCAAAGAGTTGTAATTGCTATCAAAAAAAAAAAAAAAAAAAAAAAAAACAACTCAAATTATAAACATGAATATCAAACGCAAAACCAAATCTAGCTTTCCGTTGCTATGGTAATAGATCTTTGAACCCGCGTGATCTGTTCTTTGGTATATTCAATTTGAATCGACCAGCGATCTGAAACCAAAGCAAAACATGTAGGTGCTTTGAAAAAAAAAACATTCAAATTGCAAACATTGATATCGAACGCAAATAACTACTATTTAAGAAGTTAGTGTTCAGGATAATTTCAGTGGTCGGTAAATAAGCGGTACCAAGTTGAAGGTAGACTTAAATCTGATGTATTTCCATACATTTAATATGTTATCACGCTAAATTGCTAAGATAGTGAACGCTTCTGTAAATTGACTCAAGATCAAGGAAATAAAATGATCACTTTTGACAAGTACATCGTTACCAAGAATTTCGGTCAAAATTAAGGTTAGAATGTTATCAATTTGTTGATTAGATTACGTGTTTCCAGTCCAATTAAACCAGAACTTTCCCTAAAAATTTTATTGATTCAAATCATTTTATTTCTAGTCAAATTTTTAAATCAATGTTTTTTTTTAAAGAAATGATTTCAAGATTATCTTCAAAATCCTATCGAGATTTCATCGCTCAAAGATGGCCGCAATATAGATATAACCTGCTGATTTCATACCTAAGACTGATATATATTTTCCAAGTATATTCTGACATATACATAGATTTTGTTACTGTTCGCGCCGGCGTCAAAGTAACTGTCTGATTACTGGTATACAACAAGAAAAACAGGTTTTCGTCGACATTTAAAAAAAAAAATCAGAAACTGTTTTTCTTGCCCCAACTGCACGATGTGAATAGAGCTCATTTTGTTTGGTGTGTTGCTCTCTCTCCCTTTCCAGGAGGGTTTTTCTCCAGGTTCTTTGCATGTTTTTTCCTCCCTCCGTAAAAGTCAGCCTGTGAGTTGAGAGTTGTATGCATAGAATTCGAATGGTGAATGTTTGAGTGAATGATTGAAAGTAGGCCGATTTGGAAACCAGTTTCCTAATTGAATTTATCATTCAAATTATTTTTTCCGTCGTTTTGATTGGCTGAGAGAACTGCAAATAACAAATAATGGTCTGCTCATGCGCATTACGGTGTAAAGCCATTTTGCTGCAAATAATGGTCTGCTCATGCGCAGTAACGTTGCATTTGGCAACATGACTCGCTTCCTCCCAGAAAATAATTTGGCATGTTTCATAAGATATAAAAACTGCCAAAACACACAAAAAATAATTTGAATGATAAAACAATTATTGAGCTCGATTATCACAAAATAAAATGATTTTTTTAGCAGCGAGCAAGCGACTGATTTTTTGCCGATGCCGAAAGCAGAGGCAAATTATTGATTTCAATACTCCCGTTTCGAGTTCTCTTTTACGCTGTGTTAGCCTCAAAACCGTGTAATATATTCTTTTATTCAGTAACAGCCCGTGGAAATTCAAGAGATCTGTGTGTAAAGAAGACAATAAAAATACTTTGAAATTTCACGAGTTTCATCTAAATTTCTGCATAATTTACGCACAACTGAGGCTAACACAGCGTAAAAGAGAACTCGAAACGGGAGTATTGAAATTATTGATTTCAAGACACCTTTATAAAAAGGGAACTCAAACTTTGGCAACTTATCAGTGTTGCTAATAGTAAATCAAAGAAAAAACACACATATGACCGGTTCGCTTTATGATATGTATATCATTGTTTATGTATTCTTGCAGCATTCCAGTATATAATTTTTTTAAAAGATTTAGGAGCTACTTTTAATGTTCAAAGGTTTTTGGCGTTAAGAAAAGATTGGAAAGACATTTTCGACGATCGATTTAAAAGTGACTAGGTTACAGTATTGATAAACGCTATAAATTGGCTGTCCATACGTTATGAGGAAAGTGCTTTGGGTCTTTTGAAAGATTTTGAATAATTCATTTTGAATAAAATTTGAATAAAATTTCCCCATACATTAATAAAAAGGATGCTCTGTTTTATAAACTATAGTTCTCCTGATTTCACTGGGGAAATACAGGTTTTTGCTTCCTTTACAAGAACTACTACGTCAAGAACTATACCGTCCTAATCATAACGTATGCCTTGAGTTCCTCATTTCCTACTTTATTTACAGCTAGCTACTGCATCAGATAAAACAGTGGTCTCTCATCATTTTGCTTGTCTCTTCTCCTGGCACGTTTTTCATTTAACGGAATAGAAATACTTAAGATGAGACTCGGTTTATACGAAACATCGAAATGGTTTACTTACTTTTAAGTCAAAGTCGGTATTGGTTGCCGACTTGAAGAGAATCTAGTTCCTTCGCCCAAGTCTTGCGTGCATAAAGTTGATTCCACTTTGCTCTGCATACGGTTTTATTGATAAGACAGTGCAAGCTTTCAGCTGTGTACGGGCTAAGAATGAACAATACTCACCGTTATAATCACAGTGTAACTGACTGTAATAAAAGGTCGCTTGCTACAAAGACTCGCCACCAACCGAAGTCGTTATCACACAAGCAAACAAAGCTGCTTTTGCAGACCGCTTTTCAGAGGGACTTTAATTAAAACCACTTACTTTCAGAATACGACAAAATAAATTGATATATTCTTATCATTTTGGTGTGATTTTGAATTAAGAGTTTGTTTTTAATGGAAAATTAACTTCAAATTTTAACTCTGATAAAAAAGTTGATATTATCACCGCTGAGCATGCGCAGTGATACATGTTCCTCAAGGTCAAAGAAAATCGTGCAAATGAGCGGGAAACGAACGGCGTCATGCTGGCTTACATCAAGCATTTTGATTGGTTGGTTCGTTCTTTCGTGCGTTTTAATTGGTTTAGAGCGGAAACCCTTTAGAAGTGACGATTCTCAGCTCGAAGTCCTTCTCATTCCAAAACCGTACCATTGATGTTCCATCATTGGCTACTCTAACAGTTCACGTCTAAAATAAGTATTTTCTAATTATGTGTATTTCGGATAACGAGTGTCAACTTTTAATTGGTCAAGTGTGACGTCATGTTGTCTTGGCAACCGGAAATCGAGTTTTATCCAAACGAGACGCTGTCATCAGCATCAAAGTCTTGTTTACATAGCGAAAAAAACTTATCGTTTGATGATGTTACTCAAACTGTCATTCTGTTTTATCATGAACCAACCGAGAATAAAAAATGTGGGCATTTTTGATAAAAAATCTAGACCTTTTTAAGGTTTCTTTTAGAAAAACACCCAGTATTTCAGTGTAAATTTTCCGTCCTGGTCTTGAAATGTTTTTGACCATAAGAATCGATAACTATTTTCAAATTCATAGGTCCCATAAAGAACATTTTTACGTTACACTAAAAACCAAAGTTTCTACATGTTTTCGTACAGTTTTTCTTGGTTATCAGACGTTATTTTTTCGTCAAAATTTTGCTATGAACAACGCATATTATTTTGAACATGTTCGGGAAAATATTTACGTGTTTTTCAGCTCGCGAAATGTCATTGTCTTTTTCATATTTATTCTACTTGATTTATTCAGTAAAAAAAAAAACAAAGTTTACTCTACATTAAATTCTACTTATTTGTGTTTGTGTTTGTCTATTAGAATTATATTTTTCTTCGTCAAGGCTCTCCCCGGCAAATTCCCTTATTTTTTTTTGGTTCGAACTCTTGAACTTTTTTCACTTGTCAGAAATAAGAAATAACATGTCACTAAAAATATCTGACAGTCACAAAAACCGGAAATCCTCTCTGAATATATTCTGATTTTATATTACGTTTCTTAGTTTTAAATTAATATCATAAAGTTCAATTAGAACTATTTTTTCGTAAATATTTTTCTCTCAATAACGTTGTTTTTTTCTTTAATTTTTCGGTCTGTAAAAGGTGTTGATGAAACACTGTTCTGGGGTGTTGATATAACATCTTTATTGACATAAGGGAATACAAACTCACTTAACCTTAAAAAACACCGCCTTTTCAGATCTGGTAAGCTATCTATTACCATGGAATTTTTATGTAGTATTTCCTAAGCGATATTGGATATTACTAATTTATTCTTTAAGATAAAAACTACTTTACATATCATTTTTTCATGAGATTTTGAGATTTTAATTTAACCCAATTTTCTACTTGTTTTCCTTATGTATTAAACTTTAATATGCACATTTCTGTTTTTGATTTTTTTTCATATTTCATTTATATTTATTTCTCTAAACTTTATTTTTTTCTGTAGTTGAAGACAAGAAGTTGATTAATTAAAACGAATCGTAGTTTGGGGATAAAAATGTCTTTTTTTAAATCCAGTCTTCTATAAAAAGCCTTGGAATAACTATGTTTCAAATACAGAATAAATGTTCTTTTTCCCCCCAAAATATATTCAGCTCAACCTGCACCAAAACCATTGAAAAATAATGAATCAAGTATGTGAAAAAAGGACGAATACATAAGTTTCCGGTTCGATATTTATTTTTTCGTAAGGCACCAAAAAAGATAGAATTCGAATTCGAAGATATAACTGACTGTATATCAAAAATTAAATCCTTTCTTTGCAATCTAAGGATAATGATAATTCAATTTCACAACTTGACAGAATATTTCGTTATCTTTGCGAAAATATTGTTTAGAAAACTTTTGTAATAAAAACATTCGGAGAAAAACTCTGATTCAATTGCGATTGATAAATATTTTTGTTTTTCACTTGTTCCTGAAAACGTTTTTAATTTGGGTAACCCAATTCACTAAAAGGTTTTTTTTCTGTATTGAAAGCACGAGCATTGACCTGGCTTTTTAGTGCCAAAAACACCCTCGCACCGAAAAGGCTTTTCTACCGCTGAAAACACAACCCTTGGTAGTAGCACCGAGATGGCTTTTCAGTGACGTTCATAAAATAGCACTGAAAGGACTTTTTGATATAAAACCCAATCACCGAAAGGGCTTTTCTACTATGTAAAACACGACCCTTGGAAGGCTTAGCACTGAGATGGCTTTTTAGTACTTAAAGTGACACTAACACTGGGAGGGCTTTTTTGATATGAAAAACCCAAGCACTGAAAGGGTTTTTCTACCATCTATAAGGCAAGCCATGAAAGGGTTTAATTAATTAACCAAGGCACTGAAAGGGCTTCTTAATAGTGTGGTGCCCAGCTTTGAGCACTACCACAAGAAGTTTATTAAGGCCTCCAGCATGCCAGCTTTTCCTTTCCTTTCCTTTCCTTTCCTTTAGTTGCACTGGAATCGGGAGAATGTATGCCTTACGTATATAAATTCCTAAATATCTTATGTATTCCCTCTGCAGACCTCAACCAAAACACTTGCATAAAAACATAGCATAAAATATATTTTGAAAATAAACTGTGACTTTCAGTTTAATAAAAAAAAATTCCAAAATATTTTCTTACCTTATTGAGTTTTCGTACACTTAGATGTTTTCCGTTGCTATAAGCACTGTTATCTGCAAGCACTGTGTTATCTTGAACTGTTTCTATAGCGTTTTGAATAACCGACACAAAACAAGAGCAAAAAACACGAACTTCTGTTACGAAAAGTCAATATCAAATCGTCGATATTACACTTGACAAATTCTAAAGGAAGTAGTTCGAAGATAAAAGTCAATAGTGAGAAACAGTATGAAAATTTAATGAGCTCGACATTGCTTATATTCAATAAATAAGATGTACATCAACAATGCCTTAGTTTATTTCTTAAACTAAAAATTTTAATTTAAATCTTATGAAATGTTTTTTTATTTTTTCTTATTTTGCACACCAGTAAACAGAGGGTCATAGAAATAGAAGAAGAAATTAATTTTTAATTAGAGTTTTTGGTCAGCTCTTTTCATAACGTCTAGGCTTAGTAATTCCCAGATGCTCTAGGGCATTCTTTTTTAGTCTCTAACCTTGGATCATAACACAGTCATGTTGAGATTAACTGTTCAAAAAAACATGAACAAAGCTAAAAATAAATCCAGAAGACAGAGTTTGAATTCAAATTGACTATCTCTTTTTTTTTCAAGGAAATAATTCTTTATTTATTTTCTTGTTTGGCAAAATGAATCTTATTTCATGACAACAGGTCGTTATTTAAGGGGAGGGTTGGTGAAAATAAACTCTATGAAAACGATGAAAACCATTTGTACAATTTTTATAAATCAAATGCTTACTCTTACTGCCATTTTTATAAACATGCGAACTTGGTAGCTGCAAGGTGCACGCTGAAATTTGGTTTTTCGCTTCTGTCAACCAAAAATAATCAGTCGGTACCTTTTATATTTTTGACTGGCGGCAATGAAAAACCAAATTCACAACTCGCAACTACAGAGTTCGCATGCTTATGAAAACAGCAGTGATTGAGAAAATGTTTTGTTAAAATATGCCATAAGAATGCACACAAGGCTATCAAGGCCTCGTTCTCAGACAAATCTTTCTAATTTCAAAACACTGTACATTTTTAGGTATTTGTACTGGAGCACTGAAATTTTGCTCCATTACTAATGTGAACATGCTGTTTCAAATGCTGGCTATGATGACTTCAGCAATGCAATGGAAAGACATGTTCCTTTTTATGGCTTTTTGAGTAGGGTCTATACACCTTTAACGAAATAGCGAACATTGTGCATTGTGGTCTAGCTTGGGTACGAATGTCTTTTATTCACCATTCCTTGTATGGTGGATCAGAATGCATCCTTTCTACATCTACATCTACATCTACATCTACATCTACATCTACATCTACATCTACATCTACATCTACATCTACATCTACATCTACATCTACATCTACATCTACATCTACATCTACATCTACATCTACATCTACATCTACATCTACATCTACATCTACATCTACATCTACATCTACATCTACATCTACATCTACATCTACATCTACATCTACATCTACATCTACATCTACATCTACATCTACATCTACATCTACATCTACATCTACATCTACATCTACATCTACATCTACATCTACATCTACATCTACATCTACATCTACATCTACATCTACATCTACATCTACATCTACATCTACATCTACATCTACATCTACATCTACATCTACATCTACATCTACATCTACATCTACATCTACATCTACATCTACATCTACATTTTATTAAATTGGTAAAGTCATGTGACATCACACCAACTATAAAAACCTATAAAGCTACAATATGTAAAAATAAGCAATATATAATTATAAAAATGCTATACACCCCTTGCAGCACGTCGGAATGTGGTTAAATCTGGAGGACAAAACGATAATATTTTAATAAAATGTGGATAGTGCAAATTTTTTTCCTGACCTCTCCCGCCCCATCTTTTCCCGTTTGTTTTGTTCTTATCTTAAATTCACCTACCATCCGTTCATGAGTATTTCTATTTATTTATTTTAAATTTTGCATTCATGAGGGCCGTAAGTTAGATAACCAAATGTGTTAATACGTCACCCTCTCTAAATAAAGTTTATTGTATTGTATTGTATTGTATTGTAGTTATAAAACGTGTTGAAAAAAATTTTTTTTTTAAATCTATAATTATATTATAGTATTCTAATATTTTGAAATTGGTGTGCGAACATCTTATTTTAGTTGTCGAGCTTTTTGAATTCTTTTCAAAGGTCGCATGACAATTGTTCTATTTGTATATAAAACGTGTTGAAAATATTCCTTTCTAAAATCTATATTGATCTAACTATTTGGTGAGCGAACATCTAGAGGTAGGTGTCAAGTTGTTCTGGTCTGTCGTCCTCGGCCATGTATCCTGTGTTTATATAGCAGACGGCATCTCTAAATGAGAAGGAAGATCCGCTGGACTCGATTGCTGTGATGAACTGTTAATATAATGTACAAAATAGCTTGAGGATTAATAGAATAGCGACTCTATCCATCCATTCATCCCTCTGTGGTTTGTCAGTATTCCCTTTCTCCCTCCCTCCCTCGCTCCCTAATGCTTCCCTCCCTCTTTCCCTCCCTCCCCTCCCCTCCACTCCTTATCTTCAATAATCCATTTATCTCTCCATTCCTTTTCCCAGCTTTCCATCATAATTCCATCACATCCATCAATCCGTTGTCCGTCCGTTTTTTCATTTATTCAAATTCCATCGGCCATTGATTGGTTAAATTGCTTGAATGATAAATAATGTTTTGGGGCAATTAGACAATGAATATTGGTGAGTAAAGATGTGAGATGCATTTTTAATATATATTATACTACAAGCATGATCTCTTTTTTGAATTTGCAGAGTATCAATTTCATATTATTATGTTGATTATCGTTACCAAGAAACTATATTACAAGTGTATTGAATATCAGTTCTTCGTTAGTACATCTTATATAAATAAGGTATATCGATATTAGCTTTGCTATGTGTCATGTGACGTCATGTCCGCCATGTTGGATGAAAACAAATAAGAAGATTGGTGTTCCTTGTTATGTCAGCCAACATGGCGGCCATGTCTGTTAATTTTTTATCATTTGTGTAGAGAATGATTAAAACCAACTACATTTCTATTGTTGGATTTCACTTGACGTCATTTCCTTTCTCGTGCGGAACGTCATCAGGTGAATCGCAAGTTTTTAATAGAATTTTTTCTGGTTGACAGCACGTGGACGTACGCGTTCTAACGAGTTTTATTGTAAGCTCCTTTGTGTTAAATAAACTTACTTACTTACTTACTGGTGGTCACCATTTGACCACCTTTTGGAGCAGATAATGAGGTTCAAAAAGTTTTACTAATTCGTTGCATTGATTGAATAAATGGAAGTCTTTAAGAACGATGCGATGGGGTGTGATTGTGATTATACGTATGAAATATTGGGTCTATCGTTAAAATAGAAAGCCCCGGAAGTGTCCTCATCCAAAGGTGTTACTCTTGGTGCTCTTCTTGATCGGTGCTGCTCATTTGTATAAAGGGGCCCGGTTGATATGTCCCATTTGTTCCCATAGGGACTTCCTGTGACGTAGAATAATGTCCCTGGGTTGACGTTACTTACACTATTAGAACGAACATTGCCTTTTTGTAACTCAGAATGTGACTGTATTGTTGGTCTTGTTGAAGCCGGTAAAACGGGAGATGGAACAACGGCAACTGGAATCATCAGGACCGGTTCTCTCTGGATTTTCCCATTGATTTTTAGTCGAACCTTAAATAAAAATTTTTAAAAATAGATGTAAGATCTTCCATTACAAATCTCGTTGTCGTCCTCTGTTTGGCACAACATATTTGTAAAAATACACCAATACAAGGGCATTTTGAGTTTGTAGAAGCTTACTATAAAAGGAATAGTCTGGAAGTGGTACTCGTAGTCAAATAATTAGCTTCCTGATCACTGCAAGCTAAACTCACCTGCACATAATAAGTCACTTTGATGCGCGCGCTTCCACGCATCATGGTTGGGTGTAGTGATTTGCAGGGGAGAACCAGCTCAAGATCTACTTCATCAGCATCTCCTACAACTTCTTTTTCAACGCGCACAACCTCTTGTTTGCTATTTGTTTTATTTTCTTGTGGAAAAACAATCAAAAATTAATTAGAATACGACTTGTTTTAAAAACACCTATAGGTGCGTGGGTTTACAGTCAAAACGGCTCAAGCGGACCCCCTAGAATCCATGAATGAATTGATTATTCGAATATTGAGTTCATTATTCACTCTGACTCCAGATTTGAAAATAAGTTATCTACTTGAGTTTTGATTGGATTCTTCAACAATTGCCATGCCAAGGTAGGAAAGCTCTCCAGAAAGGCCATCCCTTAGAATTTTAGTTGTGAAATGAATGTGAAGTTTGGAGTCTTCGAATTTTTTATGAAAAATCAGATTGAATAATCAACTCAATATTCGAATAATGAAATCATTAATGGAGCCTAAGGGGTACGCTTGAGCCGTTTTGACTGTAATCTTCTCTTAATTTTATGGCAATGAGCTTAGCTTTAAATCTATGGTATTTTAACAAACACTCTTGCGCCTCACAAGTTCCAAGCTGAAACTACGGAGACACAGTGGAACGTTGCGCACAATATCGCAGGCAATCGATGTTGCGAGCCATGTCACACGACGCAATTTGTTGCACGCAATGTTGCCAAAGTAAAAAACGATCTTACTATAGCTACATCAACATTGCCTGCAATATTGCGCGCAAGGCTGCACCGTGTGTCCGAACCTTGAGCTCAATTATCAAGGCGCTGTTACATGCGCAACTATTTTTCGTGCATTATATCTCGCGTAGAAGACATTACTGCAGACTACACGAACTTTTTGCGCGCAAAACGCTTGCGCAAGTTGTATTTCCCAATTTTTTTCGCAGAAAAAGTAGAACTACGTATACCTTCTCTGTTCTACAACTTGTAGTAATTTTCTGCGCAAGATAATAAATGAGTCGCACCGAAATTTTAATTTTTGCGTGTAACATAGTTTCTTACTACCAATACTATATTATATCTACATATCTGGTTTCTCACTTTTTCCATCGTCGTAGACAGTTAGCCTGGCCAGCGAGACTTCAATAGTACACGCACCCCTATAAGCCTCGTTATCAGTCGTTATATGGGTGTTTATGACTTCACCAGGATGGTATAATAATTTATTTGTGTGAGCTGACAGGGTTAAACTTTCGGATCGATAACACGAGCCTTTGATAGACAGCGTTGTCTCTCTGGCATTTTGGAATTTCTGCTGAAATGAAGCAAGGAAAAGGTCATATATATGCTGGGAGAGGGGAGGGAGGAGGAGGATAAGAGTTTTTGTGGACAAGGACAAGGACAAGGACAAGGACAAGGACAAGGACAAGGACAAGGACAAGGACAAGGACAAGGACAAGGACAAGGACAAGGACAAGGACAAGGACAAGGACAAGGACAAGGACAAGGACAAGGACAAGGACAAGGACAAGGACAAGGACAAGGACAAGGACAAGGACAAGGACAAGGACAAGGACAAGGACAAGGACAAGGACAAGGACAAGGACAAGGACAAGGACAAGGACAAGGACAAGGACAAGGACAAGGACAAGGACAAGGACAAGGACAAGGACAAGGACAAGGTAGCTGTTACTTAGAACTTTTACTCTCTACTGAAAACCGCGGTTGATTGACTTAACATATATGTCCTTGAAGAGTTTTAGAGTAAACATTTATCCAGACATAGTCAAAACTACTAACTCGCACACTCTCGTATTGAACTAACAACGCACTTAAATCATATGATATTTTTTAGACATTACCAGTTCATAGTCTTTCATCTCTGTCAGTTCCTCCTCATCATATTCATCATAACCACCAACATCAAACACTTTTTTTGTTGTTTCTAGCGCACATTTGCCTTTTTTCTTCTCGATGTTTGCTTGGATCGAGTACCGGATGTAGCCATGCTTAGCTTCGTAGGAAGGTGGTAGATTGATACAAGGGATTGTGAATCGAAAAGAGAAGGAATAGACGCTTGGTTTGAGCACAGATGGAGACGGAGTCTTACCCTTCATGTTATCTAAAAGAAAAATAGGAATTCATTGAGATTCACTTTTAATAAGCTGCCATTTTTCATGATGGCCCATTTGGAAACAAATTTGACCATTTTTTACTCAACATAACAAATATTTAATTTTACTATCCTGCTTAGTGCAGCCCAACTTTTACTTCTGGTTATTTGGATTCTCATAGGCTATAGATCCATTCGAAAAATGACCTCTTTGATTTATATATTTTCTAAATTTAATGCCTCAAGAGAAACAATCGGTGTCAATTTTTATAAATAAGGATTCTGTGAAAAACCTGAGACAACAAAGTGATTATTTAACGATTTACTGCAGTGTAAAGTGTGTAAGTGACACCAAAGCGAGGCTAGTCAGTATTGATCAGCAAAACAATAATTGCCGTAACAGAAAGGGGCTAGGATCTTCCACTTTCCGGGCCACCATCATGTTTACAATGAATACCAAGTCACTCGTACCGTGTGAGTGCGTATTCATACACGACAATAAGCGGATGCACATAACTGACTATACGTGACACCTGTATTTCAATTAACGTTGATAACGGGAGATCTTGAATCAATGTTCGATCTGAAACCTATAGGAATTGGTGGGTCTCAACATGATTTTTTTGTGAATTAATGCGATATATAAGTGACACAAATTAGCAATTCAATACCATTCAAGCGTGATTACAACTGTATTTAATTGCATATTTACGAGATGAACATTCAGTCTTCCACAATTCCTATAAGTTTCAGCAGACTTACAGCAGGTACACGGTACGACATGCCGTAACATTGAAATGGCATTCCATAAGAATGGTTATCGTACGAGTGGAAACCATACGGTCCCTTGACTCACAGCACGTACACAGTACGACATGCCGTAACATTGAAGTCATTAGTTTCCAATTATACCTTCCAGTAGTTCATCTAATCTCAACGCATATAGCTATGTTTACGGAAAGATACCCGTACGGCTACAAGTGAGGCTACGAATTTGCCGTATCGTTCCTGGCACTCATACGAAAATCGTGATCCTAATTTTAAGTAATATATACAATATGAGTGTCCGTGTTGTATCAGACATACAACCACGAGCCGAAGGCGGGTGATTGTATATCTGATACAACACGGACACGAATATTGCATATTACTTATGAAACGTCTAGGTGTATACATTCATGTTCTACTAAAATTTTAAAGATAGAATTGAATTTGGCTGAGAAAATTGGAGTCAAAGTTTATGCAAATCAGGACGATTTTGTATCAGATATACAACCTCCTCCACGGACAATGATTTCTATTGTGTTTTCCTCATTAATTATTCATGAGTTTTATAAAATATTTTAAAATATTGTCTGTCACAGTTAACATCGCTCGCCATAAACGTTGTTGATATCATATGGAAATTGTAGTTTCGCAAACACAGGCACAAAAACCGAAATATTATAATATATATCAGTGAATCTCTCATACATTAACCTATGCGATTGCAACTACCTTCAGTATCTCCGTGAACACAAGCCTTTACGTGAAACAAATCTTCTCTCCCGAAACGGTATCGTGTGTATGTGCCGTTGTTTTCAGGCCATGAGACATAAACCTCTCCACGACACTCCACATTTAGCTTCCACAAACTGATTTCCTGTTTAACATCGACGACAACTTTGCCATGAACGTGGTCACCGGGGGAAAAAACTCGACTCGGTTCGTCTAGGATAACTACGAACTTGTTTATGGAGGACTTCATTTTCTGGTAATTAAAGTCCTGCAGTCGACGACGAGGCTTTCCTACTTCTTCTGTCCTTAATCTTGTAATCCTAATCTAAACAGTTCGGTTTCATTTTTCACTTAATTCTAAACATTCTGGTTCAGTTTCTGTTAGTTGTGGTTATGTCCCTTGGTTGGAATCATCAGTGGGGGCTAAAATTGATATCAGAAATCAAACAAAATGTCATCATAGTCTTTATTAAGAGACTATTATGGTAAAAAACAATTGTTCCTGTTCACCCAAGCAGTGGGACTCCTACAATCAGAAATAATGACTGATAACAAGTTCAAGTCAATATGTTTTCACGGTTCGGTTCGCGCACCAAAGTGCTCGGCATCGCGCCATGTTTTGTCTAACATTTTCTTGATAGCATGTCGCCTGTTGCGAGCGTAGCTTCTTTTTGAACCAAGCCAAAAGAAAAAGGAACCTTAGCTATTTATAACGAGGATTGACGACTCCAAAGAATAAGCAAGATCAAAAAGATCTTTCATGCAAAACGTTGCTTAGCAGACCATTTCAACCTCCTATTTATAGCTAATTATAAACGTCCATTCTCCGGTTCACGAGTTTAAAAACTCGCATAAGGCAAGTTAAGGAACTTTCTCAGTTCTCTGTGAGCTTAATTTTCAAGAAAATACAGTTTTTCAGAGGAGCCTATTGGAAGAACTTCTTCAAATGTATTTGTACTTGTGATTTTCTCTGATTCTGAAGAAAAATTCTATAGAAAATATTACAACAGACAGAACAGCTCCTGATCAGTCTCTGTCTCTGTCTGTCTCTCTCTGTCTCTCTCTGTCTCTCTGTCTGTCTCTCTCTGTCTCTCTGTCTGTCTCTGTCTCTGTCTCTCTGTCTGTCTCTCTGTCTGTCTCTGTCTCTCTCTGTAAATCTCGACTTAGAGATCAAGAACTTAATGTCGAGATTGCTCGTGTCCCAAAGACTGAGTTCTATAAAGGGTCATTTTCATATAGGGGTGCTAAAAACTGGAATTCGCTACCTCATAATGTAAAGTCATCAAAATCTAAAGAGATTTTTAAAAAGTTATTATTGGGCAAACAAATTGTCAATTAACTTTGAATGTTTTTATTATATAATTTGAAATTTTATTTCATATTTAAAGTTGTACTTATTGTATGTATACACAGACTCTTTTATCACGGCTTTCATGTAAAGAAGTTTATAACTTATGGAACTACCGTGTATAAATAAAAGTGATTCATTCATTCATTCATTCTCTGTCTCTCTGTCTCTCTCTCTGTCTCTCTCTGTCTCTCTGTCTCTCTCTGTCTCTCTGTCGCTCTGTCTCTCTCTCTGTCTCTCTCTCTGTCTGATTTCAGCAGTCTTTACACTTGACACCTGTCTGCCGAAAAATAGAAATAAAAATGTAGTTCGTCGCTAAAAAAAGGCTATGAAATATTTACAAAACCAAACTAA
This sequence comes from Anthopleura sola, assembly GCA_023349425.1. Lineage (NCBI taxonomy): Eukaryota > Metazoa > Cnidaria > Anthozoa > Actiniaria > Actiniidae > Anthopleura > Anthopleura sola. The sequence goes on along the minus strand of JALHLI010000015.1, from coordinate 3,639,657 downwards.
AAGAGAACTTAGCTTCAGTAAAGAAGGCAAAATAAATAAACCAATGAAAAATACGAGAACGGTTTTTCTATTGCTCTCTCCGGCTTTGATCTTGGAGTCGGGTGGAGTCGACGTTTTTAATTAAGTCAATGTCACAGCCAGCTAATCTATTTTTAAGAGGAGATTATAATGATGAAGTACCTTTCATTTTCAGGCTATGGTTGAATGACATCAGCTTAAAGCCAATTCTAAGGTATTTTTCCCTTTTTATTCAGAAAACAACAACCACACCACCACCAACGACAACCACAGAGCAACAGCTCAAACTCACGCATTTATCAATTTACATGTAGTGACATTTTCCTCTTGATATTTTGTCTTTCGCAGGATGTGGGTGAAATAAGAAAGTGACGTTTTGTAAAGGACATCGGTATTTAAGGCTTAAATATTTTGAATTCTGTTTATTTTATTCTAATACTTTTATCTAAAAAATTTAAGGAGCTTACAAAATCTTATCTCTGAAATATACTTGTTTATTTGGTTTATCAGAACACAATATACGGAAGGTCAGACCAAGGGTCTTCCCAGCTGACACATGCAGGGTGAATATTGACTTCCTCTCTTTCTGTATCAGAGTCAGCGATTCTCTATCTTATTTGGAGTCTTCTTTATTGCCCCCTCCCCCTCCCCTCTGTCTCTCTTTCCACACAGGAATCCCGAATGCTAAGCGAGCCAAAGCAATGGGAGAAAAGCCTCTGGAGAAGGCTAGGGGAAGATGATAAATAAAATATATTAATTAATTATCAATAATTATCACAGACTGACATTTTTGAGATTATCTTTTTGATTTGGTATATACTATTAAAAACAGTATACTTCTCATCAATCTAGGGAGCTTTAGAATCAAAATGAAAAAAATATTTTTATTTAATTCCTATTTGTTATTTTTGTTGCTTCAGATCATGAAATATCATTTCAAAAAGAAAAAAAATTAAAAGGAAACCAAAAATATGTTAAAGATTTGAATTATTATCATCATTCTTAAGATCCATCAGCATACAGCAGGCGGAAATCACTGAAAAATAAAACTAAATACAAGGCTTAGCTTAAGACTTGAAAAAAAGGAAGTTGCAATAATAATAATAATAAGTTATTTGCTGGATCACTTCTAGCACAGGTTCATCAAATTGGACTGAATTAACCCCCTTTTTGATAATATTCGCCAAATTTATATTTTATAAATTATAATTCATCCGGGTTTTTTTCTTTATTAGGGAATTTATTCATTCTCATCGATATACATAACTCACAAAAATTAATAAAATACTGAATAATTTTAGATTAGAAACAATTTAAAGTGGAACATTATATTTTGTTACAAGAGAGCACCTTCTTGAGCACATTTTTAAAATTCTTCTTATTGAAGAAAAATATTATTTATTCATTCACTTCAACATTACGATTCACTTTGAACATTACAAAACTCTTGATAAATCTTTGATAAATAGTAATAATAATATGGAACATTATCTTTTGTTACGAGAGAGCAATTTATTCGAAATCTAGAACGTCTGAACGAGGAAAGACGACATTCACCAATTGCACGTCATTCACGTCTTGAGATCAAGAAGTAACACTATTTTCAGATCCTCTTCTGTCATTAGATTACAGTTCTGAACTGCTCGGATCTCACGTCCCCGTTCTAGAACACACAGCACGACTCCATTTTATTCGAACAAACAAGAAATTACCTGTTTTTATATTGCTATATTTATGTCTATTGTGTTCTGTTTGAATGATAGGACAATTCACTGAGCCGGCCTGAGGTGAATAATTGTTTTAGCACTGACAATTTTAGACATGAATATCAGAGGGGAAAAAAACAACTTTTTAGTATAACTTCTACTCACTGGCAAACTTTGGCAAATCTCATGATCACCACTCAAGCAATGAATATCGTCTCATAATCACTGGACACGTGCACTTGAACAATCATTGCGCGGGAAACTTTATATTCAAGTGTAAAATTATACTAAATATAAATAGTAGACACTTTACTAGTGCTTTACGAAAATACGTCAATTAAAGTATATAATACTGAATATGATTCAATTGATCATATCAGTTCATTGGATATTTCTACTCTACATTTGTTTCAAAGAAGAATGATATCATCTTTTATTCAGTCCTTAGTGATGAATGATGGCCCCCCATCCCCTTTCCAAAAATTCAGTCACAGCCGTCGCATGGCAACACTCGAAAACACTCACCAAAGTGGATAAGTTTTAAAAACGTACGCCGTTTCAACGTGTTTTCGTGTGGACGACGCGTCTAAAGTTCAAATAATCTTAGATTTAGACGGTTTAGTAAAGGTAGCGCTTGCCAAGGCCAAGGTTTTTCAATTACATTATTCTAAGATCCCAAATGATCTATCGGTACCAAGGTCCATGTGTAGGAGGAAGCTAGCACATGACTCAAAAACAGTGGTGGATCCAGGATTTTGTTCAGTTATTTCGTATTGGGTATCTTCAAAATAGGGGGACAATGTTGCTCCGAGGGGGGGGGGAGGGGGTGGGCGCACCCCCTGCACCCCTCCCCCTGGATCCGTCCATGAAAAACAACTAACAAAACAAGAAAAAACAGGTAAAACATATGTAAATAAAAATTGTACCAAGGTTAAGATATTCAAACTTTCAATGTTAATCTTGTTATCAGTCATCTTAGTTCAAACCTTAGTGGCTGCAGGTGGGAGTCACTATATATCAAGCATCGACTCCTCTGATCGGCACTCTGACCAGAGTGATCCATCTGAGCACAGACACCGTACGTTTACTGCACAGTTTAACCAATCAACATGTTTCATTTGAAGAGTTATTTTGCTGTTTTGCTTTTGACGACTGCTTTCCTTTCTCAAGAAGGTAAGACATAGAATTAAATAAGTCTTTATTCATGTATATCACTACCAACACATGAGTATGGCTAGAGAGATACGATTTAAAAAAAGTTAGTTAATACATTTTGAAAAATCTTAAGACATTGAGATTTTGCATGTCGAGCTAGGTTAGTGTTGAGATACCTTGGTTATTCCTTTCAGTTTCTAGAATGGTTTAGATGATCAGGGGCGCGGTAAGGAGGGTATCCGGCGCATTTCGCGATAATTTAAACTGAAAGGACGATGGGTCATGGAAATTGATACTGAAGCGTTCAAATTCATGAAAATTAACGAGTCTAATAATTTGACTCATTGTAAGACCTACTTTTCGCCCTGAAGATGCACTAGAAGTGCGAAAACTCGGTAACTTATTAAAAATTCGTGGAAGAAACAAACGTAAACAATCAGTAGAATCACGAAATGTTCATCAGAGATCACGAAAATTAAAAAATCGCGTTCGCGTTCACGATTTCACGCAGGACACTGAATTCGGTAGGGCCAACCTAATAACTAGCGCCCTGATTTCACGCGAATGCCCCCTTACTGCCCCCGTTAGATCCATGTCTATAATTCCATTCAGTATTGCAATAGCCTTTCGCCCATGTCCTCTGGTACCAGCCTTTTTTTGAAATAGGTATATACTATACTAGGCGTAGCATGCATCAGTAAATGATTTAATTCTGTTTTAATCATAAAGGTGTGCACAGTTCGTCGGTCATCAGTAGCTGGATCAAGATGAACAGACACTTGGTTTGTTTTGAGGCGAAGGCAAACCGCTTCGGTTCTTTCCATAACTATGTCAGATCAGGTTTGGTTGCAGCGATCAAACTAAGACACGTGTATGGCCAAATTCGCTGTGTGCCCAGTAAGGCGCACAATAGCTATTGGGGGTGCAAGCAGTACCATGAATTAATGCAGTATCCCATCAATGTCGTGGTTACAGACCAGTATAACCACGTTCTCTTTCCAAAGAAAAGATACAGGATGAGGTAAAAAAGTTACAGTGAACCAATTTATTAAGAATAAAAACCTTAAGATTTATCGATAGCCTAAAGCTACCTCTGGGCCATGGGCTGATCAAGAAAAATAAAAATAAATAAAAAAATAAAAAAAATAAAAATAAAAACACGAAAAAATAAACAATAAAGGGACAATCCGCAATCCAATTTAAGGAAATCGAGGAATTTCCCTTTTCCGGGCCATTCATCTTTCCATTCTATCCCTCCCGTTTTATTGTTTCGGGGATAAGATTTTTTACTTCTTTTTAAACAAGTTAAAGTAATATTAATGTACCTTCTCATTAGAGGTAAATAAAGAAATAATACTCAAGAGAATCACGGAGAGCACGTGGTCTGAAATGGGAAAAAGGATTTGTTTGATGTACTAGAATGCTAAACTTATTTATTCTGTAAAACATTACTACATAACGCGCACCATTTTTGTACTATGTACGTACAGTGCAAATTAAGATCACTCTAGCTATTACGCCAGGGGAAATTCCAAGTGTTGGTTGTTCATAAGTTAATGATATACTATCCTTTTTACATTTTACAGAAGTGGAGGTGGAGGCATGTGGTACTGGGTTCCTTTCGCCAGCACGGCCTCTAGCAAAGAAATCGTCTTCACTGATTTTGCCAATCCTTTCTACTTTCCCAAGTACAAGCAGATGAGGATCTGGTATGGAGAGGATTTGAAAGACTGGACTGAAGGGAATAATTACGGACGTGTGTGTGTACATGTGTATGCAAAGTTTCTTTATTGATTACTAGTAATTACGAATATTAATGTTTACAGGGCGACGCGTCTAACCGTGGCCACCCGGTTAATTTTTCAACTGGCTCAATTATTTCAACTTGGCAATTGGTCCTTTCTGTTGCAAATATAAATATAATCTTTGCAGACACGACTTTGACCTCACGTGAAAATGTACAAATTCTCGTTCTCTGATTTGCTTGCTTGTAAGAAATATAGTTGGGTGGCCACCGTTAGGCGCGTCGCACTATGAGCTGACTAGGGTAGAGGAGGCAAGAAAAATCAATTTTCGAGCTCCCTTTTCCTAGAATTTGTTGAGAAGGGGGGTCCAAATATATACTTAATACAAAGTTTACTTCAAACCTGTGCAAAACTAAATTTTAGGATAAAACAAATGGAACCTTAGGTATGACAGGGGTCTGGACCCCCCTGACCCTCCTCCTGTTTCCACGCTTGATATCTAAATCACTTTGCAAGTGAACAGTCGTAAAACCAATGATAAATCTTAATTTGAAGTGATAAATAAACAAAGCTAATGATACTAAGGCCCTTATTGTATTATCCTGTGAAGAATAAAATGTCTCTTGAATATGAACATTTATAAGCCAAGGGATGGGCCAAACAGGATTTTTTTTTTTTTAAATGCAAAAAAGTCTAAAGGTGGATTCTTAAATCTTTTCTTTTTAATCTTATTTTCTCCTTAATTATTCATTTTATCTAATTAGAAATCCTTTCAAAAATATTTATTCCCCTCCTCGATCAGGGGTTGATCCAGAAATTTGAAATGGGGTGTCTGAAATGAAAGAAAGTGACAATATAGTGATGTCATCAACGATCCTGGTCTAAATTATTTTGAACATTAAAATTTGTACTTAGATTTATTTGAGGGGTGAAATACAGACAGTTTTTTTTTATTTGGAGTCGTGCACTTACAGTACATTAACTTAAATCCCCCAAAAAATTATGTATATAAATATATACATTTCAGTACGTATTTGAATAATATGTATACCTTCGTATTAAATGCTAGGTATAATTTTACATAACTAAATAGAAATTTTGGTTAATACTATATTCTAATATTACAAAATCGTCATCTATACATCATTTAAAAGTTGAAAACATTTTTCATTGTATTTTCTTTAGGAGGCTTCATAGAGTAAAGCATTTATAAACATATTTTTCCACTGCTACTTGTAGACTGGAGGTCCAAGGATCTATGAAAATCAAAAATACTGTAGATGGTCCTCCGAAATTAAGGAATTGATGTTGTTTTGTTCTAAGAATTCATGCCTAAGACTAAAGTGGACATTTGACAAGGAAGTGTCTTCCATCTTCTACAGTGTTTGTGCAATGAAAACACTTCCTTCCCTCTACTTTTTTATAGCCTGAGTATCTGCCCTTTTCGATTTCTAGGTCGTAATTACTTATTCTTAGTTTAGTAAGGATTTGAGAAATTCATTCCTCTCTGCTTACAACCATTTTGATGTTGTTACCTTGAGCAAATAGGTTATTTCCTCTTAAAGTAAATATCAATATCTGTCTGATAGCATTCTCTCAGATTATAATCACAGTAACCAATACAGAATTTCCCACTAGGAGGTTTGAAATAGTCCAATCCACGTCCAATCTTGATCACCCAGCCATTATCAAATCTTATTTCTCTATCGTGTAGTGTCTTGGAATAAGTCACTTGGAGATTTATGTCATACTTCTTTAAGTTGTTCACAAGTTCTTTAAGTCTGTCGTTTTGTTGTCTGCAATTCTCAGCATTGTCGTCCTGCCCTAGAATATTGAATGAACATTTGTATTTACCCTTTGAGTCTTTAAAATTCATATCTTTTCACTGTATTACATGCTGTTAATATTAGTTATACAATGGTTCTTAGTGTCATACATACTAGTTATACAATGGTTTTGAGTGTCATACCGTGGAATATCCCACGAGTCACTTGTAGTTTCTAGTATACACACGAGCCTTTAGGCGAGTGTGTATACAAAGAAAATACAAGTGACGAGTGGGATATCCACGGTATGCAGCGAGAAACCATTGTACAACTATTTCATCCCACATCATAGAAAAACAAATGCGTAGATTCAATGCACAGTGCATGATGGGAAGGAAGGGTGAAATACCGGCAAATATACAACAGCTTTCCTGCTTTCTGATTGGCTGTATCTTCTATGGTGTGGGATAAAATGGCAAATCCCATGAGACACCTGTATTTTCTGGTATGAACACTAGCCTTCAGGCCCAGGGGGTATGGTGATGCTCCCACCCAAAAGGGGTCCTTTTTGTCAGGCCGCAGGTATAGAAAAGGGTTGGGAATTTGTGAGTTTAGATATAGAAAAGGGTAAGGTACGCTTATATAAAAGGGGTACCTTTTCTTCAAAGGTATATGAAAGGGGTACCTTTTTGATAAAACTTGGTATGTAAAAGGGTTAATGAGCTTAGCCCATTATAAATTTGATTGACTTAAGCCAAAACGCCAGACATCTGGAGCCGGGATCTGGAGTCAGTAGGTTGCAGAAATATGAAAAGCGCTGTAATATCAAATGGGAGTGATGATTACTTTGCAGGGTAGTTTATACATCTTGTATGCTTTACCTGTAAAGAGCTTAATCACCCGTACACTTCCTTTCAAAACGACGAGTTCACATAATCTCAAGAAATTATAAACCTGATGAATACTCCTGATATAAGCATCTTCAACAACAACTTCAGTAACTGTTTTATCCAGATATGGACCAAATATTTTTGCATATCCATGACCAACTTCTCCATTTTTTATCTTTATTTGTTCATGATATTCTCCCGCCTTTTTCTTCTCTTGAACAAACTCCTTTAGCTTCGTTGCACGGTCCAGATAAGCATTCATCTGATCCCTGTACCGTTTTTTCACCACTTCATCCTTCGATTCCTTCATTTCTGACATCAAAAGACTCATTCCTTCTTGATAACATACTAACGCTTCGGAAAAACTTTTCTCCTCGTCAAGCTGAACTGCACGTTTTAAAATGCTTATTGCTGCTTCTAGAGTCATAATAATAAACTAATGGGTCGCAAAAGAATAAAAAAAAGTCAATCTTTTTTAATTATCTAAAAGTTTGTTTTTGACTTCGTCTGCCATTTTGTTTTCTTGAGAAGTCCCCTGAGAATCATGGGAGTTTTTTTAAAAGTGCTCTCTCGTAACAAAAGATAATGTTCCATATTATTATTACTATTTATCAAAGATTTATCAAGAGTTTTGTAATGTTCAAAGTGAATCGTAATGTTGAAGTGAATCGTAATGTTGAAGTGAATGAATAAATAATATTTTTCTTCAATAAGAAGAATTTAAAAAATGTGCTCAAGAAGGTGCTCTCTCGTAACAAAATATAATGTTCCACTTTAAATTGTTTCTAATCTAAAATTATTTTGTATTTTATTAATTTTTGTGAGTTATGTATATCGATGAGAATGAATAAATTTGATTTTTTAAGAGAAATTGCGCAAAGTTTATCTTGGTAACAAACGCATAAATAGATAATAGGAATGGTCAGAGGGACGTCTTTCTTGTTGATGTCATAGGTCCGTCCCTGATCCAGTAAGTTCTAGTCCCTTCCTTATAGAAGGCAGGTGACAGCAACATCCAAGATGGCGGAGCAGTCTTCGGAGAAAACAGCTTCGCGAAAGCCTTCAGGTAACCCTCTAAAACCCAAAAAACCTTGTCTAACAATACCTCAAAGCCTACTTTATATAACACAGTCGCTATTTTTACTCTTTTTTAGACACAGCTTTCAAACAACAACGACTAAAGGCGTGGCAACCGATTTTAACTGCTTCGACAGCTCTTCCAGTTTTCTTCGTCGTTGGACTTGTTTTTGTACCGATTGGCGCAGTACTTCTGGTGGCCTCTGATGGTGTAAGTCATATTTTGAATCTGTACTATACAATTAAGGGTTTTAATTGTCATATTTTATAATAAATGTAATGCAAAGCTTCTTGATCGTTGGGTAACCTTATTTGATCGACATAGATCTTAATACTGCAGTGTTTAGGTTTGTTTACTTGAGCATAAACATCCATTGAATATTGCTAAGGCCTATTTCATGCACGTAAACAATAGAAAATATATCAAAGCCTTTGTCAGATAAATTTAATCTTGAAAATTGTCGAGATATACTGTAAATGACATAGCACTGTGGACAAAATTAACCCCCAAACAAAATGCGAAACTAAATTGGATAAGTAGTTTGTTTCGCTTTCATTTAATCAGTTAGACTCGAAAACGAATTGTTCCCAGTTAGTCTCGTTAGATAAATAATAGTTATCAACAATTCTCAATTCTAATTTTTGATAAAGCCAAATCCACAGAAACTCCACCAATGCTAAAACATTTCTCACATTTTCAAGTTTTCGTGTTAAAGGAATTACTGTAAGATGGAAAAATACTTATGGAAAAATGCATTTTAGGAGTGGGAGGGGTATTTAAAAATTCAGTGCCTCCATGAGCCCCTTCCTGTGTCATGAAATTTCTTTCTTTCCTAAGGTTCTTGCATTTTCTCAGTTCTCAATTTCAAGGAAATGATTTAGAAACAATCAATAATTTGTGTGCTTCCACTTTATGTTCAGGTTTTCCTAATTTTCCTAACGAAAGGCCCATCATAATTAAACAAAAGCAAAGAAAATGTGGGTATTGTATGAGTGGAAAACATACAATACTGGCTGACGGCACATTCACAGTACAACATGCCATAACCTTGAGAAAGCTTCCTATTATCTTCCCGTAATTTATCCAATCACAACGCATTGGTACAGCTACATGTATCATAAGATTCAGTACAGCAGCAGTATGTTTACGGATTTGATGTGTCGTTTCCCACTCATATGAAAACCTGTGTTTTGGGGGTTGTCATGACACGGTTATCAAACCACTGAGATAGAATGAAAAGAAATTAAGGCTACAAAAGGGCCTGCTGTTAACTATACCCATGTATCTTGCTTGTAATTTTCAGGTCCAAGAGAAGAGTATTGAATATACCCATTGCAATAGCAGTGTCACGAAAAAAGGATGCGATGAATTTTTTAAAGAGGTCAACAATTCTGGCAAAACCTGTACTTGTGAGATGAGCTTCAAGCTCTCAACTGAATATTCAGGGAATGTTTTTATTTATTATGGTCTTTCAAACTTCTATCAGGTATAAATCTAAGCTGTATTATGACATAAGCATAATCATATCTTACAGCGCGACACTCAAAAGTATGACCACATTTAATGTATTCACATACTTCTATGTACAGGATTTTGTACTTTAAACTAACACAATTGATGCAAAGTTGTCTGGTTTTACCAAATAAGGCGTGTAAAAGCTTGTTTGGAGCAAAAAGCCTGTGCATAGAAGTATGCGAATACATTAAAAGTGGTCATGCTTTTGCGCGTCGCGCTGTAAATTTGTACAATTTTTGAGTTTAAAGGAAAAAAAGTTTGAGGTTTTTTCCTCCAGTTTTTCCCCCTCCACGAAAATCTACTTCTGAATTCCGATTTGATTGTGGAGCATGCAAAGACCACAGGTTTGTTAGCCATTGGCTATTAGTGCTACCCTTGTAAGAAAAGAGTGATTATATTGCATCAAAATTGCTCTAAATCTGTTCTCAATTTATCATCTTCATTATTTTCTGTTAGACACGCTCTATGTAATTACTTTTTAAAGCAACCCATTTTTTCATCCATATACTGCCCTCTCCTTTGTCTCAAATAGACCTCATCGGCTTGGGGTAATGTTGTCCCATTTCAGACCACATGTCATTCTCTTGAGAATAAGATTCTTTGTTTGAGTTGTATCGATATTCATGTATCTTCTCATGCACCACCGAGCCGATGACGTCTATTACTGGAAATACACTAACCCTAGCTGGAGTAATCATTAATCATGCATTTTTATTCTTCAAACAATTAGAACCATCGTCGTTATGTAAGATCAAGGGATGACTTACAACTGAATGGTCAACTGCAACAATCAGTAAACAAAGACTGTGCCCCATTTGATACGAATTCCAGTGGTACACCAACAGCTCCATGTGGTGCTATTGCAAACAGCCTTTTTAATGGTGAGAATCCTAGATACATGGAATTTAGTATCATTTTACAAATTTGCAATGGAGGGGGGGGGGTGCTAGTAGGTGCTATATTTAGTTTCTAGCACTGAAATTATATTATTTAATACCTTCATAATTATAACATTATAACTATACGCAATACTGGCTAATTACTGTTTACGTTGCGACCGCACCACCAGAGTTATATATACCATCTATTGTCTTCCATTCACCACTGTACTCTGAAGATGACTTCCACTCAGGTTGTTGAAACCTCAGTCACCACCAACAGCAGTCTTTCTCAAGACTACACTCACCCGGACAATCATATTACTCACTCCATTATTATTATTAATATTATTATTATTATTATTATTATTATTATTATTATTTCTAAAAAAGAATTAAAAAAGAAAAAATTATAATAAAATATTATTATTATAAAGTATTATTGTTATTATTATTATTATTATTATTATTATTATTATTATTATTATTATTATTATTATTATTAATACAATAACTTAGAATTGTTATTGCTCTTCAGATACTTTCAAGCTGTTTTACATGAAGTCATCCACAAGAGTAAGTGTACCTTTAACAGACAAGAACATTGCTTGGGAGTCAGACAGAACTGTCAAATTCCAGAATCCTTCTGGAGATCTAAAAGATGCTTTCAGCAAATATTCCAAGCCACGAGACTGGCAGAAGCCTGTCTATGAGCTTGATCCTAAGGAAAAAGAAGACAATGGATTCCTTAATCAAGATTTCATTGTTTGGATGAGAACTGCAGCATTCTCAACATTCCGTAAGCTCTACCGCAAGGTTGTTCTGAAGAACGACTTCAAAGATGGACTGCCTAAGGGCACCTATGTGGTGTCTATTGATTATAGTATCCTTTTGTTGCATTAAACTCATTAATGATGGTAATAGAACTGATGGTGGTGGAGAAAATGATACAAGACAAAAAATTCATGTAACATGTTTGTGATTTGCAAAAGGAAAAAAAAATGTTTTTTGAGTGTTTTTTTTTTGTTGAAAAAAGCTCTCGTATACAGAGTGGTAATATGGTCAATATTACTCAGCAACTTGTAACACAATAATATTGCATAATGCCATTGCCCATATTATTACAAATTAATGTAACCACTTTTAATATATTTCCATATATTTGTAAATCCCAATTTAACTTCTTCAGCCTCTTAGTCAAATCAAACCTCCTTAACATGACGCCAGATTACCCAGTGGCTCGCTTTGATGGTGAGAAGCGGTTCATTATCAGTACAACCTCCTGGATAGGCGGCAAGAACCCATTCCTGGGTGTGGCGTACATTACCGTTGGGGTACTTTGCATTGTCTTGGGAATCTGCTTTTTGATTATCCATATCAAATTTGGCAAAAGGTGAGTGACTAATGTGTCTGTCTTAATTTGTAAGTAATCTATTATAACACCCATTTTCATAATTCTATGTTTGCAAATGATGTCATACATGTACTGTACATGTAGTTGTCAGTTGAAAGAATTTGACAAACAATTTTTCATTGAAATCTTTTGTCATACCTTTCAACATGGCAGCCATAACTTTTATTATTCATTTTTACTCCCTTGGGAATGATTGCAAACCAAGAATAAGGACCATTCATTACTAACAGTATGTATTGTAGGAGGGTATGGATGAGAAAATAATAATTAGATTAAATGACAAATTATAAAAATCTTTTAATTCGAAGATATACCATGCTAAACCAAATGCCTTGTTATTGCACATATTCCCCTGGAATTTATCACAAACTTGTAAATTAATAAATGAGAAACAATAACAGCAGCAACAGCACAATACAAATTAAGCAGAACCTTAGTAAAGCTATTGAAAAATAATCCAAATGTTTGCAAGAAGGGTATGTATAAATCACATGGTAGATAAACTTGCAATTTATACAGCTACAGTATGTTGCATACCAAGCCTGAAACCCATTATGGGTGATATGAATGCAATCAGCAAAAGGTCACAACAATATGGATTCTCAGAATTTTCCCTACCTTAATCTGCATGGTTTTTGTTTGCATACTGTGTTATCTTCTGTGCTGACATTATTCAAGCTTGGTCCTCACTAGCACATACCGTAAGCACAAGCCAGAGCTTTCAATAATATTTGGAGTAGACGGTCAATCCAAAAAAGTAGGGGTCCGTATCCCCCAAGGGGCCGTAACTTTATTTGGCAATGAATTCTTTTTTTGTCAAAATAGCCGGCAGTTTAAGGTGAAGTATCTGGCGATAAACCGCCAGTAGCCACCTTTTATTGAAAGGTCTAACAAGCATAAGCATAACTTCTTATGCTATGCTTGTGTCACTAAATTTCCAGTGAGGAAGTACACTCTTCTGCTTCTGCTTATGTCACTAGTGAGGACCAGGCTTGACATGTGATGCACAATGCATTTAAGGCTTTGTATAGACCCCGTGCATGTGACATCAAAGCAGCTCAATTTGGAGGACAAAACAACCTATTGTTTTGTCCTCCAAATTGAGCTGCATTCTGATGTGCTGCAACGGGTTTATATGCAGCATGCAACAAAACCTTCTCCAACCTCTGAATGCCTTTACTTTTTTACTATATGTTTTTTCTGTTTCATGTCATTACAGTATGCTGTATATTTTTGGAAATGTAATTAAATAGGATATGGACCCCCTAGATGATTGACTTTGCTCTTGGGGTTAATGTTGTTTACGTATATTTAAATAAATTTAAAAAAATATTTACTGAAGTAAACTGTGCAATTAATATTTAACTTTGTGGATGTTTCAACCAGGAATCCTCTTTCAGTCTTAATCATAATGTAGAATGGTAACAGTCAACTAATCAGAAGTAAGCAACAAGCTAGATTGAGTAGTCCCAGATGGAATATCCACAAAGTTGAATCTCTCAGTGTACCTAGTTCTTTGTTTTAAGATAGACACACACTAGCTTGACTATCATTAAGAAAAAAATAATTCAGATTTCAGTTCAGACATCAAACTTTTGCCACATTGAATCTAATTGCCTTTGAGGTTGAGTGCTGTTTTTACCTAAAACTAGTAAAAGTATGTAGACCAAACTTGACACACATTGTCTCCTGTTGCTAAGGAAAAGAACTAATGTCTTGTAATAATAGTAGTCTGTGGTATTTTCTTAGCCACTGACCTCAATTAGAATCAATGCTGCAAGAGTTTGATGTCTGTTACCGGATGGATGTTTAGTAACCAAACTGAGCATAGAAACCTACAGCTTGTTCTGTTCGTTCTATAAAATAGACATGAATTATTAATAATTACAATTGTAAGTATTGTCTCAAGAGGTTAAACAATTTCATGCGTAACTGAAAAGGAAACTAACTCTTCATTCAGAGTAATAGATGAAAATCCTGATATACTGATGATGAGAAGCTTTGTTATTATTATATATATAAACTTTGATATTTTTATATTTAGATATAGGCTTTCAATTATATAATTTTAATTTATAGTTCTCATACGTTAGACTGACAACTTTCAATGCAAAGCTTTCTGGTTTTACCAAATAAGGCATGCCAATAATTTGTTTGGCAGCATGCCCATGCATAGAAGTATGCGAATAGATTAAATATGGTCTTACAAAGTTTTGCATGTCGCACTGTAATTTTTATTGCATATGTATCCATCAAGTGAACTCAAGTTCACACAATATTAGAGGTTGGCTGAAGGCTCTCGACCAATTAGAAGCAAGATACTGAGTAGAATATGAATGTATAATAATATAACATACTTGTTATCCAATCAGATGCTAGGTTGTACACCTGTATTATAGTGCGATGCGCCTAACCATGGGCACCCAATTTTATTTTTTTACAAGTTAGCCAATCAGTGAATGAGAATTTGTAAATTTTCATGTGAGGTCAAAGTGTTGTCACCAAAGATTTTACTTATATTTGCAACAGAAAGGACCAAAAACATGTCAAGTTAAAATAATTGAGCAAGTTTTCTTATCAAAATTTGAAACCTTTACTTCTGCTACAGTATATTGATTTCAGTCTCTTTTCTGGCTAATATGCCTCATTAAACAACTCGTAAAAAAAAAAAAATTTGGCGGCTATGGGTACATGTAGGTGCGTCACACTGTAATTTGTTCATGCACTGCGAACAAGTTTAGAAGATTGTTAGATTGAATTACACTTTCGTACATTTGCATTTTATATCTTATCAATGTGATATTAGTGTTCCTAAGTTTTTATTCACGAGGGGCATTGAATACACTAGTTTTGCATTTGATGCAAACTGCTGTTATTGAAGACCACAGCTAGCTTAAAAATGAGGCTAAGCCTATGCAAATGAGTCTGTGGTATATTACCAGTTACATTATACTGTCTGTCCATGTCCTTTCAGCTATCCAACTGTTACTCACAGATTTGATAGAGTATTAGAGGATTGTGATAGTGAAGAACTTAGCCGTCTTGGTCCAAATACCTCCCGACCTACCCCCTGAAGGTAAGCTCTTTAAAGCTACACAAAAATAACTTGTAACTTGTTTGTTGTTAACAGGGGATACACCACAGCCGATGGTTTGCCTCTTCAGGATATGAGTAACTAATCTAACATTGGATGTGTGTAGACTTCTCCCTTCTGTCAGAGATTCTTATTCCTGCTCTTGCTTAACTTGTAATGCATTTATACTGCTATTGCTTGGACTTAGGTAATCTGCATTAATTAGTCACATGACATTAATGTCACTCAAGTTCTTCAGAAAAAATATAAGTTTCTCAGCTGTCGAGAGTATATGTTGATTGGTATCAATCATGTAGTTTCAGTAAATCTCATTAATCTCTGTGAGCTCCTCCATGCTCAAAAATCTATTTACTTTTTGATTGAAAACTTGCTATTCAGCTTGCAAGGATATCTATTAAGTACTAATACATTCTCCAAAATGCATTTGAGCAAATAATGATGTCAGATCTAATTATCTTTATCAGCCTCATGTCTCTCATGTCTGATTGATTGAACTTCACTTTCCTCTAGAGGTTTACTAAAAGCTTGTGTGATGTATAATTGATAAATTTATCAGATAGAAAATCCTTAATGTTTGTTGTCATGGTATAGAAGAAAACAAGTGTCTTAGTATTCTTTCTGTCCTCTTTTCGTCAGAACCTTTCTTCCAGTGACATATCTGTTATATGACTAATTAGTGCAAATTATTTAATTTACCATAATTCTACAGTATAAGGGAGAAACTAGCAACAATAACTGCATGAATTCCTTTTCTTATTCAATCTTAATTCTACACTTGTTAGGATTTAGAATTATTATTAAGGACAATTTTAATATTTATTAGGGCAACAATTCAATTTAAATAATATTAATTATATTTAATAACCATTGTCCATTCATTGTGGTTTCAATATTACTCAGACTTCAGCTGTCAATCCACTCAAATTTGTCTGTTAACTTTGTTGTTGTTGTTTTTGATTCTGTCAGTCAACAGTAGTATGACTAAGATTTGCATTTAATTGCATTGGTGACTAAGCATTTGATTGGTGACAGAGGAAAAAAAAAATCCAACGGCACTAACTGGCTTGTATAGCCATCCATGGTTATTCCAGTTAGCTAGTGGCTTTGAAAATAAGCCAGGCATATTTGTATTTTTAAGGTGTGAATAAAAAAATGTCATTGCCATCGGCTAGAATGTTCGAGTCTGCATATTATTGAAATCCACATTAAAAAATTATTGTACAGTGTAACTTTTAATACTCGTAATCTCTAGTATAATTAATTAACTTGCTTCTAAAAGTTTGTTCAATCAAATACATAGCATGCAAGTAAGATCATAAGTTATGATATAGTAATTCATAATTTTTGTATTAATCTGTTAAGTTTGGCTAACAATGGTACATGTAAATGAGATCCTAAATGGACATTTACTGAGGCAACATGGTATTGTAATTATCCATTCAGTCAGCCTAGAGCAGATTTTGTATGCATCTGGAACCATGGCAGTGCTTCTTGCAAACATTACTGTGTTGCAAGCTATAGTGTGAATGTGGTTCGTATTACCACCCATGACCAGTACAACAGCAAAATTTTGTTGTGTGACTTTTTTTGCAGAAGTAGAAGCTCTTACTACTCTCTGCAACAGGTGGTAATACAAGAAACACTTACTCTGCAACTTGCAATGCAACAGTGTTGAACGGCAAGTTGCACAATATTTTGTTGCTTGTTTACAACACTTTTGGGGTTATTGCCAAATAAAATGGTTTTTAAATCTATTCAAAATTTGTTCTAGTGTTCAATAATGTTCTTACAGTATATAATAGCTGTTGTAACAAAGAACTTTGAACAATATAATTAAGGGTTGTTTCATATAACACACATTCTTCAAAAACAGAATATTTTAACATTTCATTAGTTTATATAGAATTCATGTTTCTATGGTAACTCCAGATGTCCGATATTTCTTGTGCATTGGGTTTCATCAAGCAGACCAAGTATTTAACATGACCAGACACAAAAGGCTTATAGCAGTTTTCATTCAATGTTATGTAAATTCAGTAGCTGTGTGCTGCATGCTGGAAAAAAATGTTCTTCTCTGTCAATCAAAAATCAGAAGTTGGTACCTTTGGTATTTTTGGCTGGCAGCAGTGAGAACCAAATCCCAACTGGCAAAACTCCCCTGGTATATATAGTAGCTGCTACCTGTAGTTCTGAGTTTGCATAATTGAAAATTGCTTTCAAAAAAAGTTCCAGTTCTAAATTTTCCTCTTCCTTAGGTATAATATAGTATGCTTCAAAACATAGTGCTGTAGTAGTTACTAAGTAGTGTTTATTAGTAATATTAATACTTCTATAACTCTTTTCATTGCTGCTATGCTGCTGTTGTTGTTGTAACTGGAAATTGGATGAAAAGGCTGTACATGTTTGGCTAATCTATTACTTTTGTAGTCTAATTATTAGTCTAATGAAGATTGCTCTTTTACTCCACTATCTGCTATAATTACTGAAGCCAAAATATCAGACACATGAAGTTGTCTGGCCAAGAAACTAATAATTATAATTTATATACTGTATTCATCATAAGGGGCTGGTCCTTATTATTTAATTGTCAAACTTGGGTGTATTTAACCTCTTTACTCTTAACGTAATGGGATGTAGGGTATCATAATTTTAATGTCTGACAGACTCTGAGCAAGTCACTTTGCTACTCCCAGAGAATTTTCTGTGTGTGTGGTGGGGTGGGGCGGGGGGGGCAGTAAGGCTCAAATTTCCAGCCGTCAAGGTTTTGTTTGTCCGAGGGTATCAGGGGAACACAAATCCCAAAAACTTTGGGGGTGGGGCAGAATTTTCTCTTAGGAGCTTAAGAGGAACCTTAAAACCTCTGGCATCCAGGGTAGCATGTCACAGACTCAGAGTAAACAATTTAATAAATAAAGCATTTTAGTATTGTTAAAAAACTTCTGCTAATTCCCAAGGAATAAAATATTATTTAGGGATTATAAAAGACTTTGACAGAAAGATTTAAAATAATACTAAAATAATGTACAATTATTCACTAAAAAATAATAAAATCTTTTTTCACCACCAAGTGTTAAACTTCTTGTTACTGACTCATAAAATGATTACCAAAATAAAATTATCTCTAAATAAAATTAAACTAAATCTTGTGGTAGAATGCCCACATTAATCTGTGCAACAGTGCTAAAACAGCCATGTTTAAAATCGGTATCTAGTACTTTCGCTACCAGTACCTTGGCTACCAATGACAATGCTTTCGCTACCATGCTGAAGTATGTAGTTATTGGTTTGCAATTATTTTTGGTAGCTAACATACTTCAACATGGTAGCCAAAGCATAGTCGAAGGTACTGGTAGCGAAAGTACCATAATTCTTAAAATCCTTAAAGGTGCAGTCTGACATATGAGCAACAAATTTGTACAGTCATTTGAACTTGTCATGCAACATTGTTGCGGAGAGAATATTGCTCATGTCATAAATTTGTTGTGCACAGAGTGATAATACAAACAACATATTCTCTTTGCAACTTGCCATGCAACAATGATGTTGCATGACAAGTTACATGAATTTAATGCCCATGTTACCGCACCTAAGAGAGAGAGAGAGATGTGTAAAATAACAAAGGGCGTGTAAGTAAAGAAATTCTTTTCAATCTTTTGGGTTTTTCTTGGCTTTTTTTAGGACATGGTTTGGCATGTTTTAACCCCCAAAATCAAGCAAACAAAGAAAAAAATAAAAGGAAACATAACAAAACAAGACTAATTCGCTCCATAAAAGGCCTCTATGATGATGTTTTATACCTACACTTCCACAATCCCTTTTCATAGTTTTGTTGTTAATATGCAAATTTTCACTATTGTCTTGGTATATGCTCAAAGGAGCTTTAACATTTGAATAATTATGAAAAGAGACTTTGAAAAGGATTGTGGTAGTTTAGGTATGAAATGTCATTAGAGTTAAGATCTACTGTCAGGCCAGGACTTACTTTCAGTCTGCTCCCACAAACTGATAATATAAGTCTCTTTCCTCTGCGACTTATCAGCTTGTTCGAGCGGACAGCAAGTGATTCCGGGACTAAACTTGGTATATTGTAAGTCAGGCAGATTATTTTTAAGTATTATTTTTGACTGTTTTTTCCTTGTATAGATTCCATGATGTCAGTAATTTTGACACCTAGCAAGTAAAATCAAGACATCGTAATCCTCCAACCAAGGCATCCCAGTCCAGAATTTCTACAGAACTCTTTGTTTACCATTTGACATAGTTGCCAAGCAACAAGACACATTTATAATCATCATACACCAATTCTGAACATGGAGGACACAAATTATTGGCCTTGGTCGAGGGGCGAGATGCTAGTCAGTTCTCCGTGATCTATGTTTTCTTATTCACTGATGAAGCTTCACCTCCCTGACTGGTCTTTACATCCATTAAGAATTGTTTTTAGTGCTGCCTTCACAATTTTGCCTTTCCATAGATCATGAACCACTGACTAGCCTCCTTTTTGTCTCCTCAACCCAGGCTGTTCATTCGTGGCCGCCATGTTTGAAATCAGTCTTACTATGTATATATCAGTCTCTAAGCTCAATCTTTTGACAGTGGAAGATTTATCTTCAAAGTAGCAAACCAACAATGTACATACATTCTACCATACCGGATGACCTTAACAAAATATTTTTCCTTGGTCTCAACCAAAGTCCTGGGATAGCAATGTCTTTTGTTAGGTCATTCTCTTTTGTCCCAGTTACCAATGAGTTTGTACATATACTGTCCACGCGTCACTAAAACCTCTCCACAACATCCACCTCTCAAAAACGACCACAATATTTTGTCACTGTGCGTGGTAGCTGTTGTTTTAGGTTTGACTGCATGTGTACCATGACAACTTGAGAACCAAGAGTACTATCAAGGACTATCACCACCAACCCTGCGAGCACCCACCCATTTGTATCATACAGTCTGTTATAAATCTTATTAAACTTAAAAAATTAGAAAATTTATAAAAAGCCACAAAGTTAACATCAAAGAATAGAATTATATTAGTATTAAGATTTTGTCACACCAAAAGCTCTTGTTAAATATTTATTTCATTTTATATTGTCAAAGACAGAAAAATATGGATAAATAAAGAAGTACATAATATCAGTTTTATGGTTTATTCAAAGGTGTACATGTAGTTTGATCTGCATACCTGAAACTCGAGATGTATCACGCAACAGAGCATTATAGAGACTAGAGTGAAATCACTAAACCCATGAAATAATTATTAGACTAATAAATTTCAGTAGACAAAATAGACCCTTTTCAAATATGGCGTCTTTGACGTCAAATGAGGAGAATGAGAATGTCCCAGATGTCAAAACCCAATGATTTCCACTAGCACCATATGGGACTAGAATGCCCTGGATTTCAAAACACCATTACTATCCATACATAACATCTGGGGCATGCTGGGACTATTTGTTTGACGTCATAGATACCATATTCGAAAAGGGTCTATTCCATTGTCTTCTTTTGTGTCTATTTGACTACAGACCCCTTACAGCATGTCTGAATGCAGTTCAATTTGGAAGACAAAACAATAGCTTTCCAATTCTCAGCAGGTTAAAATTCTTTTGTTTTTTCTTTCTTCTCCAAATTGAGCTGATTTGATTTTACATGCAAGGGTTCTAATACTCTTTAACAAGCAATTATTAATTCGCAGGTTTAGTGATTTCATGATCACTCTAAAACTCTTGAAATCAATAGAATGATTTATTTTAAAAATTGTTCCTAAAATATTATTTGTACAACTACTGACTCTCATTTTGTTTGGTTTTGTAATATATAGCTTCTTTATTGAATTATCTTCCTTTCACAACATCTTTACCTTTTATTTTTTCTTCCTTCCATTTCATTTCACTTCCTTTTTTACTTTTCGTTTCTTTTCCTTGTCTTTCTTCTCCTTTGTTTCTTTTTCTTTCCTTTTCTTTCCTTTTCCTTCCTTTCTCAATTTTTTTTACGTCAAATTTCTATTCTTTCTCTTTATTTCTTTTCATTGAAAAATTTCGAAAAAATGATAAAATGATACTTTTCCATCCCATTTCCAACAGCCGGCAAAAAATGTTTTTTGGAGTGAAATCACTACCCGTGAAATAGTTATCAGACTAATACATTTCAGTAAACCCTAATTTCATTGTTTTCCTTTGTGTCTATTTGACTACAGACCCCTTGCAGCATGTCGGAATGCAGCTCAATTTGGAAGACAAAACAATAGGTTTCCAATTCTCAGGAGATTACAATTCTTTAATTTTGTTCTCCAAATTGAGCTGCTTGACATCACATGCAAGGGGTGTATTACTCTTCAACAAGCAATTATTAATTCACAGGTTTAGGGATTTTGTGATCACTCTAAAACTCTTGAAATCAATAGAATGATTTATGAGAGTAAATGGTTTGAACCCAGGTGTAGTAGTTGAGTGAGTAATGTGATCGTCCGGGTGAGTGTAGACTTGAGAAAGACTGTTGTTGGTAGAGACTGACGTTTCGACAACCTGAGCGGAAGTCATCTTCAGAGCTTCAGAGTACAATGGTGAATGAAAGACAGTAGATGGTATTTATAGCTATAAATACCATCTACTGTCTTTCATTCACCACTGTACTCTGAAGATGACTTCCGCTCAGGTTGTCGAAACATCAGTCTCTACCAACAACAGTCTTTCTCAAGTCTACACTCACCCAGACGATCACATTACTCACTCAAGAATGATTTATTTTAAAAATTGTTCCTAAAATATTATTTGTACCACTATTTGTACTACTCTCATTTTGTTTCATTTTGTAATATATAGCTTCTTTATCGAATTATCTTACTTTCATAACATCTTTACATTTTATTTTTTCTTCCTTCCATTTCATTTCACTTCCTTTTTTTCCTTTTCGTTTCTTTTCTTTATCTTTCTTTTCGTTTGTTTATTTTCCCTTGCTTTTTCTTTAATTTTCCTTCCTTTCTCTATTTTTTCTTTTCATTCTCTTTATTTCTTTTCATTGAAAAATTTCGAAAAAAAAAATGATTAAAATAGTACGTACGTTTTCATTCCCATTTCCGAAAGCCTACCGAAGAGTATTTCGGAAGTTGCTCGGTAACAAATTTTCCTTCGTAACACTTCGGCGCTAGACCAATCGGAACGTAGCACGTAAAACACAAACCAAAACAACATGGCGGACGATCTGTCACAATTTTCTCTTCAGCTCTGTAGTCGTTCAAAATTACAAACTTTACTTAACTTCAAGACACGAAATATGACGTCGTTTGCACATCTACTTCTCGCCAGCTTCGTTGGTGTTTGTATGACTGTTTTTGCTATGTATTTATCGACATTCATGGGCAACCTTTTCCACAAACCTTCCCTCGAACCACCTGGCTTCAACTTGATGCTTGCCCCTGAACAGATTAAACAACCAGGTAAACCAGGCTTTTGATTTATTAAATATTTGTCCTATATATATCACTTATGCTGCAGAATAAAATACGTACACTAGACTCCTCATAATTCTGTCGTTAATGCAGAAATCTTTAGGTAAAATGCTGATGAAATATTTATTCGTTGCATTTTTGCGATCAAGCACTTGTCGCCTACCAGTTTACTCTCATCGTAATAACAATGTTAAACCAGTAAAACTAAATTAAATAACTGTTTTATTTTATTTCATAGTTATTGTTCTTAAAAAATCTCTTGAAGTCAAATAGTTTAATTTTATTTTAGGATATTTGTATTATAGTTTTAGCTTACATTATTGCACTTTTACTTTTAAATCATTCACTGAAAAATAACGCTCTAAATTAGTTATTTGATCAAATTAAATATATCGTGCGAACTTTTATTTGACATATTTAGACTTTAGGCTATTTGATTCCAAGCTTTGCAGATTTTTACAAATAGGAAAAAATTATGGAAATAGATGATGTGGCATCACTAGTTGCCATCTTGTTTCATTTGAATATTACTGGGATTCTCGGGATTCTCGTTATTCTGTGACCTCAGACATTTCAACAGCTTGTTGTTAAATTGGTTTTTCGCTGCTGTCAATCAAAACGAATCAGTAGTATATTTTTGACTGGCAGAAATGAAAACCAAATTTCATTGGGAAACTTGCATTTTTTTCACAAATTTTGTCTTATCATTCCAGACCCTTCACCACTGGAAGGAGAGGCATTAGCAGCCCTCAAAGCTGCCGGAAAATTAAAAACAGATGGCAAAAATGAAAAAGCCATCAAACTATTTGAGCAAGCTATTGCTTTGGCACCAAATCATCCAGATATTTTATTACAATATGGGGAGTTTATAGAAAATGAAGACATTGTCCAAGCAGAACACCTTTATAACAGAGCTTTATCTATCAACCCTAGTGATTCTAGGGCTTTGACCAATCGACAAAGAACATTACCAAAAGTTAAACAAATCGATAGGGACATGTTGGGTATTATTGATGAAAAGCGACGCAAACTTTTTAGTTTACCTGCCAGCAGTTTGACTATGAAAAGAGCGATACGCGAGGCATATTTTCAACATATTTATCACTCGAATGCAATTGAAGGAAATACAATGACACTATCAATGACGCGTGCAATTGTGGAGACAAGAATGGGAATATCTGGCAAGAGTATTCTTGAACATAATGAAGTTCTTGGTCTTGATGAGGCCATGAAGTTTATCAATGGCACTTTGGTTCAGAAATCTGAGAGCATATCTGTGAACGATATTCTGAAAATCCACAAAAGAGTTCTTGGTCATGCACATCCACTTGAAGCTGGGAAATACCGAGAAACCCAAGTTTTTGTTAGCGACCATGTTCCTCCAAGTCCGTCAGAGCTTGGTCGCTACATGAATGAATTCGATGAGTGGCTTCTCTCAAGAGATCCAGAAATGTTGCACCCAATAGAATTTGCAGCACTGGCGCACTACAAACTGGTATATATCCATCCATTTACTGATGGAAATGGACGGACAGCGAGACTTCTTATGAACACTATTCTCATGCGTGCAGGATTCCCTCCCGTGATTATACGGTTTCAAGATCGACATGATTATTATGAACATCTCAATCAAGCAAATCACGGAGATGTAAGACCTTTCATTCGATTTGTTGCGGCATGTACAGAAAGAACTATTGACGCTTACCTAGCATCTACTACTATAATTCCCCTTGGACATAAATCTCAAGGCCGATTGACTGACGCTCATGTGAATAAGGATAGTGATGATTTGAGCTTCCATGACCCTCATCCTACAAGTTAACAACAATTTTGAATACTTTTAATATCCACTTAAACCTCCACTAATGGACACATATCTCCTCACAAAGGCCACCTCTACCCAACGGCCAAAAAATTTTGTCCCATTTACCAATGAGTTCATAGATATACTGTAACTCATACCTCTCCACAATGGCCACCTCTCTACAATGGCCACAATTCTATCCTGAAGCTGGCCATTGTGTAGAGGTTTAACTGTAATGTAGACAGTTACTTTACCATATACTAATAAAATTGTAAAATACACTTATCCATATTATTATAATATTATTATACCTTGGTGCGTATGTTTGGCAAAGATTGGCAAGTCCAGCATCTTCAAACCTTCAGATTTTATCAAGCCCTGAAACACCCTCTGGGCTGACCAAAGAATCAGTGGCATAACAGTAGTGCACTTGCCCCTTAGGTCAACACTGCTGGGTTCTCAGGTTTTATTCCTTGTTTTTCTCTGGCTTCTCAAGTTTTAAATTTTAATCTGTGAGGTTTCAGAGTTTGATCTGTGAGTTAGCCGTGCCCTGACTTTGATCAGCCCAGAGGTTATTTCAGGGTTCAATCTGTGAGTTACCCATGCCCTGACTTAGATCAGCCCAGAGGTTGTTTCAGGGTTCAATTTGTGAGTTAGCCATGCCCTGACTTAGATCAGCCCAGAGGTTGTTTCAGGGTTCGATCTGTGAGTTAGCCATGCCCTTACTTAGATCAGCCCAGAGGTTGTTTCAGGGTTTGATCTGTGAGTTAGCCATGCCCTTACTTAGATCAGCCCAGAGGTTGTTTCAGGGTATTGAGTAAAATCTGAAGGTTTTTTGACCAAAGTCAGGGAAGAATGTTAATTGTCTATTCCAGTTGTATACCTCTGCAGTTCTGGGATTGATAATGGTTGTAAATAAGAAATGGGAATATTTAACTACAGAATAAAGAATGGTTTTGAAATTTTTATGATTGTTTTAATGGCCATAACCAGATTTTTTAATACGACTCCGGATCGAAATAATGCAACCAAACTTCCTTCTCTTAATAATTATTAAAGGAGGACTAGTACAAAAATCGCTCAAAATTTAATTCGGTTGAAACCTTCCTGGAATAATCTCTAAGGGTCTAATAAACACTGGTTAAAGTTTTTTTCTTGATATTCCGATGGGAAGTATTATATTTTCTTGCGAATTCTTAAAGGAGTCAGTGACGTCACTTACTCAACACCATACAACGCTCTATAAATTTCCCTTGAGATCAAAATATTCACTTAATCACTTAAAAATCAATTATTTCATGGACATAGTGTAAGCACTCTATCATAATAAATGTCAGTTAAGTCTTTCAGCCAACCTTTGGGCTTCATAGAAAGAAATAAAATAAATCAAGAAGTTATTTACAAAGAAACCTATGGAGCGGTGTTAAGTGTTGAGTAAATGATGTCACAGACTAAAAAGTGATCAAGATTTTGACGTTATTTTTTTTTTACAAGCTGAAACTTAAATTATACATCGCTTTACAAATATAAGTCAAAAGATTTGGAAAATATTGAGGAATATATTCAAAAATATCTTTTCAGTTTTATTCGGCTTGCCCTTGACAATATTGTCTGAAATGGGTGCAAAAAATGTACGCTTACCGCCTTCATGAGTGTGTGTACTGTGCCACCACAAAAAATTATGAACGAAAGAAAGAAATATTTTTTTGTTAGAAACGTGTGTGTTTCGTACAAAATCCACATGTCATTTTTGTTTGGATCAGGTGTCGAGAGATGTTTGATGGAAGAATGGAATTTTAGTTGAATGGGAATAAATAAGTTTTTAAATCATTATATTTTTTAGTAGTTTGAACTTAAATTAGAATTTGAAAATATCTATAGGCGTGTTATTAAAATTTTATAAATGCTTTGTTCTTCAATTCAGCGTTCAAAACAAACTGTGCAAACTATGTGAATCAAAAATTTTGAACAATTAGTTATGATAGAATTCAGTTGGTGTGTCTGCGTATTCAAAAAAAAAAATTCAATAAATCTTTGTTTCAGTTCATGCAGGCTGCCGCTCAAAATGTTTAGGGAAAGAAGTTATTTAATATACACATTACAGCTAACGTTGCGGGATCTACTTTGACTCGGGCTTCGTATCTAAACTGACGAAAAATCTTTTTTGAACTAACTTTATTACGGAAAAGGAAAGAAAAGAAGACCAAGGAGAAGGAAAAGAGAAGATAGAGGTATATGGACCTAATAGTGCGGTAATACGGGCTATAATTTCGTGAAACTTGTCGCGCAACATTGTTACATTGCAAAGCCGCTTGCAACGCAAAAATGCCAGTTCCATTGAAGTTGTGCGAATTTGTTCCCCGTATTACCGTATCTTATATGATATAGTGCATGCTAGGAGTCCTTCAAAAGTCACTGCCTGTTTTGGATTATGAAATTCAGCAAGACTTCGTGAAAATACATTCCTCAAGCCTGATGTAATTATTTAGTATTTTTTAATTGACTTGCTTTCTTTCTCGTGACTATTTTTTTGCTTCCTCAGTCAGCCGTACTTTCTTCCTTCCTTCCTTCGTTTCTTGAACCTTGCTTGGTTCTTTTCTTCCTTCGTTCTTGAATCCTGCTTCAGTTGCTTGCTTGCTTCGGTCCTAGTCTTTCTTGAACCTTCCATGCATCCTTCCTTTTTCGTTTACTGTTTCGTCTTTCCTTTCTTCGTTTCTTGAACATACTTGCTTCCTTTCTTCCTTCGTTCTTGAATCCTACTTCAGTTGCTTGCTTGCTTCGGTCCTTTCTTCCTTGAACCTTCCATGCATCCTTCCTTCTTCGTTTACTGTTTCGTCTTTCCTTTCTTCGTTTCTTGAACCTTGCTTGCTTCCTTTCTTCCTTCGTTCTTGAATCCTGCTTCAGTTGCTTGTTTGCTTCGGTCCTTTCTTCCTTGAACCTTCCATTCTTCCTTCTTCGTATAATGTTCCACTAATATTCTATACGAGGGGGACATTGGAGGTTGCTAATATTCTATACGAGGGGGACATTGGAGGTTGCTAATATTCTATACGAGGGGGACATTGGAGGTTGCGGTGTTGCGGTGTTAGCCTTTCAGTTTCGCGCGATGATGCGGTGTTTTTCAATATATTTATGTTTTGCTGTGTCCTGGTCAAGATAAATGTCAAAGTATTTGGACTTTTTTACCTTGGTGTTTTGTTGATTTTTTTGTGCGGTGATGCGATGATTTAGGATTTTTTAGCGGTGCTGCGGTGTTCGAGACCCCCCAATGTCCCCCTCCTATACCACAGTTCTTTGTTATAGAGCTTTGGAAAAACGACTTCCGGGTCCAAAACGAAAAACAGTTCTATAAAGATTTCTCTTACTTTTTCTTCATGACAGGATTCGTTGTCCAAAGTTCTAATTGTTTCAGGTGGAGGTTAAGTCATTGAGTACGTTTTTCGCTTGATTTTAGCGGTATTCTTGAGCAGTTGGACCCGGAAATACGTCACAACTTACAGTGAGGACACTCGAACCATGAACACTTGATATTTATATATATTTTATTTTATGAACTTTCTACTGCTTCAAACCTTCTGAAAATGAAGCACTGAACTCAAATAATCTTATTGTTCAAAATAAATCATATTTCCAATCGATTCACACAAGGGATAAAGGAGAAAAGTATGAAAAAACCTCAAAGTGTTCACGGTTCGAGTGTCCTCACTGTAACAGCTCTATTATTTTATTCAGTTCATAACTTCTAAATATTTTCCAATATGCAATTAAGACGTTTCAGGAAAAAAATGAGGCTCATTCACGTGATCATCACGCTGCTATCATGCGTCTCCCACGTGACCAGTGAGTTGCAATGTCCAGGCACCTGCTATTCGGGATCTTTTCCAAAGAACAACCAAGTCATCAAGAGAAAACATCTAAGAGGATACTCCTACAAGAACATTACCACTGATGTTCCACACACGTGCTTCTCGTCCTGTGTCAATAATTGTCGTTGTAAGGCGTTCCAGATGAAAGATGTCAGGTGTGAGTTGCTGGATGAGGACAAGACTTCCAAGGCAGCAGACTTTGTAGATGAGACAGGATACGTGTACTATGATCTACAGCAGACATTCTATAAAGGGGTAAGTTTTGATGCTCGTGTTGTTATACATGATCATTGAGTGAAGATTTCTCACAATCAATTTTTAACTTTTTACTTAAGAAATCCCACATGGTTCATCCTGCGAGTGTATGTTATAATGGTTGCTGTACAACTAAACTTTGTATGAACGGAGGAACCTGTGTAGAACACTGTGAGAAACCAAAAGTCAAGTTCAGCTGCAAGTGTCCTAATACCCATTGTGGAAAAGTCTGTGAGAAGCGGAAAATTGAGTCTTGTATTGATGTGTTCAAAGGAGCTGCACCAGGTACCATGCCAGCAAATGGTACCTACATTATCACCCGTAGTGATACCAAGACTACTGTACCCGTCTATTGTGTTTTTGAAAGTCCAAACGAGACCTGGACTCTCATCGAGTCATTTTCACTTCAAAATTTAGCTGTGTACAAAAAGAAGGCCTTTCATCAGGATTTTCCTAGGAATTTTCTCTTCCCATATAACTGGAAAGACTATCGTCAAACGTTAGATATGATGAAGTACTTACGATCCAAGGCAATCATGTTCAGGTCAACATGTGATTATCCAAACCGCCTTGCAAACGATCTTGCCACTGATTCTCTTCTTGGATATTTGAGTGACTTCGACATTATTAATGGCGGCGACGTTGACGGTTTATGCGTCAAGTTTGCATACATCAATATCAGAGGGCAGGAGTTCTTTAACACAACAGCAGGTGTGTGGCATATGATAGATGTATGTCAGGCCCATTTTGACTGTCACGATAATGTCTGTCACGAATTGTACTTAAACGACTCAGTACTTGGCGATGACTGTTTTGGGTTTTACAACCCACCACGATCAGGAATGTCCAAATGCACTGCAACACAACAGTCTACCACACAGTGGTGGTTAGGAGAATAGAAATAGGGTGACCACACAGCAAATCAACTGACCTTGGGATATGAAAGATTGAATGGAAAATAGATTGATAGGTTACTATGGTAACACTAACCCAGTATCCAAATGCACTTCAACACAACAGTCTACCACACAGTGGTAGTTAGGAGAACAGCAATAGGGTGACCACACAGCACATCAACTGACCTTGGGATATGAAAGATTGAATGGAAAATCAATTGATCTGGAAATATGCCATTGGAAATCAAAGATGAAGATGGACACTCCTAGTAATGGGCTGCTGACCTGACTCATAGACCCAGTATGTATGGGAGATGAAAACATTTTTACACTTTTTGAAAACATATTTGCATTAATCTGTTATGCCAGAACGATATAAAAAAGGTAATTTATGACCACTTTCACCAAAAAGCAAGGGATATACATAGTATATGACTTTAGATTATTTTGAACTATTTACAGGCCTTTAGATTTAAATAAAGCCGCTGTTTCAAAAATGAAAATTGTTTCATGGTCCATTCTATGAGTTAGCCATGCCCTGACTTAGATCAGCCCAGAGGTTGTTTCAGGGTTCATTCTGTGAGTTAGCCATGCCCTGACTTAGATCAGCCCAGAGGTTGTTTCAGGGTTCAATCTGTGAGTTAGCAGTGCCCTGACTTAGATCAGCCCAGAGGTTGTTTCAGGGTTCATTCTGTGAGTTAGCCATGCCCTGACTTAGATCAGCCCAGAGGTTGTTTCAGGGTTCAATCTGTGAGTTAGCAGTGCCCTGACTTAGATCAGCCCAGAGGTTGTTTCAGGGTTCATTCTGTGAGTTAGCCATGCCCTGACTTAGATCAGCCCAGAGGTTGTTTCAGGGTTCAATCTGTGAGTTAGCAGTGCCCTGACTTAGATCAGCCCAGAGGTTGTTTCAGGGTTCATTCTGTGAGTTAGCCATGCCCTGACTTAGATCAGCCCAGAGGTTGTTTCAGGGTTCAATCTGTGAGTTAGCCATGCCCTGACTTAGACTGATCAGCCCAGAGGTTGTTTCAGGGTTCATTCTGTGAGTTAGCCATGCCCTGACTTAGATCAGCCCAGAGGTTGTTTCAGGGTTCAATCTGTGAGTTAGCAGTGCCCTGACTTAGATCAGCCCAGAGGTTGTTTCAGGGTTCATTCTGTGAGTTAGCCATGCCCTGACTTAGATCAGCCCAGAGGTTGTTTCAGGGTTCAATCTGTGAGTTAGCCATGCCCTTACTTAGATCAGCCCAGAGGTTGTTTCAGGGTTCAATCTGTGAGTTAGCCATGCCCTGACTTAGATCAGCCCAGAGGTTGTTTCTGGGTTCGTTCTGTGAGTTAGCCGTGCCCTGACTTAGATCAGCCCAGAGGTTGTTTCAGGGTTCAATCTGTGAGTTAGCCATGCCCTGACTTAGATCAACCCAGAGGTTGTTTCAGGGTTCATTCTGTGAGTTAGTCATGCCCTGACTTAGATCAGTCCAGAGGTTGTTTCAGGGTTCAATCTGTGAGTTAGCCATGCCCTGACTTAGATCAGCCCAGAGGTTGATTCAGGGTTCAATCTGTGAGTTAGCAGTGCCCTGACTTAGATCAGCCCAGAGGTTGTTTCAGGGTTCATTCTGTGAGTTAGCCATGCCCTGACTTAGATCAGCCCAGAGGTTGTTTCAGGGTTCAATCTGTGAGTTAGCCATGCCCTGACTTAGACTGATCAGCCCAGAGGTTGTTTCAGGGTTCATTCTGTGAGTTAGCCATGCCCTGACTTAGATCAGCCCAGAGGTTGTTTCAGGGTTCAATCTGTGAGTTAGCCATGCCCTTACTTAGATCAGCCCAGAGGTTGTTTCTGGGTTCGTTCTGTGAGTTAGCCGTGCCCTGACTTAGATCAGCCCAGAGGTTGTTTCAGGGTTCAATCTGTGAGTTAGCCATGCCCTGACTTAGATCAACCCAGAGGTTGTTTCAGGGTTCATTCTGTGAGTTAGTCATGCCCTGACTTAGATCAGTCCAGAGGGTGTTTCAGGGTTTGATCTGTGAGTTAGCCATGCCCTGACTTAGATCAGCCCAGAGGTTGTTTCAGGGTATTGAGTAAAATCTGAAGGTTTTTTGACCAGAGTCAGGGAAGAATGTTAATTGTCTATTCCAGTTGTATGCTTCTGCAGTTCTGGGATTGATAATGGTTGTAAATAAGAAATGGGAATATTTAACTACAGAATAAAGAATGGTTTTGAAATTTTTATGAAATTTTATTTTTCGAAATAATGCAACCAAACTTCCTTTTCTTAATTAAAGGGGGACTAGTACGAAAATCGCTCAAAATTTAATTCGGCTGAAACTTTCCTGGAATAATCTTTAAGGGTCTACTAAACACTAGTTAAAATTTTTTCTTGATATTCCAATGGGAAGTGTTTCATTTTCTTGCGAATTCTTAAAGAAGTCACCGACGTCATTTTCTATACATTTCCCTTGTGATCAAAATATTCGCTAGTTTCATACTTAATACTGAAAAAAGAGACTTAAAAATCAATTGTTATCATAATAAATGTCAGTTAAGTCTTTCAGCCAACCTTTGGGCTTCATAGAAAGAAATAAAATAAATCAAGAAGTTATTTACAAAGAAGTCTATGGAGCGGTCACTGTAAGTGTTGAGTAAATGACGTCACAGACTAAAAAGTGCTCAAGATTTTGATGTTATTTTTTTTACAAGCTGAAACTTAAATTATACATCGCTTTACAAATATAAGTCAAAAGATTTGGAAAATATTGAGGAATATATTCAAAAGTATCTTTTTTTTTATTCGGCTTGCCCTTGACAATATTGTCTGAAACGGGTGCATAAAATGTACGCTTACCGCCTTTTCTATGAGTGTGTGTACTGTGCCACCACAAAAAATTATGAACGAAAGAAAGAAATATTTTTTTGTTAGAAACGTGTGTGTTTCGTACAAAATCCACATGTCATTTTTGTTTGGATCAGGTGTCGAGAGATGTTTGATGGAAGAATGGAATTTTAGTTGAATGGGAATAAATAAGTTTTTAAATCATTATATTTTTTAGTAGTTTGAACTTAAATTAGAATTTGAAAATATCTATAGGCGTGTTATTAAAATTTTATAAATGCTTTGTTCTTCAATTCAGCGTTCAAAACAAACTGTGCAAACTATGTGAATCAAAAATTTTGAACAATTAGTTATGATAGAATTCAGTTGGTGTGTCTGCGTATTCAAAAAAAAAAATTCAATAAATCTTTGTTTCAGTTCATGCAGGCTGCCGCTCAAAATGTTTAGGGAAAGAAGTTATTTAATATACACATTACAGCTAACGTTGCGGGATCTACTTTGACTCGGGCTTCGTATCTAAACTGACGAAAAATCTTTTTTGAACTAACTTTATTACGGAAAAGGAAAGAAAAGAAGACCAAGGAGAAGGAAAAGAGAAGATAGAGGTATATGGACCTAATAGTGCGGTAATACGGGCTATAATTTCGTGAAACTTGTCGCGCAACATTGTTACATTGCAAAGCCGCTTGCAACGCAAAAATGCCAGTTCCATTGAAGTTGTGCGAATTTGTTCCCCGTATTACCGTATCTTATATGATATAGTGCATGCTAGGAGTCCTTCAAAAGTCACTGCCTGTTTTGGATTATGAAATTCAGCAAGACTTCGTGAAAATACATTCCTCAAGCCTGATGTAATTATTTAGTATTTTTTAATTGACTTGCTTTCTTTCTCGTGACTATTTTTTTGCTTCCTCAGTCAGCCGTACTTTCTTCCTTCCTTCCTTCGTTTCTTGAACCTTGCTTGGTTCTTTTCTTCCTTCGTTCTTGAATCCTGCTTCAGTTGCTTGCTTGCTTCGGTCCTAGTCTTTCTTGAACCTTCCATGCATCCTTCCTTTTTCGTTTACTGTTTCGTCTTTCCTTTCTTCGTTTCTTGAACATACTTGCTTCCTTTCTTCCTTCGTTCTTGAATCCTACTTCAGTTGCTTGCTTGCTTCGGTCCTTTCTTCCTTGAACCTTCCATGCATCCTTCCTTCTTCGTTTACTGTTTCGTCTTTCCTTTCTTCGTTTCTTGAACCTTGCTTGCTTCCTTTCTTCCTTCGTTCTTGAATCCTGCTTCAGTTGCTTGTTTGCTTCGGTCCTTTCTTCCTTGAACCTTCCATTCTTCCTTCTTCGTATAATGTTCCACTAATATTCTATACGAGGGGGACATTGGAGGTTGCTAATATTCTGTACGAGGGGGACATTGGAGGTTGCTAATATTCTATACGAGGGGGACATTGGAGGTTGCGGTGTTGCGGTGTTAGCCTTTCAGTTTCGCGCGATGATGCGGTGTTTTTCAATATATTTATGTTTTGCTGTGTCCTGGTCAAGATAAATGTCAAAGTATTTGGACTTTTTTACCTTGGTGTTTTGTTGATTTTTTTGTGTGGTGATGCGATGATTTAGGATTTTTTAGCGGTGCTGCGGTGTTCGAGACCCCCCAATGTCCCCCTCCTATACCACAGTTCTTTGTTATAGAGCTTTGGAAAAACGACTTCCGGGTCCAAAACGAAAAACAGTTCTATAAAGATTTCTCTTACTTTTTCTTCATGACAGGATTCGTTGTCCAAAGTTCTAATTGTTTCAGGTGGAGGTTAAGTCATTGAGTACGTTTTTCGCTTGATTTTAGCGGTATTCTTGAGCAGTTGGACCCAGAAATACGTCACAACTTACAGTGAGGACACTCGAACCATGAACACTTGATATTTATATATATTTTATTTTATGAACTTTCTACTGCTTCAAACCTTCTGAAAATGAAGCACTGAACTCAAATAATCTTATTGTTCAAAATAAATCATATTTCCAATCGATTCACACAAGGGATAAAGGAAAAAAGTATGAAAAAACCTCAAAGTGTTCACGGTTCGAGTGTCCTCACTGTAACAGCTCTATTATTTTATTCAGTTCATAACTTCTAAATATTTTCCAATATGCAATTAAGACGTTTCAGGAAAAAAATGAGGCTCATTCACGTGATCATCACGCTGCTATCATGCGTCTCCCACGTGACCAGTGAGTTGCAATGTCCAGGCACCTGCTATTCGGGATCTTTTCCAAAGAACAACCAAGTCATCAAGAGAAAACATCTAAGAGGATACTCCTACAAGAACATTACCACTGATGTTCCACACACGTGCTTCTCGTCCTGTGTCAATGATTGTCGTTGTAAGGCGTTCCAGATGAAAGATGTCAGGTGTGAGTTGCTGGATGAGGACAAGACTTCCAAGGCAGCAGACTTTGTAGATGAGACAGGATACGTGTACTATGATCTACAGCAGACATTCTATAAAGGGGTAAGTTTTGATGCTCGTGTTGTTATACATGATCATTGAGTGAAGATTTCTCACAATCAATTTTTAACTTTTTACTTAAGAAATCCCACATGGTTCATCCTGCGAGTGTATGTTATAATGGTTGCTGTACAACTAAACTTTGTATGAACGGAGGAACCTGTGTAGAACACTGTGAGAAACCAAAAGTCAAGTTCAGCTGCAAGTGTCCTAATACCCATTGTGGAAAAGTCTGTGAGAAGCGGAAAATTGAGTCTTGTATTGATGTGTTCAAAGGAGCTGCACCAGGTACCATGCCAGCAAATGGTACCTACATTATCACCCGTAGTGATACCAAGACTACTGTACCCGTCTATTGTGTTTTTGTAAGTCCAAACCAGACCTGGACTCTCATCGAGTCATTTTCACTTCAAAATTTAGCTGTGTACAAAAAGAAGGCCTTTCATCAGGATTTTCCTAGGAATTTTCTCTTCCCATATAACTGGAAAGACTATCGTCAAACGTTAGATATGATGAAGTACTTACGATCCAAGGCAATCATGTTCAGGTCAACATGTGATTATCCAAACCGCCTTGCGAACGATCTTGCCACTGATTCTCTTCTTGGATATTTGAGTGACTTCGACATTATTAATGGCGGCGACGTTGACGGTTTATGCGTCAAGTTTGCATACATCAATATCAGAGGGCAGGAGTTCTTTAACACAACAGCAGGTGTGTGGCATATGATAGATGTATGTCAGGCCCATTTTGACTGTCACGATAATGTCTGTCACGAATTGTACTTAAACGACTCAGTACTTGGCGATGACTGTTTTGGGTTTTACAACCCACCACGATCAGGAATGTCCAAATGCACTGCAACACAACAGTCTACCACACAGTGGTGGTTAGGAGAATAGAAATAGGGTGACCACACAGCAAATCAACTGACCTTGGGATATGAAAGATTGAATGGAAAATAGATTGATAGGTTACTATGGTAACACTAACCCAGTATCCAAATGCACTGCAACACAACAGTCTACCACACAGTGGTAGTTAGGAGAACAGCAATAGGGTGACCACACAGCACATCAATGACTGACCTTGGGATATGAAAGATTGAATGGAAAATCAATTGATCTGGAAATATGCCATTGGAAATCAAAGATGAAGATGGACACTCCTAGTAATGGGCTGCTGACCTGACTCATAGACCCAGTATGTATGGGAGATGAAAACATTTTTACACTTTTTGAAAACATATTTGCATTAATCTGTTATGCCAGAACGATATAAAAAAGGTAATTTATGACCACTTTCACCAAAAAGCAAGGGATATACATAGTATATGACTTTAGATTATTTTGAACTATTTACAGGCCTTTAGATTTAAAGCCGCTGTTTCAAAAATGAAAATTGTTTCATGGTCCATTCTATGAGTTAGCCATGCCCTGACTTAGATCAGCCCAGAGGTTGTTTCAGGGTTCATTCTGTGAGTTAGCCATGCCCTGACTTAGATCAGCCCAGAGGTTGTTTCAGGGTTCAATCTGTGAGTTAGCCATGCCCTGACTTAGATCAGCCCAGAGGTTGATTCAGGGTTCAATCTGTGAGTTAGCAGTGCCCTGACTTAGATCAGCCCAGAGGTTGTTTCAGGGTTCATTCTGTGAGTTAGCCATGCCCTGACTTAGATCAGCCCAGAGGTTGTTTCAGGGTTCAATCTGTGAGTTAGCCATGCCCTGACTTAGATCAGCCCAGAGGTTGTTTCAGGGTTCATTCTGTGAGTTAGCCATGCCCTGACTTAGATCAGCCCAGAGGTTGTTTCAGGGTTCAATCTGTGAGTTAGCAGTGCCCTGACTTAGATCAGCCCAGAGGTTGTTTCAGGGTTCATTCTGTGAGTTAGCCATGCCCTGACTTAGATCAGCCCAGAGGTTGTTTCAGGGTTCAATCTGTGAGTTAGCCATGCCCTGACTTAGATCAGCCCAGAGGTTGTTTCAGGGTTCAATCTGTGAGTTAGCCATGCCCTGACTTAGATCAGCCCAGAGGTTGTTTCTGGGTTCGTTCTGTGAGTTAGCAGTGCCCTGACTTAGATCAGCCCAGAGGTTGTTTCAGGGTTCAATCTGTGAGTTAGCCATGCCCTGACTTAGATCAGCCCAGAGGTTGTTTCAGGGTTCATTCTGTGAGTTAGTCATGCCCTGACTTAGATCAGTCCAGAGGTTGTTTCAGGGTTTGATCTGTGAGTTAGCCATGCCCTGACTTAGATCAGCCCAGAGGTTGTTTCAGGCTATTGAGTAAAATCTGAAGGTTTTTTGACCAGAGTCAGGGAAAGAATGTTAATTGTCTATTCCAGTTGTATGCTTCTGCAGTTCTGGGATTGATAATGGTTGTAAATAAGAAATGGGAATATTTAACTACAGAATAAAGAATGGTTTTGAAATTTTTATGAAATTTTATTTTTCGAAATAATGCAACCAAACTTCCTTTTCTTAATTAAAGGGGGACTAGTACGAAAATCGCTCAAAATTTAATTCGGCTGAAACTTTCCTGGAATAATCTTTAAGGGTCTACTAAACACTAGTTAAAATTTTTTCTTGATATTCCAATGGGAAGTGTTATATTTTCTTGCGAATTCTTAAAGAAGTCACTGACGTCATTTTCTATACATTTCCTTTGTGATCAAAATATTCGCTCGTTTCATACTTAATACTGAAAAAAGAGACTTAAAATTCAATTGTTATCATAATAAATGTCAGTTAAGTCTTTCAGCCAACCTTTGGGCTTCATAGAAAGAAATAAAATAAATCAAGAAGTTATTTACAAAGAAATGTATGGAGCGGTGTTAAGTGTTGAGTAAATGATGTCACAGACAAAATTCGTAAAAATATAATACTTCTCATAAGAATATCAAGAAAAACATTTATCTAGTGTTTATTAGACCCTTAAAGATTATTCCAAGAAAGTTCCAGCATAATTAAATTTTTGAGCGATTTTCGTACTAGTCCCCCTTAAACAAATTAAAAATGCTTTGGGATTCAGTATGTGACGAAGAGTCCAAGTAAAGAATGTAGACTCTGGTAAATACATGATGATATTTCAGCTGTGCCACCACAAAAAATTATGGACGAAAGAAAAAAATATTTTTTGTTTGAACAGGTGTGTTTCGTACAAAATTCACATGTCATTTTTGTTTGGATCGGGTGTCGAGAGATGTTTGGATGGGAAATGCAATAATACAATGGAAGAATGGAATTTCAGTTGAATGGGAATAAATAAGTTTTTAAATCATGTTTTTAAGTAGATTGAACTTAAATTGAAATTAAGTTTAAATTGAAATATCTATAGGCGTGTTATTAATATTTTATAAATGCTTGGTTCTTCAATTCAGCGTTCAAAACAAACTATGCAAACAATGTGAATCAAAAGTTTTTAACAATTAGTTATGATAGAATTGGCACGCCTGCGTATTCAAAAAAAAATTTTTTTTAAATAAATCTTTGTTTTCATGCAGGCTGCCGCTCAAAATGTTTAAGGAAAGAAGTTATTTAATATCAAGGATACACATTACAGCTAACGTTGCGGGATCTACTTTGACTCGGGCTTCGTATCTTAACTGACGAAAAATCTTTTTTGAACTAACTTTATTACGGAAAAGGTAAGAAAAGAAAACCAAGAAGAAGGAAAAGAGAAGATAGAGGTATATGAACCTAATGTTGCGGTAATACGGGCTACAAATTCGTGAAACTTGTCGCGCAACATTGTTACATTGCAAAGCCGCTTGCAACGCAAAAATGCCAGTTCCATTGAAGTTGTGCGAATTTGTTTCTCGTATTACCGTATCTTATATGATATAGTGCATGCTAGGAGTGCTTCAAAAGTCACTGCCTGTTTTGGATTATGAAATTCAGCAAGACTTCGTGAAAATACAATCATTCCTCAAGCTGATGTAATTATTTAGTTTTGCTATTGTTTTGCTTCCTCAATCAGCCATACTTTCTTCCTTCCTTCCTTCGTTTCTTTCTTGAATCTTGCTTGGTTCTTTTCAAAAGAACCAAGCAAGATTCAAGAAACGAAGGAAGAGTCTTCCTTCGTTCTTGAATCCTACTTCAGTTGCTTGCTTGCTTCGGTCCTTTCTTCCTTGAACCTTCCATTCTTCCTTCTTCGTTTACTGTTCCACTAATATTCTATACGAGGGGGACATTGGAGGTTGCGGTGTTGCGGTGTTAGCCTTCTTTTCGCGCGATGATGCGGTGTTTTTCAATATATTTTTTTTTGCGGTGTCCTGTTCAAGATAAATGTCAAAGTATTTGGACTTTTTTACCTTTGCAGTGTTGGTGTTTTGTTGATTTTTTTGTGCGGTGATGCGATGATTTTTTAGCGGTGTTGCGGTGTTCGAGACCCCACAATGTCCCCCTCCTATACCACAGTTCTTTGTTATAGAGCTTTGGAAAAACGACTTCCGGGTCCAAAACGAAAAACAGTTCTATAAAGATTTCTCTTACTTTTTCTTCATGACAGGATGTGTTGTCCAATGTTCTAACTGTTTCAGGTGGAGGTTAAGTCATTGAGTACGCGTTTTTCGCTTTATTTTAGTGGTATTCTTGAGCAGTTGGACACGGAAATACGTCACAACTTACAGTGAGGACACTCGAACCATGAACACTTGATATTTATATATATTTTATTTTATGAACTTTCTACTGCTTCAGTCAAAACCTTCTGAAAATGAAGCACTGAACTCAAATAATCTCATTCAAAATAAATCATATTTCCAATCGATTCACACAAGGGATAAAGGAGGAAAAAAAGGATGAAAAAACCTCAAAGTGTTCACGGTTCGAGTGTCCTCACTGTAACTGTTACAGCTCTATAACTTTATTCAGTTCGATATTCATACCTTCTAAATATCTTCCAATATGCAATTAAGACGTTTCAGGAAAAAAATGAGGCTCATTCACGTGATCATCACGCTGCTATCATGCGTCTCCCACGTGACCAGTGAGTTGCAATGTCCAGGCACCTGCTATTCGGGATCTTTTCCAAAGAACAACCAAGTCATCAAGGGAAAACATCTCAGAGGATACTCCTACATGAACATTACCACTGACGTCCCAGACACGTGCTTCTGGTCTTGTGTCAATGACTGTCGTTGTAAGGCGTTCCAGATGAAAGATGTCAGGTGTGAGTTGCTGGATGAGGACAAGACTTCCAAGGCAGCAGACTTTGTAAATGAGACAGGATACGTGTACTATGATCTACAGCAGACATTCTATAAAGGGGTAAGTTTTGATACTCTTGTTGTTATACATGATCATTGCGTGAAGATTTCTCACAATCAATTTTTAACTTTTTACTTAAGAAATCCCACATGGTTCATCCTGCGAGTGTATGTTATAATGGTTGCTGTACAACTAAACCTTGTATGAACGGAGGAACCTGTGTAGAACACTGTGAGAAACCAAAAGTCAAGTTTAGCTGCAAGTGTCCTAATACCACCTATGGAAAAGTCTGTGAGAGGAAAATTGAGTCTTGTATTGATGTGTTCAAAGGAGCTGCACCAGGTACAATGCCAGCAAATGGTACCTACATTATCACCCGTAGTGATACCAAGACTACTGTACCCGTCTATTGTGCTTTTGAAAGTCAAAACCAGGCCTGGACTCTCATCGAGTCTTTCTCTCTTCAAAATAACAATATTTTCAAAACAAAAGCCTTCCATCAGGATTTTCCTAGGAATTTTCTCTTCCCATATAACTGGAAAGACTATCGTCAAACGTTAGATATGATGAAGTACTTACGATCCAAGGCAATCATGTTCAGGTCAACATGTGATTATCCAAACCGCCCTGCAAACGATCTTGCCACTGATTCTCTTCTTGGATATTTGAGTGACTTCGACATTATTAATAGCGACGAGGTTAAAGGTTTATGCGTCAAGTTTGCATACATCAATATCAGAGGGCAGGAGTTCTTTAACACAACAGCAGGTGTGTGGCATATGATAGATAGATTTCAGGCCCATATTGACTGTCACCATAATGTCTGTCACGAATTGTACTTAAACGACTCAGTACATGGCGATGACTGTTTTGGGTTTTACAACCCACCACGATCAGGAATGTCCAAATGCACTGCAACACAACAGTCTACCACACAGTGGTGGTTAGGAGAACAGCAATAGGGTGACCACACAGCACATCAACTGACCTTGGGATATGAAAGATTGGATGGAAAATAGATTGATAGGTTACTATGGTAACACTAACCCAGTATCCAAATACACTGCAACACAACAGTCTACCACACAGTGGTGGTTAGGAGAACAGCAATAGGGTGACCACACAGCACATCAACTGACCTTGGGATATGAAAGATTGGATGGAAAATAGATTGATAGGTTACTATGGTAACACTAACCCAGTATCCAAATACACTGCAACACAACAGTCTACCACACAGTGGTGGTTAGGAGAACAGCAATAGGGTGACCACACAGCACATCAACTGACCTTTAGATATGAAAGATTGGATGGAAAATAGGCTGATTAGTTACTATGGTAACACTAACCCAGTATCCAAATACACTGCAACACAACAGTCTACCACACAGCGGTAGTTAGGAGAACAGCACTAGGGTGACCACACAACACATCAACTGACCTTGGGATATGAAAGATTGAATGGAAAATCAATTGATCTGGAAATATGCCATTGGAAATCGAAGATGAAGATGGACACTCCTAGTAATGGGCCAGTGCTGACCTGACTCATAGACCCAGCATGCGAGATGAAAACATTTTTACACTTTTTGAAAACATATTTGCATTAATCTGTTATGCCAGAACGATATAAAAAAGGTAATTTATGACCACTTTCACCAAAAAGCAAGGGATATACATAGTATATGTCTTTAGATCATTTTGTGCTATTTACAGGCCTTTAGATTTTAAGCCGCTGTTTTCAAAATGAAAATTATCTACGAAGTATAAAAATACGTCATTTTCATCAAATTCACGAAAAGCAGGCACTTTTTAAACACCCTACAGCCCATAACTTTGATCGATTTTTAACCCATTTTCACACCTATTTGAAAATTATCAATTATTTATAACAATTGCAAATTAAGTCATTTTTGGCCATTTTCAGTCAAAAAGCATGGACTATAACCTATAGTTTTGATCGATTTTCACGCCTTGTGAAAATTATGCATTGTTTTTGAAGAAGAAAAAAACACATCATTTTGGGCCATTTTCAGTCAAAAAGCATGGACTATAACCCATGGTTTTGATCGATTTTGACCCATTTTCACACC
The DNA here is from genome assembly GCA_023349425.1 of Anthopleura sola. Taxonomy (NCBI): domain Eukaryota; kingdom Metazoa; phylum Cnidaria; class Anthozoa; order Actiniaria; family Actiniidae; genus Anthopleura; species Anthopleura sola. Next base: position 3,597,522 of record JALHLI010000015.1, on the reverse strand, counting down.
TTATTAAACAATTATGGATTTTTTTTGAAAAATAAAAAACACGTCATTTTTGGTCATTTTCAATCAAAAAGCATGGTTTTGATCGATTTTGACCCAATTTCACACCTTATGAAAATTATGAATTATTGATGAAAAATAAAAAACACGTCATTTTTGGCCATTTTCAGTCAAAAAGCATGGACTATAGCCCATGGTTTTGATCGATTTTGACCCATTTTCACACCTTATGAAAATTATGAATTATTGATGAAAAATAAAAAACACGTCATTTTTGGCCATTTTCAGTCAAAAAGCATGGACTATAGCCCATGGTTTTGATCGATTTTGACCCATTTTCACACCTTATGAAAATTATAAAAAAATTTATGAAAATTAAAAAACACGTCATTTTTGGCCACTATAGCCTATGGTTTTGATCGGTTTTGACCCATTTTCACACCTTTTGAAAAGTATAAAAAATATTATGCAAATTAAAAAACACGTCATTTTTTGCCATTTTCAGTCAAAAAGCATGGACTATAGCCCATGGTTTTGATCGGTTTTGACCCATTTTCACACCTTTTGAAAAGTATAAAAAATATTATGCAAATTAAAAAACACGTCATTTTTGGCCATTTTCAGTCAAAAAGCATGGACTATAGCCCATGGTTTTGATCGATTTTGACCCATTTTCACACCTTATGAAAATTATAAAAAATTTTATGAAAAATAAAAAACACGTCATTTTTGGCCATTTTCAGTCAAAAAGCATGGACTATAGCCCATGGTTTTGATCGATTTTGACCCATTTTCACACCTTTTGAAAAGTATAAAAAATATTATGCAAATTAAAAAACACGTCATTTTTGGCCATTTTCAGTCAAAAAGCATGGACTATAGCCCATGGTTTTGATCGATTTTGACCTATTTTTACACCTTATGAAAATTATGAATTATTGATGAAAAATAAAAAACACGTCATTTTTGGCCATTTTCAGTCAAAAAGCATGGACTATAGCCCATGGTTTTGATCGATTTTGACCCATTTTCACACCTTATGAAAATTATGAATTATTGATGAAAAATAAAAAACACGTCATTTTTGGCCATTTTCAGTCAAAAAGCATGGACTATAGCCCATGGTTTTGATCGATTTTGACCCATTTTCACACCTTATGAAAATTATGAATTATTGATGAAAAATAAAAAACACGTCATTTTTGGCCATTTTCAGTCAAAAAGCATGGACTATAGCCCTTGGTTTTGATCGATTTTGACCCATTTTCACACCTTATGAAAATTATGAATTATTGATGAAAAATAAAAAACACGTCATTTTCTGCCATTTTCAGTCAAAAAGCATGGACTATAGCCCATGGTTTTGATCGATTTTGACCCATTTTCACACCTTATGAAAATTATGAATTATTGATGAAAAATAAAAAACACGTCATTTTTGGCCATTTTCAGTCAAAAAGCATGGACTATAGCCCATGGTTTTGATCGATTTTGACCCATTTTCACACCTTATGAAAATTATAAAAAAATTTATGAAAATTAAAAAACACGTCATTTTTGGCCACTATAGCCTATGGTTTTGATCGGTTTTGACGCATTTTCACACCTTTTGAAAAGTATAAAAAATATTATGCAAATTAAAAAACACGTCATTTTTGGCCATTTTCAGTCAAAAAGCATGGACTATAGCCCATGGTTTTGATCGATTTTGACCCATTTTCACACCTTATGAAAATTATAAAAAAATTTATGAAAATTAAAAAACACGTCATTTTTGGCCACTATAGCCTATGGTTTTGATCGGTTTTGACCCATTTTCACACCTTTTGAAAAGTATAAAAAATATTATGCAAATTAAAAAACACGTCATTTTTTGCCATTTTCAGTCAAAAAGCATGGACTATAGCCCATGGTTTTGATCGGTTTTGACCCATTTTCACACCTTTTGAAAAGTATAAAAAATATTATGCAAATTAAAAAACACGTCATTTTTTGCCATTTTCAGTCAAAAAGCATGGACTATAGCCCATGGTTTTGATCGATTTTGACCTATTTTTACACCTTATGAAAATTATGAATTATTGATGAAAAATAAAAAACACGTCATTTTTGGCCATTTTCAGTCAAAAAGCATGGACTATAGCCCATGGTTTTGATCGATTTTGACCCATTTTCACACCTTATGAAAATTATGAATTATTGATGAAAAATAAAAAACACGTCATTTTTGGCCATTTTCAGTCAAAAAGCATGGACTATAGCCCATGGTTTTGATCGATTTTGACCCATTTTCACACCTTATGAAAATTATAAAAAAATTTATGAAAATTAAAAAACACGTCATTTTTGGCCATTTTCAGTCGAAAAGCATGGACTATAGCCCATGGTTTTGATCGATTTTGACCCATTTTCACACCTTATGAAAATTATAAAAAATTTTATGAAAAATAAAAAACACGTCCTTTTTGTCCATTTTCAGTCAAAAAGCATAGACTATAGCCCATGGTTTTAATCAATTTTGACCCATTTTCACACCTTATGAAAATTATGAATTATTGATGAAAAATAAAAAACACGTCATTTTTGGCCATTTTCAGTCAAAAAGCATGGACTATAGCCCATGGTTTTGATCGTTTTTGACCCATTTTCACACCTTATGAAAATTATAAAAATTTTTATGAAAAATAAAAAACACGTCATTTTTGGCCATTTTCAGTCAAAAAGCATGGACTATAGCCCATGGTTTTAATCGATTTTGACCCATTTTCACACCTTATGAAAATTATAAAAAATTTTAATAAAAATAAAAAACACGTCATTTTTGGCCATTTTTAGTCAAAAAGCATGGACTATAGCCCATGGTTTTAATCGATTTTGACCCATTTTCACACCTTATGAAAATTATGAATTATTGATGAAAAATAAAAAACACGTCATTTTTGGCCATTTTCAGTCAAAAAGCATGGACTATAGCCCATGGTTTTGATCGATTTTGACCCATTTTCACACCTTATGAAAATTATAAAAATTTTTATGAAAAATAAAAAACACGTCCTTTTTGTCCATTTTCAGTCAAAAAGCATGGACTATAGCCCATGGTTTTAATCGATTTTGACCCATTTTCACACCTTATGAAAATTATAAAAAATTTTAATAAAAATAAAAAACACGTCATTTTTGGCCATTTTTAGTCAAAAAGCATGGACTATAGCCCATGGTTTTAATCGATTTTGACCCATTTTCACACCTTATGAAAATTATGAATTATTGATGAAAAATAAAAAACACGTCATTTTTGGCCATTTTCAGTCAAAAAGCATGGACTATAGCCCATGGTTTTGATCGATTTTGACCCATTTTCACACCTTATGAAAATTATGAATTATTGATGAAAAATAAAAAACACGTCATTTTTGGCCATTTTCAGTCAAAAAGCATGGACTATAGCCCATGGTTTTGATCGATTTTGACCCATTTTCACACCTTATGAAAATTATGAATTATTGATGAAAAATAAAAAACACGTCATTTTTGGCCATTTTCAGTCAAAAAGCATGGACTATAGCCCATGGTTTTGATCGATTTTGACCCATTTTCACACCTTATGAAAATTATGAATTATTGATGAAAAATAAAAAACACGTCATTTTTGGCCATTTTCAGTCAAAAAGCATGGACTATAGCCCATGGTTTTGATCGATTTTGACCCATTTTCACACCTTATGAAAATTATAAAAAAATTTATGAAAATTAAAAAACACGTCATTTTTGGCCACTATAGCCTATGGTTTTGATCGGTTTTGACGCATTTTCACACCTTTTGAAAAGTATAAAAAATATTATGCAAATTAAAAAAACACGTCATTTTTGGCCATTTTCAGTCAAAAAGCATGGACTATAGCCCATGGTTTTGATCGATTTTGACCCATTTTCACACCTTATGAAAATTATAAAAAAATTTATGAAAATTAAAAAACACGTCATTTTTGGCCACTATAGCCCATGGTTTTGATCGATTTTGACCCATTTTCACACCTTATGAAAAGTATAAAAAATATTATGCAAATTAAAAAACACGTCATTTTTTGCCATTTTCAGTCAAAAAGCATGGACTATAGCCCATGGTTTTGATCGATTTTGACCTATTTTTACACCTTATGAAAATTATGAATTATTGATGAAAAATAAAAAACACGTCATTTTTGGCCATTTTCAGTCAAAAAGCATGGACTATAGCCCATGGTTTTGATCGATTTTGACCCATTTTCACACCTTATGAAAATTATGAATTATTGATGAAAAATAAAAAACACGTCATTTTTGGCCATTTTCAGTCAAAAAGCATGGACTATAGCCCATGGTTTTGATCGATTTTGACCCATTTTCACACCTTATGAAAAGTATGAATTATTGATGAAAAATAAAAAACACGTCATTTTTGGCCATTTTCAGTCAAAAAGCATGGACTATAGCCCATGGTTTTGATCGATTTTGACCCCTTTTCACACCTTATGAAAATTATGAATTATTGATGAAAAATAAAAAACACGTAATTTTTGGCCATTTTCAGTCAAAAAGCATGGACTATAGCCCATGGTTTTGATCGATTTTGACCCATTTTCACACCTTATGAAAATTATGAATTATTGATGAAAAATAAAAAACACGTCATTTTTGGCCATTTTCAGTCAAAAAGCATGGACTATAGCCCATGGTTTTGATCGATTTTGACCCATTTTCACACCTTATGAAAATTATAAAAATTTTTAATAAAAATAAAAAACACGTCATTTTTGGCCATTTTTAGTCAAAAAGCATGGACTATAGCCCATGGTTTTGATCGATTTTGACCCATTTTCACACCTTATGAAAATTATAAAAAATTTTATGAAAAATAAAAAACACGTCATTTTTGGCCATTTTCAGTCAAAAAGCATGGACTATAGCCCATGGTTTTGATCGATTTTGACCCATTTTCACACCTTATGAAAATTATAAAAAATTTTATGAAAAATAAAAAACACGTCATTTTTGGCCATTTTCAGTCAAAAAGCATGGACTATAGCCCATGGTTTTGATCGATTTTGACCCATTTTCACACCTTATGAAAATTATAAAAAATTTTATGAAAAATAAAAAACACGTCATTTTTAGCCATTTTCAGTCAAAAAGCATGGACTATAGCCCATGGTTTTGATCGATTTTGACCCATTTTCACACCTTATGAAAATTATAAAAATTTTAATGAAAAATAAAAAACACGTCCTTTTTGTCCATTTTCAGTCAAAAAGCATAGACTATAGCCCATGGTTTTAATCAATTTTGACCCATTTTCACACCTTATGAAAATTATGAATTATTGATGAAAAATAAAAAACACGTCATTTTTGGCCATTTTCAGTCAAAAAGCATGGACTATAGCCCATGGTTTTGATCGATTTTGACCCATTTTCACACCTTATGAAAATTATAAAAATTTTTATGAAAAATAAAAAACACGTCCTTTTTGTCCATTTTCAGTCAAAAAGCATGGACTATAGCCCATGGTTTTAATCGATTTTGACCCATTTTCACACCTTATGAAAATTATAAAAATTTTTAATAAAAATAAAAAACACGTCATTTTTGGCCATTTTTAGTCAAAAAGCATGGACTATAGCCCATGGTTTTGATCGATTTTGACCCATTTTCACACCTTATGAAAATTATAAAAAATTTTATGAAAAATAAAAAACACGTCATTTTTGGCCATTTTCAGTCAAAAAGCATGGACTATAGCCCATGGTTTTGATCGATTTTGACCCATTTTCACACCTTATGAAAATTATAAAAATTTTTATGAAAAATAAAAAACACGTCCTTTTTGTCCATTTTCAGTCAAAAAGCATGGACTATAGCCCATGGTTTTAATCGATTTTGACCCATTTTCACACCTTATGAAAATTATAAAAATTTTTAATAAAAATAAAAAACACGTCATTTTTGGCCATTTTTAGTCAAAAAGCATGGACTATAGCCCATGGTTTTGATCGATTTTGACCCATTTTCACACCTTATGAAAATTATAAAAAATTTTATGAAAAATAAAAAACACGTCATTTTTGGCCATTTTCAGTCAAAAAGCATGGACTATAGCCCATGGTTTTAATCGATTTTGACCCATTTTCACACCTTATGAAAATTATAAAAAATTTTAATAAAAATAAAAAACACGTCATTTTTGGCCATTTTTAGTCAAAAAGCATGGACTATAGCCCATGGTTTTAATCGATTTTGACCCATTTTCACACCTTATGAAAATTATGAATTATTGATGAAAAATAAAAAACACGTCATTTTTGGCCATTTTCAGTCAAAAAGCATGGACTATAGCCCATGGTTTTAATCGATTTTGACCCATTTTCACACCTTATGAAAATTATAAAAAATTTTAATAAAAATAAAAAACACGTCATTTTTGGCCATTTTTAGTCAAAAAGCATGGACTATAGCCCATGGTTTTAATCGATTTTGACCCATTTTCACACCTTATGAAAATTATGAATTATTGATGAAAAATAAAAAACACGTCATTTTTGGCCATTTTCAGTCAAAAAGCATGGACTATAGCCCATGGTTTTGATCGATTTTGACCCATTTTCACACCTTATGAAAATTATAAAAAATTTGATGAAAAATAAAAAACACGTCATTTTTGGCCATTTTCAGTCAAAAAGCATGGACTATAGCCCATGGTTTTGATCGATTTTGACCCATTTTCACACCTTATGAAAATTATAAAAATTTTTATGAAAAATAAAAAACACGTCCTTTTTCTCCATTTTCAGTCAAAAAGCATGGACTATAGCCCATGGTTTTCATCGATTTTGACCCATTTTCACACCTTATGAAAATTATGAATTATTGATGAAAAATAAAAAACACGTCATTTTTGGCCATTTTCAGTCAAAAAGCATGGACTATAGCCCATGGTTTTGATCGATTTTGACCCATTTTCACACCTTATGAAAATTATGAATTATTGATGAAAAATAAAAAACACGTCATTTTTGGCCATTTTCAGTCAAAAAGCATGGACTATAGCCCATGGTTTTGATCGATTTTGACCCATTTTCACACCTTATGAAAATTATGAATTATTGATGAAAAATAAAAAACACGTCATTTTTGGCCATTTTCAGTCAAAAAGCATGGACTATAGCCCATGGTTTTGATCGATTTTGACCCATTTTCACACCTTATGAAAATTATAAAAATTTTTAATGAAAATAAAAAACACGTCATTTTTGGCCATTTTTAGTCAAAAAGCATGGACTATAGCCCATGGTTTTGATCGATTTTGACCCATTTTCACACCTTATGAAAATTATAAAAAAATTTATGAAAAATAAAAAACACGTCATTTTTGGCCATTTTCAGTCAAAAAGCATGGACTATAGCCCATGGTTTTGATCGATTTTGACCCATTTTCACACCTTATGAAAATTATATAAATTTTTATGAAAAATAAAAAACACGTCATTTTTGGCCATTTTCAGTCAAAAAGCATGGACTATAGCCCATGGTTTTGATCGATTTTGACCCATTTTCACACCTTATGAAAATTATAAAAAATTTTATGAAAAATAAAAAACACGTAATTTTTGGCCATTTTCAGTCAAAAAGCATGGACTATAGCCCATGGTTTTGATCGATTTTGACCCATTTTCACACCTTATGAAAATTATGAATTATTGATGAAAAATAAAAAACACGTCCTTTTTGTCCATTTTCAGTCAAAAAGCATGGACTATAGCCCATGGTTTTAATCGATTTTGACCCATTTTCACACCTTATGAAAATTATAAAAAATTTTTAATAAAAATAAAAAACACGTCATTTTTGGCCATTTTTAGTCAAAAAGCATGGACTATAGCCCATGGTTTTGATCGATTTTGACCCATTTTCACACCTTATGAAAATTATAAAAAATTTTATGAAAAATAAAAAACACGTCATTTTTGGCCATTTTCAGTCAAAAAGCATGGACTATAGCCCATGGTTTTAATCGATTTTGACCCATTTTCACACCTTATGAAAATTATAAAAAATTTTAATAAAAATAAAAAACACGTCATTTTTGGCCATTTTTAGTCAAAAAGCATGGACTATAGCCCATGGTTTTAATCGATTTTGACCCATTTTCACACCTTATGAAAATTATGAATTATTGATGAAAAATAAAAAACACGTCATTTTTGGCCATTTTCAGTCAAAAAGCATGGACTATAGCCCATGGTTTTGATCGATTTTGACCCATTTTCACACCTTATGAAAATTATAAAAAATTTTATGAAAAATAAAAAACACGTCCTTTTTGTCCATTTTCAGTCAAAAAGCATGGACTATAGCCCATGGTTTTGATCGATTTTGACCCATTTTCACACCTTATGAAAATTATAAAAATTTTTAATAAAAATAAAAAACACGTCATTTTTGGCCATTTTTAGTCAAAAAGCATGGACTATAGCCCATGGTTTTGATCGATTTTGACCCATTTTCACACCTTATGAAAATTATAAAAAATTTTATGAAAAATAAAAAACACGTCATTTTTGGCCATTTTCAGTCAAAAAGCATGGACTATAGCCCATGGTTTTGATCGATTTTGACCCATTTTCACACCTTATGAAAATTATAAAAAATTTTATGAAAAATAAAAAACACGTCATTTTTGGCCATTTTCAGTCAAAAAGCATGGACTATAGCCCATGGTTTTGATCGATTTTGACCCATTTTCACACCTTATGAAAATTATGAATTATTGATGAAAAATAAAAAACACGTCATTTTTGGCCATTTTCAGTCAAAAAGCATGGACTATAGCCCATGGTTTTGATCGATTTTGACCCATTTTCACACCTTATGAAAATTATAAAAATTTTTATGAAAAATAAAAAACACGTCCTTTTTGTCCATTTTCAGTCAAAAAGCATGGACTATAGCCCATGGTTTTAATCGATTTTGACCCATTTTCACACCTTATGAAAATTATGAATTATTGATGAAAAATAAAAAACACGTCATTTTTGGCCCTTTTCAGTCAAAAAGCATGGACTATAGCCCATGGTTTTGATCCATTTTGACCCATTTTCACACCTTATGAAAATTATAAAAATTTTTATGAAAAATAAAAAACACGTCCTTTTTGTCCATTTTCAGTCAAAAAGCATGGACTATAGCCCATGGTTTTGATCGATTTTGACCCATTTTCACACCTTATGAAAATTATAAAAATTTTTATGAAAAATAAAAAACACGTCCTTTTTGTCCATTTTCAGTCAAAAAGCATGGACTATAGCCCATGGTTTTCATCGATTTTGACCCATTTTCACACCTTATGAAAAGTATGAATTATTGATGAAAAATAAAAAACACGTCATTTTTGGCCATTTTCAGTCAAAAAGCATGGACTATAGCCCATGGTTTTCATCGATTTTGACCCATTTTCACACCTTATGAAAATTATGAATTATTGATGAAAAATAAAAAACACGTCCTTTTTGTCCATTTTCAGTCAAAAAGCATGGACTATAGCCCATGGTTTTGATCGATTTTGACCCATTTTTACACCTTATGAAAATTATGAATTATTGATGAAAAATAAAAAACACGTCCTTTTTGGATATTTTCAGTCAAAAAGCATGGACTATAGCCCATGGTTTTGATCGATTTTGACCCATTTTCACACCTTATGAAAATTATGAATTATTTATGAAAAATAAAAACACGTCATTTTTGGCCATTTTCAGTCAAAAAGCATGGACTATAGCCCATGGTTTTAATCGATTTTGACCTATTTGTACACCTTATGAAAATTATGAATTATTTATGAAAAATAAAAAACACGTCATTTTTGGCCATTTTCAGTCAAAAAGCATGGACTATAGCCCATGGTTTTGATCGATTTTGACCTATTTTTACACCTTATGAAAATTATGAATTATTTATGAAAAATAAAAAACACGTCATTTTTGGCCATTTTCAGTCAAAAAGCATGGACTATAGCCCATGGTTTTAATCGATTTTGACCCATTTTCACACCTTATGAAAATTATAAAAATTTTTATGAAATATAAAGAACACGTCATTTTTGGCCATTTTCAGTCAAAAAGCATGGACTATAGCCCATGGTTTTGATTTGATTTTGACCTATTTTTGCACCTTATGAAAATTATGAATTATTTATGAAAAATAAAAAACACGTCCTTTTTGGCCATTTTCAGTCAAAAAGCATGGACTATAGCCCATGGTTTTGATCGCTTTTGACCCATTTTCACACCTTTTGAAATTATTAATGAAGGATTCCGAATAGGGGAAGAAAAATAGTAATAAAATGCATTGGCCTTAGGCACACTTTACAGGATTAAGGAACAACTTGAAGTTATAATTGTCTGCTTGAGAGAATACACCGAGGTAGAGAATTGACTTGTATGGAACGAAAATTACGTTTTCCACTCTGCATGCGACTTTGGATCCCTGCTCGTAACCTCACGCAGTGCCGAAGCAGACGTAAAAGAGATATGAGGGGCGGATCTAGGGGGTGGGGGATGGGGGTGTTGGGGTTTGTCCGTACTCCCCTAAACCGCAATTGAACCCTCTAAGGGACAAGGTCAAAACATGGTCCCAGCTAGGGACCCGATTTAGGGGGGTGGGATGACGGATCCCCCTGAATAGAAAATAACCAATGCAAAAGAAATTCTTTTTGATATCTATTTGGCGGTTCAAACCCTTATCGCTTTTTGTTTATGTGTTTGTTGTTGTTGTTTTTATTATTGTTGTGGTTTTAGTTTAAATAGTTCGGCGGTTTGCAGTCAAGCCCCCCTAACCTAAATGTCTCGCCCTCCAATCCTGAATTCGGTCCTGGATATATGTTATATATAAAACGCCATGTCCTGTATATTTGTCATATACAAAACGTCATGTACAGTAATATTCATAATTGTTTCACATCGGTCGGATATGTTTTTCATTGACATTTCAACGCTCAAGAGAGTCTAATGACTTTGAACCGATTGACCTTCATCGTAATGAATGACAATAACAGTGCTTTCTTTCCGTCGGCTTCTCATAATCCAACAACAAACTGGTAGGGGACATTCCTTGGAATAACACTCAATTCTCCAAGACCTCGACCACTTCTTGGCACTGAGCTAGCTGCTGAGACAGAAGGAGCTGCAAGTTTGGATCTTTAACGCTGGAGCAATTAAGAACCATGTCTGCTAGCACTACAAGGAGCATGTTGCTGGCGCTTATGATTGGATTTACACTGGTTGTTTTGGCCAGTGCCTCTCTCGTACCAAAACAGCCCCTCCAACAAGGTGAGACTTGCGAATATTTTTATCTTTATATTAATGTATCTGAAAAGACCATAGAATGTCCCTTAGAAAAGCATTCAGATTTTGAGCTGCAAAAACGCTTTCATTCAAATAGAGACATTCCTAGATACATGATGACAAGAGGCATCTATAGGTTGAGCTCATCATAATGAAGCTCGATAAGTCGATAAGCTATTCGGCTAGGGGATCATAGAGCATCTTTGATTGCAATACAATATCCAGAGCACTTTGAAAGCTTTAAATAATGGTGCAGAGCTGCAAGACGTAGGGATCATAAATAAAAACCTTTTGTTTCATGTAGCTGCTACGAGAATCGGATATGGAGATTATTAAAGTTTCTGCTCACTTGTTTTAACTAAGTGGCCATTGTTCTATACCTCTGTTTAGAGATAAGATGTTCAATTTTTATCCTCAAGGGTTTATATTTTAGCTAGTACACATCGACTACAAGAAGCAATGCTTATTTCTGCACGGATTGGAGCTGCAATTTAGATTACAAGGGGCGGAAAAATGCGATACAAAACCAATCGGCTCACATACAAGTTATATGTTGTAATGAATGACCTCTTTGTGTTGAGACCCCAGACACGATAGCACTGATAAGACTTGATGGACCGCTCCGTACTGCATATTCAATACCGTTGTATATTTAAACAGCAAGAGCCGTGATGATGATGCGTACATGCTATTTAAAAACTACTTATGTTCCCTTTCTAACTACACGATACGCAATAATGAAGTTACAGCTCTAAAAACGAAGGCTGTTGTTGCAAACTCGATCATTGCGTTGAGTTCGAAGCACATGCTTCATACTTCCTGCTTGGAGATAAACTTAATAATAGACGTAATAGCAAAGGAGAACTCCTCTTATCAAAAGAAACGGTCATTCATCATGTATCAGCAAGACAAGTCAAGATTATTGATTTATTAAAGGTAGAAATAAGATCTTGTGTTAAGGTAGGGGTTGTCAGTTTGATTCATAGTGAATCACGTACACTCTGCCAGGGTCATTTTGACGTTTTTTTTGAGAGCTTCAGCTCTTGAACCTTTAGCTCCGACGTAAAGTTAGTCAAGAATAGATCCCTTTCTCCTGACGTCAAAGCAGTTCCATTTGGAGGACAAACCAAGAGAATTTCAATATTCTGAGAATAGGAACTGCTATTGTTTTTTCTCCATATTGAGTTGCATTCCGAAGTGCTGCGAGGGGTCTATTCACTGATTGCATATTTTCAGTTAGCGAAATGCATCACTACACCACTAAACCACCACTACGATCATCATCTTCAGGAACATTACCATCATCATCATCAACCTCATCATCATCATCACTACCACCAACAAAAGAACGACATCATCACGCAACCACCACAAGATGTTTATGATATCATCAACATCTTCATCATCATCAGCTACACCATCACCACAACGACCACCACTACGGTTGCATCATCAACATCATTAGTATCATCATCATCATCATCAACCTCAGGATCATTATCAATACCGTCACCACTATGATAGCAATGACATGATTACATGACCACTACTACGATAGCATCAACATCATCTTCATTACCATTAACATCATCATCATCATCCTCGACATCGTAATCACTACCACAACCACAACAATATAATCACTTAACCGATACTACGATATTCATCAATATCATCATCATCACCTTCATCATGATCATGATGAACTTCCTTTAAATATTTATCTTTTTCCTGCATGGCACATGGATTGTAAACTTTGACCCATGAAGACTTCATGCTGCTACAACATACTGACAACAAATAAACGTTTAACTTATGGGAACTCAAAATATCTCGAGCTCCTACTGCGATACTGCTTCTAGAACTCTCGAAGTTCAGCCCACTTGTGTTAACCCTTGGAGATTTCTCGGTTGGTTCACAAAGCATCGCGCGTTCGATCGGCGCCCAGTATTTGCGGAACGGTGTACAGGCTAATGGAATTCCCGCAAAAAAAAAAAAAACGTAACGTGAGTCTCACAGACCTTAGAATAAAGTGCATTGAAAGTATGTGTGTCCATAAAGAGCCCATTCACGTGACGTCGAAGCAGCTCAATTTGGAGAACAAAACAAAGGAATTTCAATCTCCTGAGAATTGGAACATATTGTTTTGTCCTCCAAATTGAGCTGCATTCCGACGTGCTGCCAGGGGTCTTGAACACCATTACTTGGCTCGTATGGTCAGAGATAACTGAAAAGTGGCCACGCGATTCTATACTGTCTTTTTACTCAGAAAGCGCCGTTTCAGATGTCACGTGCAATAATTGCACTTGTTGAGCTAGCCTAGATATCTCATAGTACCTAATTCTCTGCTTGAATCACAATTTGTGAAGAATTTTTGATACATAATAACTGCGCGTTTCCATGGCGATATTTAATTTTAGAACATACCTTGCACGTACGTCCTCTCAGCCAATCGCAGTTCGTGTTGTGTAGTTTCTATGGTAATTTTAATTGCCTCTCAGCCAATGCTGCCAATACCACGTCCCCACTGATCCCATTGGTTGTTTCGGCGTTTCCATGGTGAATTGATGTCACTGCTTCCCAGCCACGGACACTGTAGCGCCCGAAGTGCGATTTTCATAGTGCTATACATATACCACTTCTCTTAGCCAATCAGAATATCGTTGCCATTATTTTTAGTATACTTTTCTGATCAACCAATAAGAATTCATTACTGATAATTTTTTTCTGTTTTCATCGTCAAAAATAGGGATGAGAAGACGAGTGCGCAGGTCTGACTGTGGGCTCAGCCAGCATGAGCGGTATTACACGCTTTGTTGTGATGGAAGTGTGTATCCAAGATCAGCAACTAATACAGGGTGCTGTGGACCAAGGTGAGCTGAGGCATTTGATCAATGTAAAATATCTGCGGCATAACGCAAAGAAAATATAAGGGATGAAAGGATGGATGGATGGATGGATGGATGGATGGATGGATGGATGGATGGATGGATGGATGGATGGATGGATGGATGGATGGATGGATGGATGGATGGATGGATGGATGGATGGATGGATGGATGGATGGATGGATGGATGGATGGATGGATGGATGGATGGATGGATGGATGGATGGATGGATGGATGGATGGATGGATGGATGGATGGATGGAAGAAAGGAAGGAAGGAAGGAAGAAAGGATGGATAGGTAGATGGATGGATGGATGAATGGAGGGAGGGAGGGAGGGAGGGAGGGAGGGAGGGAGGGAGGGAGGGAGGGAGGGATACAGCCTGGAAGGAAGGAAAAAAGTAAACCAGGTCTTTTTCTAACCACCCTTCTTCCGATGTACAGTCCGTACAATCAAGCGACGTCACTGTGCTGTGATGGTCAAATAGTATGGAGAACAAGAAGCCAAACAAGATGTTGTGGTAGTCGAGCTTACGACCCAATGCGTAGCGACTGTTGTGGCGGGAACTTAATTGCAAGGCAAAGAGGCATTGCTAATGGTTGTTGCCAGGGGACAGCATACGATCCAAGGTGAGGCATCAGCTGGTACTGGCGTGAGTAGGAGAGTTTGGGAAGTTTGGTGAAGGTAGAAGTTTCAGTCAAGTTTTATTTGAATCCGTACAAGATCCTTACCGGGTATTCAAAGCTAAAGTTACTCGGACTAGAGAGAAGTTGAAACAATTGTGTGAGATTTCGTTTCTTTTGTTTAGGCATTTCACTTGCTGCCAAGGAAAGCTATCGTGGAGAAGTGGTTCTGGATGGTGCTGTGGAGACAGAGAATTTGATAATAGGGTATGGAACTGATACTTTTGATGTTATTTGTGTGAAAAAGGAAGATATGACTGAAGGAAGGAAGGAAGGAAGGAAGGAAGGAAGGAAGGAAGGAAGGAAGGAAGGAAGGAAGGAAGGAAGGAAGGAAGGAAGGAAGGAAGGAAGGAAGGAAGGAAGGAAGGAAGGAAGGAAGGAAGGAAGGAAGGAAGGAAGGAAGGAAGGAAGGAAGGGAAGGAAACTTGCTAACATTCCATATCATTTCTCATGTTTTAGCATTACATGTGCTGCCAAGGGAAACTAACTCGTCGAACTTCTCGTAATGATAGATGCTGCGGAATTGCCTCATACAACGCAGAGTTTTATGTCTGTTGTGGGGGACGAATCACTTGGAAGCCAAGCACTGGGGACACATATAACTGTTGCGGTAACACAGCATACGACTCCCAGTTTTATCAGTGTTGCCGCGGAACTAGACTAGCCTGGCGATCAGGATATTGCTATTAATATATTATTCTATGCTCTCATATTGCCCGTAATACACTGCGGATTAGTGTTTGATGCGAAAAAATTTAAAAATTTGAGTGTTTAAAAATGTTGAATTTGCAACCAGGATTCATAATTTTAAATCAATTAGTTGACTCTGGTTTGTTTTAAAGTATGTATTTTCAAGACGTTTCGATCTGGACTCAGATCTTTTTCAGTTATCATTACAAGTGAATTCGTTATAATAAATTTAGTGAAACTAAAATTGTAGAAAGAGAACAAAACTGGCACAAGAGACTATTCCTAGAGGCATGGCACTCTGAACTTGATAAGAACTCGGGAAATGATCGCATTGCTATACCTAAATTATATAAAATAATTGTAAATTCTAGAACGGCGCGCGCTTAAACAATATTTTCAAATTCTGCTCGCGATAGTATTATAACGAATTCACTTGTAACGATAACTGAAGAAGATCTGAGTTCAGATCGAAACGTCTTGAAAATACATACTTTAAAACAAACCAGAGTCAACTAATTGATTTAGAATTTGAGTGTTTGATGCTAAGTTTTCAAGTTTGTTTTTTATTGTCAATTTGGCGCATGCGCGCACGTTTTTTTCAGTCGTGTTTTGGTGCATGGTGTTTAATTAGTATTCTTTTAAATGTGATTGCACTGAAAAATGGTAAGGGCTAAATAGACCATTTCACGGTTCTCGTCGATCAACCTCATCTTCGATACACGCATTTTTTTGGTATGTTTGACTCAAAATTCGCTTAACGGTACGTGATCTTGAATATTTAATGAAAATTGTGTTTGACAAAAAAAATACAACTAAAATATAACATGTTTTACAAAATATTATCCCATTTTTTAATCCCATGAGCATGCGCTTAGAGCAGTAGCGCGGAATGCTTGATTCGTGTATAGCGTGTAATTTATTCTTTAGAATTTGACTAATACCCGTGGAATTTTTAAGTGTTTCAATTGTTTGATAATGGGTACATTCCTTAAATTACCGTGAGCTGTAGTCAAATTCTAAAGAATATATTACACACTATCGAGGCTGAGGTTGAGCGACGACAAGCGTGAAATGGTCTATTAAAAGTCTATTATCCACGGCTCAATAAATATTATCCGATTGCTTTTACATTTAAAATTCACCGTTATAATCGCACGTTTATACATTGGAAGCGAGCATATCGTGCATAAAATGGTCGCTCATAAAAGTGGTCGCCTACGGCACGGGGCATTTGCAAAAGTTGTATCTCAGAAAAGTTCTATTTTATCGTCTATTTTAAAAAGGTCTCACACAAAAATGATCGCTTAGGAAACCGGTCTCTTAAGATAGTGGACAGCGGTCGACTATGAAAGCGATCGTTTCCAAAAATGACCGCTAATCGGCGTCGGTAGCAGCTTATGATGAAAGTGAAAACCAGAAGATGGAGTCGGAATCGGAGTCAGAAGCGCGTCAGAAGCAGAATCAGAAGGATCGGAAGGTTTCCTTTTGCTTGGCTTGTGCTTATACTTATGACGAGCGATTTTCACTTGCACCGAGTCACGCATGAACTGTTTCCGACTCCGATTGCAGCGCAAGTGAGAACCAGGCTTAAAGACGACGGCGCACGCACGATCATACTTGCGGTTTCGCAACTAGTAGGGCGCGTCGGTTTTCCTACCTGTAATACCGAATAATAGCTGTGATATACATTAAAAGCACTTTTATTATTATTATTTATAACCAAAACTTTCATTTAAAAATAAAACTTATTAAAAATGCCGTGGTAGTTTTTTTTTATCGCTGCATAGCAACTGTTGCTATGACAGTAATCTTGGGAATCCTTGGTAACCATGCCAACTGATGTCAGTTCTTTTAGCGTAATTTTCTCTTTTATTATTCTAATCTCAATGACCAATGAAGATAAATAGTATCCATGGATTTAAACAGCATTTAAAAATAAAATGAAATTTTTACACTTAATTTTTGAAATTCAGATTTCACTTTTCCTTGGAGGGAGCCCATCCTTGCTAAAAAATTCGATTACGTACGAGTTGAATAAATCATATAGATAGACCCCAAATTGCCCTCCCAAGAAGACTGGTGACTAATTTGGCCTGCAAAGAATCATGGGAATAAATCAATTATTTCAGTTCAGCCCCATATTTCACTGCAGGATGATTTCGTTACCATTCTTCCTCTAATCTTCTGTAGGGTAGAATTCATGTTAATAATCATTAAAAAATAGGTTTTTCAAAATAATTTGCAGTAAAATTAACTGCAGTAAAAAATAACGTAATGAATGTGTAACACAGGCCTGGTTCTTAGTTTCAGTCTTCATTGTCATCATCTTCGTCTTGCATCTGTCGTCTGACTAACTCGGCGTACAATCCTTTCTTCTTCATTAGCTGTTGATGTGTTCCGAGCTGCAGAAAAAAGTAAACATCATCGTAAGTTAAGTTAAATATACACTTTTGTCCAGTGGCCTAGCGAGGACCCAGGATCTGGGGGGCACCTGGAATAAAAAATGTTAACAGCCGCCCCCTCCCTACGCCAGTGACATTGGCATCATACAAAAGAATAAAATGGCTTGACCTGACAAAAATATATTTTGAAGGGGGGGGGGGGGGGGGGGTTTAAGACGCTTTGACTGTGAATGAACAGTCTTCATCAGTTATTTCACTAAGAAACTTCTCGCGCGGATATAGTTTGATACTTGTTTCCATATCCCAAACTGCCCTTGTCGAGAGAGGACTGGAATCTAATCCTAAACCTTGTCCTAAACCCAACCAACCCTAGAATCGATTCCTGTCCTTTTTCGATGAAGGTCAGTTTGGGCTATGGAAATAAGGGTTCAACGCGGATATAGACCCCTTTCACGTGACGTTAAAGCAGCTCAATTTGGAGAGAGAATTTCAAAAGAATTTCAATCTCCTGAGAAATGGAACCTTTTGTTTTGTCCTC
The DNA here is from genome assembly GCA_023349425.1 of Anthopleura sola. Lineage (NCBI taxonomy): Eukaryota > Metazoa > Cnidaria > Anthozoa > Actiniaria > Actiniidae > Anthopleura > Anthopleura sola. The sequence continues at coordinate 3,578,949 of JALHLI010000015.1, read as the reverse complement.
CAAATTGATCGGCTTGACGTCACGTGAAAGGGGTTCTATTGTGACCTTCAGGGAGGTGGGGTGGGGTGGCATATGAAGGTAATGAAATACAGTCAACATATTGTTGGTGCTCTACCTCTTGAATCTTCCCATGCGAGAGTACCACGATTTTATCTGAAAAACACCGCAAAATCAGTAAAAATATTAGAGATTACAGACAGATTATAGGCAGGATTGAGATTGCACGTTTTTTGATGTCCTACCTGCTCCTTGGATTGTGCTAAGTCTGTGTGCTATAACAATAACCGTGCGACCTGGAAAAAAGAATTAATTTATAATGAAATATGAAAAAGAATAATTCAAACTGAAGAAATACCAAAATCTCTCACGAAATTTAGTAGTACTGTCGTGAAAAAACACAGTATCTCATTCAGTGAATAGACCCCTTGCAGCACGTCGGAATGCAGCTCAATTTGGAGGGCAAAACAAAAGAATTTTAATATCCTGAGAATTGGAACCTATTGTTTTGCTCTCCAAATTGAGCTGCATTCCGACGTGCTGCAAGGGGTCTATTCACTGAATGAGATACTGTGAGCACTGTCCTTGTTTACCTTCAGTTAGCCTATCCAATGCTTGTTGTACAAGACGCTCAGATTCCGCATCAAGAGCACTGAAAAGGAAATGAATAAACAAATAAATAAATGAAAGGTTGGATAGGTTGGTTGGAATGGAAGGATGCATGGATAATGTACATATCAGCGTGAAAAGTCACGGCACACGGCACGGTATCGGCGCGGCGCAGACACGAAACTGAATAATGTTTTCATACACGACACGGCACTGACAAGGTCATGGCAAGGTGTGGTAGTCATACTATAACTGCTCTAAATGCAAACTTATTTTTAGGGAGGGTGGACATTTCAGTAACTTGGCTGGTATCTATGGAAGTCCTGCGAAGTGGATAACTGGATAATTGGATGGATGGGATGGGATGGTTAGACGAATGAAAGGATATGTATTGATCGATGGGTTGGGGTGGAATGAGTAGATAGATAGAAAGGTGGTGTAAGAAACGAAGGGATAAAGAGGAATAAGAAAGAAAGGAAGGATTGAGGGAGGAAACTAGATAATTGGATGGGTAGGATGGTATGGTTGGATGGATAAAAGGACAGATGCATTGATCGATGGGTTGGGGTGGAACGAGTAGATAGATGGAAAGATGGTGTAAGAAATGAAGGCAGAGAACGAGAGATAGGAAAGAAAAGAATGATAGAAGGAGGGAATGCAAACAAAAATATTATTTTATTTTATTTTTTATTCAAGACCATACTAACCTCGTTGCTTCATCTAGAATAAGAATAGCGGGATTCTTCAGAAGAGCCCTTGCAATAGCTATCCTACATGATACAAAATGATTACATTGTCAGTAAAGTCACATAAAAACGAGTGGACAACTACATTGTGTCTGGTTTAAAACAATGATCATCAACCACTTTTCGTACAACTGTTTACTTGTCATCGCTAATCACCACCTCAAGTACAGCAGTGGCACAGCTCAACGGGGTCGAACTGAAAGCGCCTCTGGCAGCCGCTATACAGTCCATGTATGACCCTGGAGCACAGCTCTAACCAGTTTGAATTAGTTAGGGAGGAGGAGGGAGGAAAAACCGGAGCCCCGGAATAACACTGGTCCAACACAAAATATTCAACGGAGGCTGAAAGATTCAAATCTGAATAATCCTTTGAAGCTACCTTGAAGCCTCTATTTAATGCTTTTTGTTTGACAGCAAACCGATGTATGGAATGTGGTGAATCAAAGGCTGAAATATATGTGCCCACTAGTCAGACGATAAAGTTGGGATCCCTGTGTGCAGCTTTTAAATTATGATCATTTTGTTTGAGCACTACCTCTGTCTTTGCCCTCCAGAAACAGTCACACCTCTCTCACCCAGCACAGTTGTATATCCCTAAGAATATAACATAATGGTTAGTAACTAGAGGCATCGGTATGAAGTGGAGAGGGCGCGGGAGTATTTGGGACCGAAACTAATAACAGCTGCGAAGGAGACTAGTACCAGTAGGGTAAAAGAGTCTTTGAGTTGGAGGGGCGAGCACACGCAATTTATTCTATTTATTTAAATGAGCTTCGCCAAAAAACTAAACTTAACAAAAACAGAAGCAGTTTAACATAAATGATTGGCAGGGTGACTACAACAGCGTAGCCAATTACTGCGGGTCCAAGAATTTGGCGCGAAACTTCCCGCCAAAACCACAGGAACTCCAACAGACTTGACCCATACTAATACATACCTGAGGAAACTGCCTTATAAATCCATCTGCATTGGATAGCTTGGCAGCTTCGTAAACCTGAAACCAGAGGAAAAAATAGGTGTCAGTGGAAATGTATGCATGGAATACATAGAAGGCTTTATGAAAGAAATACAAAACTTGCTTGCTGTGGTAAGTGAAGTTATAAAGCACTTTGGGATTGTCAGATTGACACTGCGTGCGTTATTACCACACACAGCACGCGCGTGCGTTTCCTATTTCTTCACGAGATTACTGCCCATCGAATAAGAAACGGCACGGCACGGCACAGTACCGTTCACAATGATATCATCTAGTGAAACAATCACAAGGCAATTTTTATGGTCATAATCAGATACAGTAACGGTACGGATACGGTATGGAATTTATGACATCAATTCTACCAATCAAAGAACGCGAGGTTATTATTCATCTACTGGTGTTTTTGGCTTAGTTTAGACGTCGAAATTTTTCCGCGTCGAATCTAAGTGCCTTCCAGGCCAGCGGCTAAGAAAACGCCGAGAACTATCGATAAGACATCAGCTAGTCTTTTGCTTAGCGCCAAGAGACCATATGTGTTAAGTTTGGTCTACATACTTCTACTAGTTTAAGAGAAAACAGCGCTTGACCTCAAAGGCAATTAGGTTCGACAGGGCTGAAATTCGATGTCTGAGCTGTGCCTTAGTGATATTAATAAGGTGTAAAATATGATGTTCGTTACCTCTTCATCTGTAGCGTTTGGTTTTCCATATCTGATATTCTCCATTATAGACGTCGCAAACAAAATCGGTTCCTACGGCAAATACAAAGATATATCTCAGCTTTGAAGGTTTTTGGGGATTAACTTTATTAAAATAAAGATATAAATCGAAACTGGGGAAGCCTTCTAGATTTTTTGGGTAATATCTAACCTGATGTATATACCCAATAACGGCTCCTCTCATCCATGTGGGATCCAAATCCTTCACGTCATGTCCATCAAGCATAATCCTTCCTTTACCTACTTCATAAAAACGCTCAAGCAAAGCAGCCACAGTCGACTTGCCAGACCCACTTGGACCACAAAGAGCAACCATTCTACCCCTCTCAATGGACAAGGAGAAGTTCTTCAAAACAACATGGCCTTTTCGAGTCGGGTATGTAAAGGTGATGTTTTCAAATTCTACTTGTCCTTTGACATCAGATATGGGAAGTATCTTGCCTCCGGTAACTGGGATGGTTGGTATAATGGTCATGTATTCAAAAACCCTGGCACCAGCACTCATTCCACGAATAATTTGACCGAACAGAACAGAGATACTTCCAAGGGACCTATAAGAAAAAGCAATTGCAGAAATATATTTCCAGAAAATACTTAGACCTCCTCCACAAAGAGAGGATGGAATTTTCAAGGGGTGAAGAGGGTCTGAGGAGGAGATGTTGTGTAGTTCTAGAAAATATCCATACCTCCCCCATGGAGGGGAAGTGGAATTTCTAAGGGGTGGGGAGGGTCTTAGGAGGCTATATTGTGTAGTTCCAGAAAATATCCATACCTCCCCAATGGAGGGGAAGTGGAATTTCCAAGGGTGGGGAGGGTCTGAGGAGGGTATATTGTGCAGTGCCAGAAAATATCTATACCTCCCCCATGGAGGGGATTGGAATTTCCAAGGGGCGGGGAGGGTTTGAGGAGGGTATATTGTGTAGTTCCAGAAAATATCCATACCTCCCCAATGGAGGGGAAGTGGAATTTCCAAGGGTGGGGAGGGTCTGAGGAGGGTATATTGTGCAGTGCCAGAAAATATCTATACCTCCCCCATGGAGGGGATTGGAATTTCCAAGGGGTGGGGAGGGTCTGAGGAGGGTATATTGTGTAGTTCCAGAAAATATTCATACCTCCTCAATGGAGGGGGATTGGAATTTTCAAGCATGGGGAGGGTTTGAGGAGGTAGAAATAGTCATATTTACACCTCCCCCATTGAGGTACTGTTGAGTCAAATCTGCAGAGGGTTAGATGTGTAGCTCCAGAAAATATCCATAAACTCCTTCATAGACCCCTTGCAGCACACGTCAGGATGCAGCTCAATTTGGAGGACAACACAATATCTTCCAATTCTCAGGAGAATGAAAGTCTTTTGTTTTGCCCTCCAAATTGAACTGATCTGACGTCACATGCAAGGGGTCTCTTGAGGCAGATTTGGAATTTCACAGGGGTGGGGAGGGCCTAAAGATGGTATATTGTGAAGGGTCTACCTACCGTTGTATTGTTTGTGTAGCTACTAAAAAGCTCATCAGATCACCAGGTCTGAGTTCCCTGACAGCCAGCATTGATCCACCAGCATATAACACAACCAGTACAAGACCATTGATGGCAAAGTTGGCACCTCCTTGAAAAGCACCAATGCCAATACCTAGTAGCTCATTTAACATCTTTGATTTGCCAACCTCCTTTGAGTATAAACTGAAATAGGATATGACACATTTTAGCCTCTCAACTATATTTGCAATTCAGTCTTTGGTTATGATTGGGATTCCTGTGGTAAGATTGGCTCATTGAATCCACAGGGTTCCCAAAATTCGACTCCTAACTGTCAATAGCCCAATGTATTGACACACACATATATATATAGTATCATTACCCAGGTAATTAAAGAAAATAGCATGCACTGATTGGTCGAGAACTTCAAACTTAGTATATATTCCTTATATACAGGGATGTAATCACTCAGGCTCAGTGATTATTGGTGATTGTTATATAGCTAATCATTTTGACTATATAACGAGCATTCTCATTGGTTGATAGATGCTCACGTGACACTAGTTAAATCTAACTGTATCCCGACCGGGATACAAGTGCCCAGCGCACGGAATAAAAATTCAAATTATCTAAATTAACTTGTCTAAAATGATTAGCTATATAACAAAACGCTTAATGACTGATCCCTCGGGAAAACAGTTAGTTTTGTTTCCCGAGAATCTCAATGTTTCCCTCGGCGGACCTCGGGAAACATTGAGATTCTCGGGAAACAAAACTAACTGTTTCCCTCGGGACCAGTCATTAAGTGTATAATATTTACCTTAACTAGGTACATCTCAGTGAATATTCACCGGTAATCACCTTGTCTTCAGTGAACAATTGTTGAATATCAAGAGCTCATTATTGCATGTGCTTGTTACTATGCGGATACTCCAACCAGGACCACTTTGATAAACTAGTATCATTAACAAATCACATTCCGATATTTATTTCAATATTTTTAACCAGCCAATCAGATAGCACACCAATATAAAATATCTGATTGGCTAATGCTGTTATCAGTTCAATACCTGTCTAGTTTACTGTTATCTGATTAGTCTATTTTATTCAAGTGCTCCCGTTTAGTGTGTCCACACAGTAATCAGTCAGAAAAGACATTATTTTTCTAACTATTTTTAACAGATGAAATACCACTTACTCTGTTTCTTTCTCTTCCATTGCAAATGCTCTCACAGTTCGCACATTACCAAGTGCCTCGTCAGCCACGGCTGTTGCCTTGGCAACCTGTTCTTGTGCCCTCCTTGACAAACGCCGCAGCAAGGAGCCAAATAATGTTCCAAAGATTATAACAGTAGGAACAAGTATTACAATAACACTTGTTAACTTGGGTGAGATGTAATACATTGTGCCGATGCAGCCAATCACTTGGGTTGTACTCTTAAGACCCTGGGATATGCACTGCTTGAATGAACTCTTAAAATCTTGAACATCTGCTGTCAGCCTGGCAAATAACAACAATTATTTATTATTATACAACATTGTATTTCAAATATATAACACACAAAACAAATTCTTGATGCTAAATTCTATAAATTCGAGTTAGCCATTGTGCCCTGACTTAAATCAGCCCAGAGGTTGTTTCTGGGTTCTATCTGTGAGTTAGCCATGCCCTGACTTAAATCAGCCCAGAGGTTGTTTCTGGGTTCGATCTGTGAGTTAGCCGTGCCCTGACTTAAATCAGCCCAGAGGTTGTTTCTGGGTTCAATCTGTGAGTCAGCCGTGCCCTGACTTAGATCAGCCCAGAGGTTGTTTCAGGGTTTGATCTGTGAGTTAGCCATGCCCTGACTTAGATCAGCCCAGAGGTTGTTTCAGTGTTCCATCTGTGAGTTAGCCATGCCTTGACTTAGATCAGCCCAGAGTTTGTTTCAGGATTCAATCTGTGAGTTAGCCATGCCCTGACTTAGATCAGCCCAGAGGTTGTTTCAGGATTCGATCTGTGAGTTAGCCATGCCCTGACTTAGATCAGCCCAGAGGTTGTTTCAGGATTCAATCTGTGAGTTAGCCATGCCCTGACTTAGATCAGCCCAGAGGTTGTTTCAGGATTCATTCTGTGAGTTAGCCATGCCCTGACTTACATCAGCCCAGAGGTTGTTTCAGGATTCAATCTGTGAGTTAGTTGGCCCTGACTTAGATAAGCCCAAAGTTTTTTTAAGGATTCAATAAAATTACAACCTACGATGTGTTATTAGTCATCACATGTTTGTCTGTGGTCATATTTACTGATAAGAACTCAAGATTACCTGTTGATTAATTCTCCAGTTTTGTGCACGTCAAAGAATGAAATATCTTGTCGTATAAGTGATGCAAACAATGCTGTTCTCATTCTCTCAGCCAGTCTCTCTCCCAAGCAAGACAACATTGATATATACACAAAAGTTAAGCCTGCTTGCACCATATAAAGTCCAAATAACTGCACAACAGGTTTCTTGAGGACTTCAAAATAATCCCTCGCATGGTCCTCTGATGCTAAGTTTGACACAACATTCACTAGGTTGCCTAGCAATAGAGGAAGGTGTATGTTCGTCATGGCAACAGCAAAGGCACTCAGGCTTGCTAATATCAAAAGCCATACATCAGGAAGTAGTAATTTGAAAAACTCTTTGAAATCAAACTTTGGTGGAGGTTGTTCTTCTGATATTTCAGATTCCTTTGTGTTATTAGAAAGAGCAACATTTTTATGACTTAATTTTAAACCACAATAAGCTACTGGGAAAAATCCTTTAGTCTTTAGAGCAGCAGCAACACCAATAGCACTGAATAAAAACTGGTGGTGGCTCTTATTTTCAAGCTTTGCAAATGATTTGAGTTTGTCGAGTCTGACTGTTTTTTTGATGAAACTGGTGAAGCTAGATGTCAAAGGCTTGTTGGAGCTGCGAAAGAAAAAAAATAAGAAATAATCAGAAATTGCAAAAGTGTTGACAAGGGCTTCCTAAATATTGATTGGCATCCACAACACAATGATGAAGGACCCAAGTGCATCTCAGGACTGACTTCACTTGTGTTGACAAGGGCTTCCTAAATATTGATTGGCATCCACAACACAATGATGAAGGACCCAAGTGCATCTCAGGACTCACTTCACTTGTGTTGACAAGGGCTTCCTAAATATTGATTGGCACCCACAACACAATGCTGAAGGACCCAAGTGCATCTCAGGACTGACTTCACTTGTGTTGACAAGGGCTTCCTAAATATTGATTGGCACCCACAACACAATGCTGAAGGACCCAAGTGCATCTCAGGACTGACTTCACTTGTGTTGACAAGGGCTTCCTAAATATTGATTGGCACCCACAACACAATGCTGAAGGACCCAAGTGCATCTCAGGACTGACTTCACTTGTGTTGACAAGGGCTTCCTAAATATTGATTGGCATCCATGCACGTACAACACAATGCTGAAGGACCTAAGTGCATTTCAGGACTCACTTCACTAGATGTGTTGACAAGGGCGTCTTAAATATTGATTGGCATCCACAAAACAATGACTGAAAACCAAATTTAAGCAGTGACAACAAAATAAAATGTCCCAATACAACGTATTTATATGACCTTCACTAAAAGATCATGTGAAAGAGATGGATGCTTACCGTGTGGAAAAAGCAGATGTATTTAAATAACAACCACGGATAATTGATCTCGCTGTATTTCTACACAACGAAGAAGCAATAAATAATGCCATTGCTATCTAAACAACATCTAAAGCTATAGAAAACTAGACTTGATTGAAAATGTTTTTGCAGTTCTTTTGAAGCAGTTACAATCCGCCATCTTGGAACCAAGTAACCAAGCCTTAGTTACAGACCTAGGGGGCATGGGGCTGCGCACAAATTTTAAAACAAAGGCATTTTTGGCGGGAATTTTTTTAACTCACTTAAATTTAAACTTAATTTTAATGAGTTATACATCCCTTACATAACTAAAATCAGGATTATTTTTCTCGCAGTTTAATTCATTAAGGATGTGGAAGTCCGTTCATTTCATTATATATTATCTAAATAACTGGACAGTGTGAATACAAGAAGAACTGCGAAAAGAGACAAGTGCTTTTATATTTGTTTATTTTTGAATTCTTCCTGAATTACAGTTTGAAAATATATGTTAATGCAAACGTCATAAATATTGTTATTTCAACTTGTAAAACCAAATTACTGAAATTTTTACTCTAGCTTTCCAACATGTTTCCAAGGAAACAGACTACAGCTGAACAACAGAAGCGCAGTCGCCTCTATTAAATGATAAATAAATCCCCATAAAGTTAGGATTGGGCTTCCTTTGTAAAGCATAGAGTGACTTATTTTTACGCGCGCGTTGAGCAAACCATTTTCTTTCTCCAAGACTCAATCTAGTGCATAGTATTACCACTCCGCGCGCATCAAATTTTCATTGTTGCAGAGAGCAGGAAGAGCTTCTAATTTTGCAACAAAGTCGCGTAACGAAATGTGATGTTGTTGTACGAGCAACATTTGTTCTTCAACTTGCACCTCAAAAATATGTTACGCGACAAGTTGCACGATTTTGTTGCTCGTATTTCGGCGCCTTTATTGTGAAATGACAGTAAATACTTGCGAGTTTAAGAAAATTAAAGGCATGGTTTACCAAAACAAAATATAGAATATAAAAGTTGCGCTTGTGCGCGCATACTACACGCACATAAGGCTCTTACAACTTGCACAATGTTTTTCGCGAGCCAGGCATGCAAGTTGCATGAGAAATTCTCATGTCACAGCGCCGCTGTTCAACATGTTCGCATAACGATTTCACAAAAAGACAAAGTTCTACATTAATAACTCCCTGCTCCATGAATAACTCTAGCGAAATTCTTAACATCAAAACCAGATTGAAGTAAACCGGTATTTCTAAACAGGAAGTCCACTTCGATAAAATAATATAGTCAAATAAAATCAACGAAAGATGACGTTATTAGTTTTTCTAAAGTGGACTTCCTGTGGTGTAATCATTCCAGAAAACCACATTCTAGTTTTCCCGCCAAAATATATTGTCGTAACCATGGTGACGCAATTGCATGTCTTCAAACAGAGAGCAGCTGTTTGTTGGCACCCAACTTGCACTGTAGTGGCTTGCACAGTTATCTTGGTGTTCAGGAAACCAGCTTTGAGGCATGTTAGTACAGGGTTGGTATTCTTGTTTCAAGCACTGGGGTTGGGTCTGGTATTCCTGTTTATAGTACTGGGCTTGAGGGGCCTCGAAATGGAAGCTTGTGTTGATAGGTGGAAGGCATGTTCGCGGTAATGGCTTGGGAACTTGTGGTGGCTCCCAGAGAACAGGATCGTTCAACAGAGGAATATATCTGAAACAAGAATAAAATGAAACGAAAATGAAAAAAAAAATTATAACTGACAAATAATTAGCCAGTCTAACCGTAGTCGAGAGCTGGCCCCGCTTTTATCAATGCGCAAGGACGAGAAAAGCCACGAGAAAAGAATGGTAAAAATCACTTTTCACTCACACACACTACCTCTACATTAAATATTCTATGAACTCACTGACATGTTGATTGTTACTAATCGAGGGGAAAATGAAGTACCCAGAAAAAACCCTCGTAGCAACGTGAGAACAACACATCAAAAATACTCAATTCACATATGGCGACCGCAGGGCTCGAACCAGAGACCCGAGCCTCTGGAACCATGGTGGTGAAAGACGACGCGTTAGCAGCTTACGCTACCTATATATAATAATGCATTCATTACAACCGCTATGTTTTCGCACTCGAAAACGAAAACCGCTCTATAAAAGAAGTTCCAAGTAATTTCAAAGAAATCGAGCTAGCTCCGAAGTTTGAAAACAGGCCACCAAATGGGTCGACGTCACCAAATACCGTCAACACAGGACGTGTAATTTTAAGTAAAATACCAAACTCATGCATATAAGATATAGTTTATTCCTGAATATCTACCTTGATTCTTGGTTAACCATCGTTTCTCTTGGAGCATATGACGGGCAGTACAAATTCATGGGTGGAGGAGGAGGAGATGGTGTTGGAACTGAACCACTGTCAGGATAGTGCCCGAGGGGTGGTGGGTGGAGTCTGGTCACAGGTGGTGGTGATGAGATCTGTAAACGAGGGCGCTTCGTCGACTTGGTGGAGGCGCACGACTTGTTTTGTTTCTCTGTGTCGTCTTCTTGGTTCAATGACCTTCAAGAAAAATCAAGCGAATGTGTTAGTTATATAAAGGTAAGTTGTAGAGGTTTTGTTTGTGTAATATGAAAGCTATTTCAAAAACGATTAGCGAAGCTTTTGTTGCATATTGCTTACCAAGCTTAACTGATGTTTATTGTGCAGAATCAGTATGTTGTCAAATCCTCTTATGCTTCAAGTTTATGATTAACGTCTTTTGTTAACCCTGTTTAGCTGGGTTTCGGAAAAATTTCATAGCCAAATCTATTTCATACTTATACACTTGGTTATCTCGAGAATACGAACATGTTCAGAGTAGTTTTACGAATAATGAAAAACTAACAGTATGGACCGCGCCTTGCCGTGACCGTGTCATTGCCGTGTATAAAAACATTCGAAATTCGGTGTCTTGTCCGCGCTGCGCCGTAACCGTGTCAGTGCCGTGCCGTGTCTTTTCACAACGGCTACTCATACGAAATCCGTTCTGATGTGTGTAGCGAACTAGAAATATTTAATTCTTGGCTTACCTTTTTCCTTGTCTAAATGCTTTAGCAAATGGATTATAATCGATCTTTAGTTTTGTGATGATAGGGTTCTGATAGCATGTGACGGCGATGAAGGAGGTTTCTGGAAAATCGAAGATCCATCTCTCGCAGTTGGGCACGTCAAGTCTGGTGACAATCAACTGGGCTTTGTACTTCTGTAAAGATGATAGAATAATCTGGAAAAAAAGAAGAAAAGTCATTAGGATTTGAAAACTATAATCAGGAGAAAAAACATGAAAATCCACGAAAGTACCATGCAGTCAAAAGCTGTTGTAATACGAGCAACAAAATTGTGCAACTTGTCGTGCAACAAAAATTGATCATATTGCAAGTTGCAAAATTTGTTGCAAACTTTCTACTTTTTTCAACATGCAGCCACAGCTTGCTAAATCGATTTAAATGGCGTGACAAGTTGCGCACGTGGGTAGTAATACGGTAAACAACACTCTGCGACTTGCAACACAACAATGAAAAAATAGCAAAATCCCGGGGAGTTTTTGGACAAAAAATCTAACAAAATTCAATGTGAGTTAGCCGTGTCACGACTTAGATCAGATTCAGCCAAGAGATTGTTCCAGGGTTCGATCTGCGAGTTAGCCGTGCCCTGACTTAGATCAGCCCAGAGGTTGTTTCAGGGTTCTATCTGTGACTTAGCCATGCCCTGACTTAGATCAGCCCATAGGTTGTTTCAGGGTTCTATCTGTGAGTTAGCCATGCTCTGACTTTGATAAGCCCAGAGGTTGTTTCAGGGTATCGATAAAATCAGTGTTTGCTGTGCTATCAGTAGATGCTTCATATATAGCCAACAATACTTACATGATCACAGTAAGGTTTGATGTAGTTCGACAGCTTCAACTTGTCAAACTTCGCTCCCTCACTCATCCATACTCTACCAAGTGTTGATCCATGAGGGTGTATGTAACTGGAGTGTTGTAAGTCGAGCTTCACCGCGGACCCAGTCACAACCCAACTGTCATTGGCCAAGTCGTAACGGTAATGATGATTATCTACGCTAACGATCTGTACCATACAGCTATAATACTGGTTGAGATCTAATCCCGATAGACGGAAGTCAAGGATGGGGAACATACGTCTAGAAAATAGATGGAAGAGAAAGTTTTCGTTAATATAAGCTAGCGTTACAGCGCTTTTCATAATTCTGCGATCTACCGACTCCAGGCGTCTGGCGTTTTAGCTTCCGTCAATCAAACTACGACGAACCGAGTTCATTCCGATCGTGATCGAGAAAGAAATTCCCATGTGATCGGAATGATCTTGGCACGTCGTAGTTTGGTTGACGGAAGCCAAAACGCCAGACGTCTGGAGTCGGTAGATCGCAGAATTATGAAAAGCGCTGTAAAGAAGATCAGTAAAGAATATGTATGGAGGAAAATGAAGGGAAAGATATCAAATGCTTGGTGAAAATATAGAAACATCTAAAGCAAAAATAGAAAGATAGAATATAGTGCATGGGAAATGGAAATGAATGTGTAGGAAAAAAGAAATAAAGGATAAAAATGAAATGAAGAAAGAAAGAAAGTAAGTAACAAAGGCACAAGCAAAGAAAAAATGATAACAAAAATGAGGAGTAAATAAATGGATGGAAGAAAGAATGAAATGAGAATAAAGAAGAATAAAAGAATAGAAAACAGAGACGTAATGAAAAGTCAAAATACGCGAAAATGTAATGAAAACGTGATAATGTTGGTTTTGCGTATGGTGATGGAATATGAAATGTATATGTATTCAGTATGGTACGATCACATATACATTTCATGTAATGAAAACGAAACCAAAAAAATGAACAGAATGAATGGCAAATGGAAAAATGACAATAACAAACGCAAAGCAAAATGATTAATTAAAACGCATACCGTAAAAACCGCGCAATCTACGAAACTTCACTTTACAAAATAAATGCTTATTCATAATGCGTCTACAATTATAACCGTTATCGTTTGAGTGCGTAACGCGAAGTTTGATGTCTCGTTTGCAAACTAGCATTCCGACGGCCGTCTATCAAAATACTGGTACGATTTTATTGGTTTAGAAAAACAGATCTCGTATTTATAACCAAAGTTTGATGGAGGATAATAATATTTTTTTATCAAGGGTTCAAAAGTCAATCAAATCTGTCCAAAATTAGAAGTAAATGTAAAGTTGGTCAAACAGTATTTTGATCTGGCGATGATATTAGTTGGCTGACTAACGACGAGGGACGAGGATAACTAAGGAAACAGTAGCTATTTTAAAATTGCAAGATAATATTACGCAAAAATATTGAAAACGTAAAAGCGAAAATTTTCTGCACGAGTTAACAGCCAAACCCTCCAATAAATGAGCTACACAAATAATCCAATAATCAAACATATAGTTTGAAAATAAAACTAAGTATTACAAATCATAAACTGCGCTTCTTTCTTGGATAGCAACCACGCAACGAAGATAGAGTAAATCATTTCAAATTGCTGGAAAATTCTGGAGATTATTATATGATTTGAAGAGAAAAGTTCAAGAAACTTTGTTAATCATCTGCGCAAATTATTCTCTAGAATCAAGTTCATTTCAAAACATCTCGTGCGTATACCAAGCAAAGTAATTACAAGCGCGGATGATTTGCAACACAATAAGGAAAATGTAAAATTTCAGCTTAGGATTAATCTTCGTAAACCCTGCGTTCTTCTATTGTATTTACACAGATACGCAAGCGTTTTTAACATTTTCTCTGGCTTTTTGGTATTTGTATTCGCATTCTTATAAATGGAAGTTAACGAAGGTTGGATGAATTACAAGCGCAAGTAATTTGTAAAACAATGCGCATAGAAAAGCACAACTTTCATGAAAATTTATTCGCGTTCTGTATCTTCGTCTTCTTAGCTTGGTTTCTTAACTACTGGAATATTTTACGATGTAAAGCAGCATTTCATACGCTAGTAATGGTTAACCATAATTAATTGATTCTAACGTCAGTTGAAGTTTCACAATGGCTTAGTCATCGCTCATTCTGCATTCAAAAACTATAGGCAAGATTTTCAAGGCTGAACTTAGGCTTCATAAGTGCGCAAATATGATTTAAGCTCGGAATCATCATAAAAAAGCTTCTAAAATCCTTTGCCTTCGAATAAAGAGCAATGTTGTCAGTTTTACTCCAGGGTAAATTACGTGCGTAATGCGAGAAGCTACAACAATATCTAAACCAACATACCTTCCAGCTCGAGTTATAATCATCTCCGTTTCTTTCTCTCTGAAGACGTTCCACAGCTCAATATTCTTCAGCTCAGCTTTAATCTTGTTTTTGGTGCCAGCCATTACGGATAAACTCACTTCTTCATCGGACGTTCTTGTTGAAGTACTTTCTCCCAACGAATAACCGAGTGAAGGTTGGATACCATTTTGAGGATATAAACAAGTTCCACGTGACTCACACTCGCTCCAGTTCGTCACGTTCGTCTTCTGTGAAGGAGGTTCTGTGTAAAAACAACACTCTGTGAAGTTATTGGTATAGTTGTCCATGGTTCTTGCTAGATATTGCACGTTAGATAAAACTGCTCGCGAGATGGTTCACAGAGAGAATGAATAAGCTTACGCGAAGACCTCTTTATGTATTCGCACAAGACAATGGATTATGACAATAAGAAGTCAGATATGAAGCGTGTTTATCCTACTCATGCTTGTTCTATTGTTTTGGTTTTCTCACCTAAGGATGGACCATTGATTTTATTGCAGAAACAATAACCTTTCAACTTGACAGATATACTATATGAGCCTGAAAAGCAATCGTGGTTTCTAGATCTGTTTTTTTGATAGTAAACCAAAGCGCAAACAATTTTTTCTTGGCAATGACCGAAAAAAAATGGATTGCGCAAAACCGACTTTAGGATAACTGACTTTAGGGCGTTCGTTTTCAGGAAGAGGGAAAGGTATCACCTAAATTGTTTGTTTGTTTGGAAACCTACGTTAATTGTAGTTATTGAAACAAGTTAATAAGATTACATAGACAAAGATTCTAAAAGAAGGAAATAGTATTTGTAATTTCCATGTCCCTCCCACCTCCCTGCAATGACAAAAGAATTTTGAGAATTTTTTAGCAGTATTAAACATGTTTTTTTAAAGCTGTTTGTTTATAGGTTGCGCTCGCTCCAGTTGAATACTGTTTCATTCATATCTGTCTCGTTCCTCAGGAAATAAAGATAACACTGTATTTTTGTTTACTAATGATACTTTTCCTAAAGCTTGCCTATTGAAATTAATGACCAACCGACGTCAGGGCTTAGTAAACGAACTGATCAGTTATGGAAAACCCTTGCGCAATGGGACTATAACATAGTAATTCGATCCCAAGACGTAGGTAATTACAAAAGGCAGGATTTCTTTTTATTTAGAAGCACTTTTGTGGACTTAAACAAAAAATGAAAAAAATATAGATGTTTTTTGTTGTGTTTGAGCTAATGAATAAAAACTCGTGTTTGGACGTAATTTTATTTGAGTGACAAGTTAATTAGCTTGATTTCTTTTAACTCGAGCTGAAACTATTATACGGATAACAATCAGCTACCTACACTTTATATACGATGGGGACTTGACAAACCCGTAAAACTGTTTAGTATAAACACGAAAAAAAGTTCTTTTCTCACTTTTCATGGTTTACTTGTAACGTTTTAAACCCAAAAGTTTACAAAGTTTTAAACGACTCGGATCATAATTCGCTTCTCCAAAATGACAAATTTGATTTAAAAAAACAAGGATATTTACAGAACAAAAGGACAACAAAAGGGATAAATGGTTGATCGAAGGTGCGAGAACCACCTATTATCACCTGACAAGATGACGCGATGAGTGGATCACTTGCGCACTCAACAGGAAAAAGCTTGGCGCGCAAATTAAAGGATGGAACAAAAGATCTTCATAATTACACCAGATAAAGTTTTGAGATAAATCTTAAACATTTAGCTACTAATATAGGATACTTGATATTCTCTTTGGCTAAATGCTTTAACACCTAAAAAGCGCCGCTAGGCAATCTAACATTGTTGCGCGTTCCAAATGATAAACTGATATATAATAAGCAACTATGTTGGTGTGTTGAATAAAGCAAGTGAAGAAAAAGAACGTTTAACAACTGTGTAAAAAAATTTCTCAGCATAAAAAGGTTCTTAAATATACTGGCATTGTGAACGTCCTTGGTCGGAGTAAACAGAAAAAAAAACAAAAAAAAAACGAAAAAAATCCGAAACGCGTCAGTATTCCTAACTGTGACACGGTGTCTAAATTACCTTCGCATTATTCACTTATTGTTTGATTTTAATTTTGTAACTGATAGCTGAGATTAGAGTGGAACGCCGCGTTTTTGGTTTTATTTTCAAGCAATAATCTGAAATAATATAATCTTGTAAACTATTCCAAAATCCGCCCAAGTTTTCTCTATGGATCAAGGCCTTTCTTTGCCTTCTGTTTCAGTCAGCCAGGTGGGCATGCGACAAGATGTTCTCAATTGCGCAAGTTATCAAATTCATCATAAATTGATTACCCATTTAATTAAAAAAACAGTTTTGATATCGGGCATCGGTCGATCATGTCCGGATGCCCACCGCACAATAATCTAAATAATCTAACCTCACTTCCGGTTAGGCATATTAAATCTGAATTTGACACGATGGGACCGGAAATGTGGGTGTCGCGCCCCCTTAACTAAGATAATCGGTACTGAACACATTATTGAGCACGATCATGCAGTTGACACAGAGGAATTAACCCAGGTTGCCATAGGAACAGACGTTTCCAAACAACCCACGGAATTTTTGAGTGAGCGACAAACTAGACAAAGATGGTCAGAAAGAAACGATTCTTTTTCCAAAAAGCATTTTTGTGGTTTATTTGTTTATCAGAGTGTAGTTTTCAGTTTTACTATCTAGCTTCTGTACTGGATAGCTAAATAAATTTTACTCAGCGGTTTTGAAGCAGCGTTTTCATTTCATATCCGTGCAAAATAAACGCTTTTGTAAAGTGCTTTTGTTTTCTCTAACCACCTGGTTTTTTTTTTTTTTTTTTTTTTTAATTGTTTCGCTTTCCTGGTTTATTCTTTTTGCAAATCGTACAGTAGATTGACGTTTTTGGTTCAAGTTAGAGTTAGACTGAAGTGGTATCTCAAAATCAGAAAGGCCTACTAAACTAGCCTACCCTTTGCTGTTTTGACGGGAAATCTACCCATTCGAAACGAAATAAGACCTCTAGAGCCCAAGTTAAAGAGAAAAAAACTGCATAAGACTCAGTCGTGATTAATTGTTTTTTTATCGTAATGGGTTCCCTGTGGTTAATTCTCAATTACTTCTCGTTCTTCTTGTTATCTGGTTTTAATAGAAAGTAATTATTACGATTATTTAATCGGGGATCTTTTTTAATAAAACTGAAGTATTTCCGGTTCTAGAATGTTCATTAGTCACGATCTTGGATGGATTGATTACTGATACTCAAAGGTCAGTCCTTCATAACTGGTAAAACGTTTCCCACATGTTTCACATTAAAATTCTAATAGCTTGAGAAATTCTTAACTTAGCAGCATGACAAAAACAATCATTGAAATATGTGCGTATCCTCATGAAGGTAGCGACATAGGTTTATGCATGATACGTTTGCGAAGGATTGCTTTGAGATTTTTAGCTCACCTCTTCTTACCCAAAACACACCAAAATTGTTCTTTCTTAACCCCTGTACTTTCGGTATTTTTACCTTAAATTCTTATAGTCTAAAGAGCTGTCGGCCTCCGGTCCCACACCACTTCTGGGAAAGGATTATTCACCTTTCCCCTCCCCTCGAGATGGTCTCCCTACTCTCCCCCTCTGGATTTTTTATTTGAGACCTTCATTGCTTATTCGGCTAAACAAAACTGAAGCCTTCCCACTTCCACGGATTTTGAAGTTTATTTCTGATAAGAAATGGGGTTATATTGGGAAATATTCTTAGCAATCACATTTGTTTGTCTAGTTGCAGAGTGAATGTGATTCGTTTTAACACCCTGTGCAACAACAAAATTTGTTGCGCGCGGGGTGATAATATCAACATTCGCTTTGCAACTTGCAACGCAACCCTGTTGTGTGACAAGTTGCGCGATTTTTTGTTCGTATTACTGCGCCTTAACGTAGCCCTCCACGATTTCTTCAGTTCAAAATCTCACAGAAAAGCTAGATTCATCCCAACTGTACTTGGGTCATTTGTAAGAATTATCAGTACTATGAATAACCCTCTACAAACAATGCCAAATTTCTTGACAGTCTTTGAGTGTTATAATTGAAAATAGTCCAAGGATTACCAAATTTAAAAGATATATTCCTGATATTCTGACACATTCTTGACAGTCTTTGAGTTTCAAGTCTAAAAACAACTTTTATCTCGGGATTACTAAAGACATTTTGGCAAATTTCTTGACAGTTTTTGAGTTTTAGATTTGAAAATCTTTTTTATCCAGGGATTAACAAGAAAATTATGACAGTAATCAGGTTCAGTCATGAAATCGTCTTATGTAATAACCTTAAGTCTTAAGTTGAGTTGAGTTGACGGGCATCACGTTCAAAATGTCCTTAGAAATGAAATATCAAAATAGCAGAAAAGAATGACCTTCCCTAAGAACAATTCTTAATCTTTTTACATTCAAAACTAAGACTGAGCGATAGTTAATAATTCCCTGCGCCATCTTGAAAGGTTGTTGTGCCTTTGCATCAAAGCGAGACGAATGGTGAGCTTGTAATAGTCGGCCTTTTTTAACACCTTGGACAATTATTCACTTGTCTCTATCATTGCAAGCTCACCGTTCGTCTCGCTCTGTGCAAAGGACCGACTGCCTTTCAAGATGGCGCAGGGAACTGCAAAGAGGCCACTGCGTTTTGTTGGGAAATTATTATGCACATTTAATTGTATTTTTGAAAACCTTGCTAAAGTCACGTGACCCTTATTTTCAATGGTGGTGGGATTTCAACGGTACTAAGGCACTCAAATGGCTTTGATATTCAATTGAGCATTTTAATTGATTTCAGTTTTCTAATGTACATTTTGCACGGCAATCGAGCTGTACGTAAAACTAAGCGCGAAAGGGATTGTTGTTCTATGAATTCGAGCAGCCCTCGGCCACGTCTTATAAGTCAAATATCTTGCGGAACTCGAGGAGATAGACGGCAACGATTTGCTTTAAACATCACGTAAACTTCAACGTTTTTCTCTATCTTTTTTAAAACGCGTGTCTTGTAAAGAGAAGAGACTTGGAACTAGGGCTGCTTGGCTAAGCATCGAAGCGCGCTGTGATTGGTCGGTTCGAATTTGTGCGTGCATGCGCACCGGACGCAGGTATGTAACGTCACGATACACCGCATGGTCACGGCACGAATTGAACAACCAATCACACTACGCCAGATTACTGTTTATCCAATCAGAATGTTTGGAATGTCGCTGTCACTGTCACGGGCACAAACGCGGCACGGCAGGTTTCTAGCATAATTTTCTCACAGTACACTACTCTTATAAATATCTGCGCGAACGTGCACAGCAGTGCAAAGAAATGCGTCACCTTGTATACTATCAGTTCTCATGTTTTGGGGCAAAGAACCAAGAAGTGAAAAGATAAGGTCGCGTTGCGCGTCATCACAGAATACTTTTTCCAGACGTTTCAATGTTCACGTACAGACTTGAATATCCTGTGATATCTCCCTTGAATAAATAAGAAATAAAGCAAACGTGCTTTTCCTTGGAAAGCGTTATCAATCCCTCCCGTTCGTCTAACTGTGCTGCACGCGCCCACTCCTCGATCAAACGTTCATTAAAAATCAGATCTTATTTCCAGATCTATATAAGGAAATAAGATCTGTCTGTGCATCACTGTACTGTGAGCGAGCTGCCTCAAAAACCTTCCGAAATTTAATGATGTGTCACCAATAGACTACAAAAATGCTTCGCGTTTTTTAAAATTTTTTATTTCGTCAAGCGTCAAGTCTGTCTGCTCATCACTGTGAGCGAGTTGCTTTTATTGTTTAACCAATAGAGAAGCAAAATGCTCCACGAACTCTTTTATTCCAATTGGTATTTTGTCACGCGAACAGCAGGTTTTCTGCTCTCTTGAAGACGCTGATTGATGCTCATTAACAAGAGAAAGTCCGCAAGGGATCCTAGGTGGTAGTGGTAGTGAATGACAGCTGTAATGGAAATGGCATATTGATGTCTTTAGCTGCTCTATTCTATTTGTTTATCTTCATATATGCGATACCACAAGAGATATATTACCCGACTATATCTCAGAATAATGCGTGGATTAGAAAACAACAATGAATGATACCACTTGACCTTAAACATGTCAAACTGATTGATATCAATGATATACATACTTCTTTCTCTATTTCCAAACCTTGAAATCTTTAATTCAAACCTTTTCAAGTTTCGTGATAAACAAATGACATTAAAAATTACCAGACGCTAGCTTAAATTAAATAGCGCCAATTTTTTTCCGGAACAGGAAAGGAAGAGATCCATTTCTATGATTTTAAAAAAGTTAATCGTCATTGAGATGCCAGTGATCGAGCTACAAGGTCATTAAGTACAGATTGTTAGTCTGATTTGACAATCCAAGCACAGACACTGCAGCCAGTTGATAATAGAGGATATGCGGTCATTGGCTGGTCTACTATAAAACGCACGACTTCTCTGGAAGACACAATAAGGAATCAAGACTCGGGGAGCAACTATGGGGTTGATGTTCTTGTTGGCCACATTTGCGCTGTTTTTTGGCGGTGTGAGCTGTAATTACAGCGTCCCAAACACTTGTCAACCCATTAGAATACCACTATGCAAGTCTCTTCCATATAATATGACGCGATTACCAAACCTACTTTATCACTATACTCAGGAGAGTGTCGCTGCGTCTGTCGACAACGTTGAGATTAGAACCCTCATCAACACGAGCTGCTCTGATGCACTGGTTTTTCTGCTGTGCGTCTACCATCTTCCAATATGTACAAAAGGGTTTGATCTTCCTATTCCTCCATGTCGTTCCGTCTGTAACAAAGTCAAACGCGAATGTACACCAACTCTTCGTATTTTCAAGCGGGAATGGCCCAGTGATGTGAAATGTGAAAAAATGCCTACTTACGAAAAAGGAGTCTGCGTCAAACCGGAATCATTTGTGAGCCGTACGCTAAAACCTGGTAAGTAATACGCTGAAGATACGCGCTTGTGATTATGAATTAAGCTTAAATTATTTATCAGTAGAAACTAGAAACTTGACGCATGTGGGAGATAGGGATGTGATCATTTTATCTTCGATGACTGACTTGTTAATGATGGGGAATATCGACATTCAGATCCACTTAAAGGGAGAAGAGGAGAATTAATTTAGGCAATCAATCAGTCATTATCATTCTTCAAATACGAAGCACGAATTTTGTAGATACCCAGTTTTGATAAATGCTTTGTCAGTGGGCTCAATCGGTAAAAATTCGTAAGAATCAACTACAAAAAATAACAACAAAACATTGTCCTGGCGTTGAAGGCTTAAACATGGGCCTCTGGCTTTGGGAGACTGAGTAATCCGCACTCTTAACACATTTGAATCACATTCTAGAGCATTCCGCACTTGATGATTTGAGATACAACGATCTGTCTTTATTTTGAGGAAGGGAATTATACTGCAAACCAAAAAAACCGTTGAGTTACAAGATAAAGGTTAAGATATAGCGAAGACAAAAAACAGAGATGTTAGAGAAGGAATTCAGCCATATAATATGTATAGTTTGACATCGTTAGGCCGAGTTCATGCTTGCCAAAACCAATTTTTTTGAGCAAATTCACTAAAAATAGGAGTTAGACGTGGTATACGATGACATACTACTGTTATCGGGATGTCATGTAGTATTCAGGGTCCTGCTTTTGTGCAAACCGAGTAAAATAAGGCATTCAGTGAGAAAATTACAACGGGAAAATTATTGTCGAACTTATAATAAGAAAGAAAAAGAGGAAACTATAAAGAAACGAAGAACCAAAAGATCTTAAGAAGAAGATGAAAAAAGGAGAAGATAGACTTAAGAATAGGATAATTGTTTGCCATCTTAAATGAAAAATATCATCGTTTTGTGAGAATTTCAATTTGTAAGAGTTTTTCTAACGCGGAACTAGGGCACAAGCATAAAGCATTGCGTTTATTTATTTTCTTATTTTCATTTTTTTTTTTCATAGCATGAGTCTTAAGCCACTGGGACCCTAGAACACGAATTCAAATCTTTGTTCCTTACTTTTCATTGGAGCTTATTTTCCCCCAAAAAAATCAGTATTTGTTTTCAAGAAATAGGAAGCAGGAAAAATAGAACATGCCTTGAATAATTTAGCCGCTCTTCCAGACGTTTGATGAGCGATTTTATTAACGAGACGACCGACCCCATGTGGGAGACCCCAGTGAAGGTCGTCCATTGTTTGTCACTTCATATAAATAGAAGAGGAAATAATCTGTCTTAAGACTGCCGCAAAGGTCAGCTTATAGTCTACATCAGTGGTAAACTGCACCTAGTAACATATCATCAGGCTAAATTCTATCCATACTAAAAGCCCGGGAATATTTTGTGCAAAAATTACGTTTTAGGATTGAAGAGTGTTTCTTCCCTAAGTTCGGGTGCTTCAAAACAAGCTCTTACTGATCACTTAGTTTCTTTAAAAGCGACGTTTATCGCAGCCATTTGGTTAATTAATTGGGTAAGAAGCACTTTAAACGGCAGATCAGGCACTCAACTCAAACCTCCCCGAGGCGCCATATTTTTGCCATTTGTATTTGATTGAAAAACCTTTTGAGTCTGGAGTTGAAGACATTTTAAGTTTTAATTACATCTAGCACAGCAAGTAGGATTTCCTGTGACTATATATTTTATAAAAACACTGGGCAAAGGTTATGAGAGCTAATAGAAATTTTCTGAGCATTTTAAATGACTTTGAATGCCAGAGTTTTATCCGGGAGGAGTTCCCTACCGTGCCTGTGTCCCCCAATGGCATCTCGTTTTGTAACGCTCATGCATTTGGGTGGGGGAAGGAAGGACGATTTGTAGAAGGAAGTGTGCAGTAACCACCCTCGCAGAAATGTCTAAATATACGCCTCGGCACATGCAAGATCGTGACTTCTTCCTAATAGCTGTTCTCACGATGGATCGCTGGCGGTTTTTGATTGTCAGCGGTAAGTACGTTTCGCGTTAAAAAACATGACGGAAAAGCGTGACGTCATTCGTGTTAAAAGTTGCTTCCGGGTTTATTGAAAACAACACTGTCGGCAGTTATGTTTTTTGTTAGTCTCATGTAATTTTTCTTTTGCAAAACATTAATGCAAATGGCACGAATATATTTTTTTTTTGCAAAACATTAAGGCAAATGGCACGAATAATTTTTTTTGCAAAACATTAATGCAAATGGCACGAATATATATTTTTTGCAAAACATTAAGGCAAATGGCACGAATTCCGTTGACACAATTATCCAATCCGCAAAGGTTCTTGGTGACGCTCCTTCAAGATGCATGTAGACTGAAGCTCCCTCATACAAAATTAAAGTCATACAGTCATACAAAATTAATTCTGCTCTAGAATTGATATTAATCATTAAGCATCTAGGGTGTATTAACTGCGTCATTTCACTAGCACCACGAAGCAACGCTGCAAGTTTCAGTTCGATTCCTCCATATCAGTATACCTATTTCAAAAAAGGTTATCGGAGACAAAGGCGATAGGCGATGCAATAGGAGATAGGCGATAGGGGATAGATCATTCCAAGATCCAAGATCTAGCTAGAATAACTGGAATAACGTGTGTTTCTGCTTTTTATTCTCGTCAAGAACACGGAGGTTAATGTTGAGATATTCCGTGTTTTTTGTAGTCCACGAAACCATTTTAAAGGCCTCGATTATTCGTGTTTAGTTGTATACCCATAATTTCTTTCCGTCTTGAAATGACTTATCGCCTATCGCCTATTGTCTTTCGCATTTGGCGATGACAACCTTTTTTGAAATAAACGTATATTCGAAATTTCGTCTCATTATCAAAAGAGCATATTTTACCTAGTGAAGACTAACATCTGTTACATGTACTTTGTTATTCGTAAAAGGCCAGCCTCACCGTCAACAACTCTACGAAATTGCAATCAGCACACTAAGTTAACTCAAAAACCAGCTTCAAAAACATGGCTAAACAATCAAAGGCTATATTTAAGTATATTATTTTTACTATTCTTAGCTGGATATGTCTTCAGTTCCCACACCCAGCCATACCGCACGCGAGGGTGAGCTGAAACCCAATCGCGTGAGAAACACAAATGTTAATTTTAATTTCAATTCCAGTTCATACTTTAATACACCCGGGTCACCCATCTGAAAACCACGTTAACATTGTAGTGAATAAGGCAATCAATCTGGAGAATTATTGGATTGATCTTGCATGCCCTTTTGGGCCAGCGGGTGCAGCGCTTCCTTTTAATTTATAGTGAGAGTCAGAAACAGAGTAAAGTCTGGAAAAACTATTTCATATAATCCGATTATTTTGGCGAGTAAATGAATTAATGTTCTTGTAGGCTACCGATTTGGAAAAGCCGCATTTCCTGCTAATAAATCATACTGGTTTCAAAGAGTCAGCGAGATCAGACGCGAAGTGTTTTAGTCAGACTGTAATGATGATGGTCAGGGGTGGTACAGGTGGAGAGGGATTGGGAAATTTTCCCTCGATAACATGCTGCGTAGACTCCACAAACATAAAATGTTGTCTCTCTTGTCAGGGTTAGGTGATTGTGATGGTCGTGGGTTGGAGTTGTAGGTATAAGGGAAGGTCTGCAATTGTTTTTTTTTTTTTTCTCGTTTCAGTCGGCTCTTACGATGGTTGTCAGGGGGAAGGGTTGGTAATTCGACCGGGATGGGGTGGTCATGACGTCACGTTTGGTTGACACATCCTAACTTATCATACTAATATATATGCCAAACTATAGAGGTTGCACCTTCGTTTGTTTTACGAGCTAATCGCCAATTAATGTTTGGTCGACTAACATACATTACAATGGATGATTTCTCAATAGAAGTGTTAAAATCATCTGTGGGATGAGGGGTATGGGTAATGCAAGTACTATCAAGTAATGCGTTTGTTTTGACTAAATAATCCAAAGCCAACTTCTTTCGTCGAACATGATGCTCGCTAGACATTCCACAAGTCGACCTCTACACACAGTGGGCGGCGGACTTTGCGAAAGTCTAGATGCTCGCGTAACTAACATATTCATACCGTTTGCGCATTCTTTGAAAAGTTAAATTAGTTGACCCATGCAGTTGCGGCACCTTTGGATTTTCGTTTGAATTCCAATCAATAACTGCCGATCTAACCTTGAATGATCCTGATCTGGCATTGCTCTTGGTTTCAATCTAGAGTGCAAGTGCAACAAGGACACGTCTATCAACCTGAAGAAATTCAGAGCTAGGAAATATAGTTTCGGTGAGTTTATATGTTTATGAAATAACTGTTATATATCTCCTTCTGTTTGGTTGGGAGCGCGTGCATTATGAGCGCACACATAGAGTTGTTTCCGTACGAGTGGGAAATGAAGCGTAATCGTACTGTAGCCGTACCGTATCTTGCCGTAGACTACGCGTCAGTGATTGGATGAATTATTTGAAGACAACGGGAAGCCATTTCAATGTTACGGCATGTTGTACTGTGTACGTGCTGTAAGTCAGTACCGAATTTTTCTCACTCATACGAAAACCGCTCTAACCCGCGCCCACTTTCTATTACCTCATTCGTATCAAAAATAATGGTTATTCAAAAAATTTTTTTCATAAGATAAATAAAAAACTTACTTGCTGTGCTGTGAGCAGTCATAAAGCATTTGGAGGTCGTCAGAACACTCCAGAAGTTTTGAGAAGCACTCAACTACGCGTCCGTGATGGTTCTCCTAACACTTCATATCTCGTATTCTGCTAACCCCCGTGTGCTGCACAACTGCGCACAGCATGTGCGCGCGTTTTCTATTCCTCCATTATGCCTACTTTTCTTCACGGGTTAATAAAATAAACCATACAAGAAATCTGATCCCTTTTCTTTGTTGTTGCATAAAGAATGGCCCCTCCATTTTTAATAATAAAAGTTCAATGTACTTTTATTGTAAAATTGCTATATATTTTTAGTGACGCCCCTTTCGACTCGAATTCTTTTGTGTGCTCCCCTCAAATGCAGTTTCCCCCCCCCCCCCCCCCTCCGGTAAAAAAAAGAATAAACGGTTCCTAACGGTGATTATTGTGTCCAATTCCGTTAGTGGTAATTGCAAAAGTCAACAACATCATCAAAACATCCAACGAAAGAAAGATCCTCTTTACGCACAAGAAAACAATTCAGAAGGGCCTGGTCAAGCTTGGTAAACGAAGACTAACGATGTACACTAACTCCACCTGTCCGTGCCCTGTGCTACAAACCAATCAGACGTACCTCTTGATTGGACATGAAGACACGTCGTCTGGGAAGCTAATACTGGGACCACAGAGCTTTGTTTACACATGGCCTAGAAACTGGAAGAGGGAAAAAAAGTATAAACAGATATTGGTATGTAGGATAATTTTATGGGGATTCTCCAAGGGGAACTTAGTACCATGAACCTTCACTTCACTACACTCCTCATAGCGCACTTATCTAGTAACTTTTATAAAAAATATGACTGATATTATATTTTCTTTAAGACGCGGAAAGACGAGCAACAAAATCGTGAAACTTGTCGCGCAGCATTGCTGTGTTCGATGCAATTTGCAGCGCGAATGTTGCTCGTATTACCGCCCCGCGCACAACAAATTTTCGCTCGCGGACTCGCTTGTTCGCGATATGACGGGAAACTCATGTGACAATCTCTATTAAAGACATCGTATCTTTCTTCCAGAAAAAACTCGGACATCCTTTACGCACTCTTCTGCAAACGCTGGAAAAAAAACACAAAAGAAAACTGAAGAAACGAGCAAAAAACAACTTGACAAAGGACAAAAGAAAAGGCAACAGCACCTGAATAACCATTCCTGTGACTAGACTCCGTCCTTCCCACTTCTCGACCACTTTGACCCTTAAGGCGCGATTACATGGAGCAATATTCTCTGCAACTCGTCTCGCAAAGGCGTTGTGATACAAGTTGCATGGGGCATTGCGGTGTGTAACCTACAGTGAAATTTGAAAAATGTTGCGAGACAAGTCCAGAAATCGTCGCGAAAAGTTGATCATGAATTCGTTTCTACTTTTGGCAACGATTGCGTCTCCGTTGCACCGTGTTAACCCTCTTGCAACTTGTGTTGCAACGGCGTTGCGAGACGAGTGGTAGAGAAAACTGCTCCTTTGATCGCGCCTTTATAAAATTAATTTTGAACTGCATTAATGTAGTATATTGTAGTCCATGGTATTCTGTGTTCTTTCACAAGAAGTCATTATAGGAACAAGTTAAGATAGTCTGCTCTTGTTTGAGAATGTTTTTCCTAGCTATATAAACAGGCACAAATGTTTAATTGTTCTGTAGCATTACAGAAGCCCGGGGGGGGGGGGGGGTACTTCGGGTTGTTTCATACGGGGATGCTCCGCCCGGACTCTCGACCCCTTACCCTTTTCTATACCAAATTTCAGCAAAAAAGTACCCCTTTTATATACCTTTTTGCCTGAAAAGGTACCCCTTTCATATACCTTTGAAGAAAATCTACCCCTTTTTATACCAAAACTCACAAATTTCCACCCCTTCGCTATACGTGCGGCCTGAAAAAAGTACCCCTTTCGGGCGGAGCATCCCGTATAGTCCATTACAGGGAGTACTCCCCCGGGTACAGAAGTGAGAAAATTTTGGCTAATTTGTCCATAGCCACATTGCTCTAACTTCTGAGATTTCTGTAAGTTTTTGTGGAGCTAACATTAAGGCTAACAGAGATGTTCTAGGTCAGTTATAATGCAAAGAAAAAACAATATATATTTCCTTCTTTGGAGAATGAAATCTCTTTTCCATGCAAAAACACATAATTGCTGCCCTAAAACAATGACTTTCAACCATGGTGCATTATGGTCTTGTTTGGGTACAAACAACAGGTATAAAACAGGAGGAAAAACAAGCTAGACCACAATGCACCATGTTTGATATCTCAGGAAAGGTCTACGGCTGCCTAAGACCCCTCTATACTGTTGTGTGACTAATCATTATGAATGAGTAGCATTCCAATAAGTTGTCGACATGAAAAAGATGAACTTAGATTAAAAGCAATATAGTAAATGATAGCCATAGAGTCATTCCAATAAACCTGGGCATAAATCAATTATTAAGCTGTTATTGTTTATTAGATGCAAATGAACAAAGGGAGACAAAATGTTTAGCATCTAATAATTTTTATTTGATTAATTAATAGTACCCAGGTTTATTGGAATGACATTATCACGTGCCATATTGTATAAAAGTGGTTTTACTTAGAGTGCATACAATATATCCATGAAATACAAATTACTAAATAATACAAAATAGTGCTAATTAAACAATAGAAAACAATAGAATTTGCTCGAAATAGTACTATTTAGTAGAACTAATGTTTCATGGATAAAATGTTTGTACTCTAACTTGTGAAATAGTTAATAGTGTAATAGAGGTTAGTAAATCTTATTCCTGCTGTTTTCTTTTGTGTGTATTTGGTTATTACACATAAGCAAGTAAAAATTGTGGTTCACATGGTACTAGGTAAAACCACTCTAATAAACTGCCTGCTTACTTGTTACTAAAAAATGTGCATTTTAAAAAATTTCAAAAAATCGTAATTCTAGTACTTATTATAACAATATCCAATATTGTTGTAGGATTGAGTTCAGCCATTATATAATAATACTTTATTAGAACTGTGATGTAAATAGATTGCTAATTAATACTTAGAAACTCAAAAACTTCATAATAATTATAATCTTTTTAAATGTTTTTACATTGTTTTTTTATTTTACTGCTTTATAAATATATTCCTTCCTAACTTTATTCTAAAATTCCCCCTCCTTCCTAAAAACCCCTGATTGTTCTGTATTTCAAAATGTAAAACTTTTAGTATCTAAACCTGAAATTATGATTCAGACTCTTCATCAATAAGTTTGACATTTGGATATTTAGGGAAAATACCTACAATCTAGACCTGCATTCCTACATAATACACTCAGCTATTTCAAAAAAGGTCGGTGAAGATTTTGTTGCATGTTGCATACCAAGCATGAAATGCAATATGGGCAGTATGAATCCAATCAGCGAAAGGTCATATTATGGAATCTTATGAAAACTTGCTGTATGTTTTTACAGCATATTTTCTTCTATGCTGATATTTACATATTATTATCATGTCATGTACATCGCAAGCTTGCAATTGGTAAGGAAAATGCAATATGAAAAATGCAACATGAAACATGCAGTACCTAACATGCAGTACCTAACATGCAGTACCTAGCATGCAACAATACCTTCAGCAACCTTTCTTGAAATAATCATTAATTTTGGAACAAAAATTTCAGTCAGGTTTCATATTGCCCCCAAAAAACTTTCAGTTGAAAATTGGCAATTTTACAGATGTTTGTATGACTGGGACTTGAGTGTACAAACCATACCCCCAGCCATGGTGGTGTATACCATTGATTTTAGAATAAGATCATGATACTAAGCTATCACCCAAACAGTATTGTTCTTGGAGATGGTGGTTCATCTTCATCAGATTCAAACTCTGCATTTTCATCTTTTTCCCATTTCCCATCTGTTCCCAGAATCCAGCCTATCTGTCTTAGTTTAGATAAATACAATGCCTTTGAGTTCACATCAAGATTGTTGAGAGTAGAGTGTTGATCATGAGAAAAAAAAGTTGAAGAATTTGCTCTGTTATGGACTGATGAATCACTTGTTTTACTAGTATCAAATGTACTCTTGCTGTTACTTTGATTTAACTTTGTGTCTTCCCCATTTTCTCCATGACATGCTGGATTGTTACTTTCTTGTAAATTAACTTTTTGCTTTGTCAATGGGTTCACACTAAGAAATTTATCTCTTTTTGGATTGTCTTTCTTTGATGTTTCAAAATTCTTGTCCCTCAATCCAGAAAGTTTCCTAGACACACAGCTACTTGCTGTACTATTAGCTTGTACTAAGCTTGTCTTTTTACCAAAAAAGGGATTATTTGTATCTTGGTTGCACATTAATTCTCCTTCTAGTCCACTGGCACTCTCATTTAATGAGTGAGTTTGTAACGAAGATTCATTCAGTGCTTGTTCTTTCTTCATCTGTGTAAGACCAAGAAGAGGATTTTCGGAATTTATTTGTTTCATCTTTAAGAAGCTTTCCTGTTCTCTTTTTTGTCTGATTTCAGCATCTTCTCTTGCTCTTTCTAACTTAATGAGGGAGTCTAGATAGTATTTTAAGGTTATATCAATTCATTAGATGTTTTTATAGCAACAGCAGCAGCAACACTACAACAGTAGTAACAGCAACAGCAACAACAACAACAATACAACAATAATATTTTAAACAATAGTCATGAAAACCAGATATTTTTGAATGTTGGGCAAATAATGAGAGACTGCTTGCAGTCTAGTTCGTGACTGTCACTAGCAAACTAAGACTGCAATACTCAAGGGAATGACATGTATGTGGTCTGAAATGGCAAAACATTACACTGAAGCTGAAAAGTACTTATGGTGAACCAACCTTCTTCATACTAACTTATTAACATCATATTAGAATAATTACTAAAATTTAATGAAAAGTCAAAAAAAAAAAAAAGATCTATTTTTTGTCTTTGAAATAACATTCTGAGCTACAACTGGTTGTTATATATATATATATATATTCCTATTTTTTTTCTGATTGTTTTGTTTTTTCGTTGTAGAACAATAAATTATTTTTGTTGGTGATGTAATATCAAGTGTTTTTTTTTTTCTAAATTCTAAAGACTCATAAATTCTCTAGTTGCCCTAAGGGCAAAAACTCATCAAAGGGCTCTCTAGTCATCGAGGGGGCTCACTAGAAGTAAGGTTAATAATAAAATATTAAAATACAACTCCAGGCTATACTAGACATATGGAGAGGAAGAAATCAAAATATATTCACAAATAGATGCTTTACCTTGGGCATGATGATTTCCCATTTCAGACCATGTGTCATTGCATGGAGTATTATTACTTTGTTTAATGGTTGCACATGAGAAGACACATGAATATGGATACAACTCGAACAAACCTTATTTTCAAGAGAATGACACGTGGTCTGAAATGGGAAAACTTATGCTCTGGCTATTAAAGAGGGTTTATTGGATCAAGATAACTTACTAGCAAGATGTTTTTTTCCTTTGCGATGAATACTTAACATTGCAGTAGTATCAAATACTGGTCTGTGACTGCACACAAGACATGCTAATCTAAAAAAATCCATATAATAGCAAACAAAAAATCAGAAATATCATTTTATTTAAAAAAAAACAAAAAAACATTCAAACAATATCATTGATACATACAAAATTTCCCTCCAAGTTTGAGTGCAAACAGAAGTCTTAGTCAGGAGTTAGAATTTTTTATATGTGTTGAGAGGTTGTCTTGAATGCTTTGTATTACACATAGAAGGTGAGTATAGGGGCTGGTTAAAACAAGGTTTAAGGAAAGCTAGTGACACTCAACTGCTACTTGAGACTCAACAGAGGTAACTAAATCCACTTTTATAAATTTTAGGCTAGTAAGCCCTAACCTAGCCCTATAAACCTAGCCCTAGCCCTTTCATGGGATCCCTGTGTGCTCTCAAAGTGGAAGGCTCAAGAAAGATCTTTAAAAGAACTTAATTAATAGAATCAATAAATATATAATCCAGAATATCATAAAGAAGCGAATATGCTATTTATTAGCTTAATAGTTATCTTACTTTCCATTTTTCATCAAAATTGCTTCATCAGAAGGAATGGACTCCAGTAACAAATCATTAACTCGACGTTTCTGAAGTAAAAACCATACGAATTTACGTAAATTTAAAAAACATTGGACGGTTAAATGAAAGAATATTAACTCAATATTGTTTATATTAAGTTTAACAAACCTTTTGAAGCTTAAAATCATCGAAATCATCAGCTACTCTCTTGAACGACATGTTTATTAGAAAACACACAGGGTGACCAACACAGGGTGACCAAACACAGGGGTCGCGCGGAGACTGGGCAAAACGTTTGGGTGACCCTTTGGGTAGATAATTGGGTAGACAAGCTTAAGATTTCTAAGCAAAAACGGGTATTTTTGAAACGAGACATCGATGAACTTGGTCGACGTCATCTCATCTGCATTCTTGAATTTTAAACCTTTAGGGACAAGGTCAAAACAATTGTCCAAAATAGGGACCCGATTTTATTGATTTAGGTGGTGGGTACCGGTAGATACCCCCTCCCCCCTCAGAGACCTGTTGAAATGCTCTATACTGGGTATCTCCAGTGGCTATTTCTATCCACAAATACGTTGTTAAGCATACATGAAAACAGTCAGTACATTTATTTCTGTGATTTGACTTTTAGTTTTGGAGATATTTGAGAAGAAAATCCAGGATTTCACTTCCAGAGGTGGTGGGTACCGGGTAACCCCACCCCTCCCCCTGAATCGGGTACCGTAAAATGACACTGTTTTGACCTTATCCCTTATATCTCTGAATGAGAAGTCCATATCCTGTAAAACTGTGCCATCGTATTATACCCTACATGTACTCGGAAGTGACTTTCAAACTAAACCGTCAGAGTTGATGTGCACTTCAAAATTTTTTACATGGCTGTGTAAAAAATAACAGCTGCTGTATTAGCTCGAATAAATTACAGCCTTTTGCAAAAATTATGGCCGTTTCAAGTGTATGTACAAGTATATCAGAAATTATGGGATATCATTCCTGATATTTTTTTCAGAAAGTCCTAGTGATAGGTAACCCGAATTAAAATATCAGCGATGAATATCCCATAATTTCTGATATACTTTTGATATACTTGTGTATATACTTGAAACGGCCATATTTTTTGCAAAGGACTGTATTTTACGAGATATTAAAATGAAATCAATAAGCTGAACCATGTTGACTCTGACGATGAATTAGCACTGAACTATTGAGCAGGGGCTCACAGCACAGCTTGATTTTCAATCAACTTAACTCAATTTTAGAGTTTTCGATAGCATCCAGCCGTGATATTGAACAGAATTTATAAAGCGTTTTCGACCCACTTTTATTTACACTTTAGGTCATCTGTCTATTATCTCGATGCTAAATTTTATAGTTTTCGGTAGAAACCAGTATTTTGAACAGTATCGCGGTTCTCCTATAAGTTTGATCGGGAGAGAGCCGCCAATATACACCCATATTGTCGGCTCAGAATTACAGCGCGATAGAAAAATCGCGATACAAAACTTATTGCGATTTTGAGCCGCCAATACGGGTTATATTAACGGCGTTGGAAGAAAACATATTCTGTATTGGCCTTTGTCGCTTTAATTGCGACTACGGCCAACACCCAATATATTTTCTCCCAACGCCGTTAATATAACCCGTATTAGCGGCTCAAAATCGCAAAAGTTATAAGAATTTATAAAGAGTTTTCGACCCATTTTTATTTACATATTTTGTCATCTGTCTTTTTCTCGATGCTAATTTCTTAGAGTTTGTTAGAGTTAGCATCATCCTATATTAGAATTGGCCCCGCAGAATGTGGTAAATATAACCGCAGCCTAAACAAACTATCTTGGATTACATATGTACATATTACTATTTCACTATGCAATCTAACTGCCTGCAACTTCAAGATTTTTCGTAGCCGTCGTGTAGTAGGAAATCTGAGTATTTCCCTTCTTTTTTTTTTTTGTTTTTTTTTTTTGTTTTTGAGAAATTTTTCACTCACTGAACCAAGTAGACTTAAAATCCGAAATACAAGAAAGAACTGCATTCCTTATTTCTATGTTCTTGCGGCAATAGATCACTGGATTACAGAATGAACTAATCGTGAATAAAAAGTTTGAAAATCCTAAAGCTTCCTTTGTCTGAACCGTGAAGTTTAGAGCGAACGCTACGATTCCGGTGAAGAAAATTGGCAGGTAACATAGAAGAGAGACTCCAACCACATAAGCCATTGTGATGGCTAGTTTTCGCTGTCTAGCTGTGTTATTTGTAGTACCAACAGACTGTGCTTGTATTTGATTTTGATGGCGTTTGACCAGCCTGAAGATCTTATAATACACTACGATGATAACGATTAGGCCAGGGATCAGGCAACTGACGGTTATCAGAAGAGCTTCTTTGAAGTAACTCGCCATAAACAGGGCGGCCACTGTGATAGGAACTAACCAGGCTAGAATCCCAATAAATGTCACTTTCTTAGGCGTTACTAGTGAATTGTACTTAAGGTGGAGGAATAATGCCATGTATCTTTCTAAGCTTACTGCGACCATGCCAAGAAATGAGGCTCCACAACCGATCCATCCGACAGAAAATAGCAAGCCCTTGAATACGCAGGATTTGTGAAGAGAGTAGTTTAAAATCCATCCGAGGAACATAGGAAGGAAGACAAACCCAATAAAGAAATCAGCCGTAGCGAGAACACAGATTAATATGTTGGTAGGAGTTCGAAGCCATCTTTTTCGCAACAACGCAATGATTACCAAACCATTCCCTATGACAATGGTCGGGGATAAAAACCCGGCCAAAACGGTAATAATTAACGTCAGAATTCGAAATCTTTCGCCGTAGAAGTCAACGTTATCTTGATTGCGCTCGCTCATGTAAGGACAAGTTTGGAGAGAATTGGTTGGCGAAATTTGTAGCGTGTTATTCATGGCTGCTTGAGATGTGAAAGGAAAATAATAATCGCAGGTGATGTTGATGACGAATTGATGTAAGGCTTCTCAGTGGTGCACATGCGCAGTTGAAGGTTATAACCATTAGGGCTTTGTTACTGAGAATTTAAATGTGATCTCCGACGGAAAAGTTACCAATGATACGGAATAAATTTTGCTAGAGTGTCTCCTGGGTGTCAACTTCAATAAAGAGATCAACTGAATATAAATGACGTTGAAAGAAAACGGCGAAAACGAACGAGTGAAACCTTGACTAACGCTATAGATGTAATTATGTAATTGTTTTTGACACAGCAGGAAAAAAGGAGCACTCAAGAGTCAGGAGTGGAAAATAAAATTAGCTCCGACTAAGTGAAGAAACGATTTATTTCCTAATATGACATTTGTAAGGACAAGGCTCGAACAAGAACAGGTGTCTATATATGGAACACGTCAGGACAAAATATATGCGCGAACCGCTTTGGTTAGATCTGGCAAAACACACACCTGCAAAATCGCTAAGTCAGGGCACGACGAACTCACAGATCGAACTCTGAAACAACCTCTGGGCTGATCTAAGTCAGGGCATGGCTAACTCACAGATCGAACCCTGAAACAACCTCTGGGCTGATCTAAGTCAGGGGACAGCTACCAGATGTGCTGTGGTGAAAGCACTGACGAAAGTACGAAAGAAGAATAAGAAGTACGAGCCGTAGGCGAACACAGCTAAGTGTGCTTTCCGTTAATAAATTAATTGCTCCTTCAAAGCCTTCAAATCTTATCGAACCCTTAAAAAACTTCTGGGCTGATCTAATTAAGTCAGGGCACGGCTAACTCACAGATCGAACCCTGAAACAACCTCTGGGCTGATCTAAGTCAGGGCATGGCTAACTCACAGATAGAACACTGAAACAACCTCTGGGCTGATCTAAGTCAGGGCATGGCTGACTCACAGATCAAACCCTGAAACAACCTCTGGGCTGATCTAATTAAGTCAGGGCACGGCTAACTCACAGATCGAACCCTGAAACAACCTCTGGGCTGATCTAAGTCAGGTCATGGCTAACTCACAGATCCATGAAACCCTCTAAGTCAGGGCAGGGGTAACTAAAAACTTTGGAATTGGAATCTAGAAATTTGCGGTTTTTCGGAGGGAGCAAAAATACCAGAGAACCCGAAGAAAAAAATCCGAACCAAGGAGGGATCTAACATGTGATGTCGAATCCAGAAATCGACCTCGAGAGGCGAGTGTACTACCGATACGCCGCACTTGCACTCCTTGACATAAAGGCTCCTTTGTTTAGCACGCATGTATTTTATACTTTTTTATTCTCATTGACTTTGTTCAACCGATAAATTGTTTCGCACGGTGTGCGCAATATCGCAGGCAATGTTGCTGGAGTAGGATCGTTTTCTACTTCAGCAACATTGCGCGTAACAAATTAGGTCTCGTAACATGGCCCGCAACATCGATTGGCTACAACACTGTGCGCAATGTTGCACTGTGTGTCCGTAGCTTAAGTGAAATCCGCATAAATTAGGAATGAGAATTGAATAAGATTTAAACAAAATTTATGAATAGAAATACGAGAAGATATTTCATAAACAAAATTTCCCGTCGTATTCGAGAATCTGTTCTGCATGCAATACCTATCTGTAGCTCAGAAATTCTTTAGCTCTCTGACGACGCAAAGGAACATAGATCCCTTGGACGTGATGCAAATGCGACAAATGCGCCCCTATCAAATGTCGCAGAGTAAAGTTAAGGCTCAGATACACGGTGCAACATTGCTTGCAACATTACGATCGCAGTACTATTTCAGCAGCCAAATCAGAGAAAATCTCGATTTTTCCACTTAATTTACAAGGATAATACAAATGACATAAAAAATGATAAAACAGACGTTCAAATTTTTATATTTTAGTTTGATGTTTCATGCAATATTGCACCGTGTCTTGCAACATTGTGTGTCGGAGCCTTAAAGATCTATTATATAAGTTACCCGCAGGTTTACTTTGTATTTTTCCTCGTATTCTTAGATTTTGTTGCAACAAGAAAAGCATCGTTTATCATACCTATCATACAAATGTGCCCTTATCAAATGTTGCAGAGTAAAATTCAAGTATGGAAGCTGCCTGCACATGTTTTTTTGATGTATTACCAGCGCAAAAATAAAATAAACTGCAGTTCTTATTTTACGAGGGTAGTACTTAATAGCGAGAGGAAATAAACCTTTTGAGCTATATTTGTGGCGTAATGTTTTTCCACTTGATTGAAGAGAAGACACATAAATATGGATACAACTCAAACAAATAAAAATCTTACTCTCAAGAGAATAACACGCGATCAATCTGAAATGGGAAAACAATACGTCAAAGCCAAAACGGTATCCTAGTATTTGGTCAATACAACTTTGTTTCTAGTAAAATCACTCTATAAAGCTGTTAAGTTGTGACGTATTTCCGAGTCCAAATGTTCCCAAAGACGCTAAAATAAAGCGAAAACTATTCTCAAAGACTTAACCTCTCCCTGACATAAATAGAACTTTGGACAACAATTCCTGTCACAAAAAAAAAAAAAAAAAAAAAAAAGAAAGAAAGAAAGAAAAATCTTTCGTTTTGAACCAATTCCTTCATAGTGCGCAAATATCAACTCACTGTTTTCAAATGGGCATTACAACAATTATAAAAATACAATGCAATAAATACGACTCTCAAAACTATTTAATTTTAAAAACTAATATTCTTTTCCTACTATATTGATTATTATTTTGAATTTTCTACGGTAAAACAATTGAGACCAGCTCCGTCTAAACCATTGCGTTCAAGAAATGTTATATTAAATTTTTCATAGGACTATTGAGTGCAAGAATTTTTCGCTGCGCGGGCACCCAAATCTAAAACTCCATTTTCGTCGGCTGTAACTTCTATTTGCAAAACAACCTCTTACCAACTAGGGTGTCTAAAAGTATTCCACACCGTGGAAAAGTGCCATTAAGAGAAGTGCATGCCATATTGTTCATTCTAATGATTTATTGACATGGTCTTCACTACTTCTCCAACGCAAGTTTGTTTTCGTCAATGGCTCAATTTTTCGTGATCTCAGCCACGATTCTAAGTTAGCTACAAAATAGCCTCCTTCAATGATCTCTTTTTTCGGGATAGATTTTAAAGCAAGTGCTGCACGTGTTTTAAGGGCATGAGTCGGTTCACAAATGGCAGTTTTATTGCTATTTATTTTAGTTGTTGAACACATCCAAAGTCAAAATATGTCGCCTCTCCTTCTATTTTTACTTGACAGTCTTCGTTGTTTTCTCTGTTGTTTGTATTTACTTTAAGGGGACCCATTTTTGCCCCTGGTCGGACAAAATTGCTATTATCATCAGGAGACGATCCACCACTTCTTCGTCGTCTTCGAAGTATTTTTAAGATCGAATGCCGAAATCTGAAAAAAAAAAGTTGTTTTTTTAATTAAGTAGGTTTAAGCTTTTTTATTTATACCATTTGGGCTGAGTGCCAAAGTAGAGAGACAAGAGAACACGAGGTCCCTCAAGGTGTCTGGAGCGCGCTTCGATGCTTAGCCAAGCGGCCCTTGCTCCAAGTCTCTTCCCAATACAAAAACACGTGTTTTAAAGAATTTAGAGAAACAAAGTTGAAGTATACGTGTTGTTTAAAAAAGTAAAGTAAATCTTTGCGATCCATCTTCTCAAATTCTGTGAGATATATGACTTTTAAGACTCGGGCGAGGGCCGCTGGAATTACAACAACAATCCTTTACGCGCTTAGTTTTTCGTACAGCTGTTTAGGAGACTAATGAAGATGAAATGAAAGTATTAAAAAAATCATTACAACACTTGGAGCGACGTTTTCTCGTCCTTCTATTTACAAGTGTAGCTATCAATAGCCAGTGACGGATATAGCTACACACACACGCGCAAAGTTGCAGGCCATCAATGTTGTGAGGCATGCCACACGACGCAATTTGTTGCACGCAATGTTGGTGAAGTAGAAAACGATCCTGCTTCAGCAAGATTGCCTGCAATATTGCGCGCAATATTGGAAAATGTGACTGCGTCTCAGCAAACCTGTGGCCCTCGTTTCATGATCGAAATTAAGTTTAGAGAAATTTAAAATCCTTGCAGCACAGGACAGAACAAAGAAGCAACTCATACAAAACACATACAAAACCGAGCCCGACGGGACTCGATCCCGGGTTGCATTGATGAGAGGCGCTTGCTCTCGAGTTTAACCAAAGATTTCGAGCCCTTGAGCATTACTTCAGTCTTTGTTTGCCGAAAACGCTTTATGAGGAAACCATCTTAGTAGAACCATGGGGGTCTAAGAATTTTTGTTTTCAAGCAATTAGTTTTGAATTTGATTCTTGAAAGCCCCCACTCCCTCCTCTCAGGCATAGACCTTGGCTTTTACATCAAAAGCACCAAAACCCCTTTTACCTGTCTAGCTACTTTGTGCCTCGTGGCGCATGCATAAGAGCTCTTAAAAAAAGCACCAGCCACCAGACTGCCTGATAATTAAGTAACTTATCCTTCCTTTTATCATCAGTGTAAAAGCCTTAGCTTGAGATACAGGAAACGAGAAACAAATGATCAAAATTCACGGATAAATCTCAATTAAGGCTTTTTTTTGCCAAGTTAAGCAATATACACCTATTTCAAAAAGGTTGTCGCAGCTGAAAGCAACAACACAGGACGGCAAAAAACATCTGTATTTTTCTCCTTATCTATCGTTTAGACGCGATTATTTTAGTCGTTTTGTAATGGTAGACTATAACTGTTTCCATTCTTTAAGTGTTGTCCCGAATCTTCAGCTAATAAAGCATTATTTGCATGTGGTCTTGGCTTGTTGCTTGTCGCTTAATGCTTTTGGCTGCGACAACTTTTATTGAAATAGGTGTATAATTAGAAAGCGTTGGTTTATCTGTGTGCATGTATAGCTAGCAGAGGAAAAGGCGTCTTAGATTTTATTGATGATAGCATATACACACCATTGTCTTATCGAAATGTTTTTTCCCCGCAATCGAGTCACAGCGGTTTTATGCCTTTTATACTCATAAATTTCTTGATTATGATATCCCCTGAAACGTTAATCGAAAACTACTAGCTTTTAGGTAGTATTGTCTTACGGAAGTGTTTTTTTTTTTTTGCAATCGAGTCACAGCGGCTCCAAGCTTTTTATGCTCATGAATTTCTTGATTATTATATCCTTTGAAACGGTATTCGAAAATTACTAGTTTTTAAGGTAGAATTGTCTTACGAAAGTGGGTTTTTTCGCAATCGAGTCACAGCGGCTCCATGCCTTCTTAATCATAAATTTCATGATTATGGTATCCTCTGAAACGTTACTAACAAAAATACTAGCTTTTAAGGCAGTATTCTTATAAATGAAACCTGATATAAAGAAACCAGTATTTTCATTATGTAAACATCCGTATTTTTATCTACTCTACTTTTCTAGCTAAATTTTTTACATCCTGCTCAAGCGAAGGGTTTGTAGCACTTAGCCGTTTATGGCCCAGACGTCGAACTGTAATTGCCTTTGAAATCGAGCGCTGTTTTCTCATAAACTAGTAAAAGTGTGAAACGAAATTGAAAAAATATCTCCTGGTGCTAAAACAAAAGAGCTGATGTTTTGTATGTAGTTCTCGGCGCTTTTGATTAGACGCCGCAATAATTATCAATTAATCATATAATAAATTGAATAATAATTTTTAAAAAACCTAAACCTATGCGTACCTTGGTAAAACGATGGCGTAAATAAATGGGTTGATAACCACACTGGTCTTCGCAGTCAATGCAGGCACCATCGTGGCTTCCACACCAAAAATATTTCCTCCTGATATAACAGATACAAAGACATACACTCCGTATGGCAACCAAACAATAGAAAAGAAAAATAGAGCAGAGGCAGACATCCTGTAAATGTTCTTCAAGTTCCCAAGCCTTAAGTTCATGAAGCGGTCATTCATCAAGTTGATGTGTAGCGAAAGAGCGAGGCGAGTTTTCCAGAGGAATACAAACGAAACTGAGACGGGTAAAACATATGCCATGAGTGTAAGTCCTACGATGTAGATTTTCTCAGGAACACGCTTGGGAGCCCAGTCTGGTACGCAATTTGTTCTGGCCGCCGCTAACGCCATATCGGTGAGTCCGACAATTGGGGGTAAAATGGCAATGATGGAGTACACCCAGATTGCGATCAGGATTTTTATATAGGGTCGACCATTTCGCGCAGAATTCACTGGGTTTACCACAGGACTGTGGTGCTCGGCAATGAAGTAGATTTTAACTGTGATATAAGTCATAGTTGCAATCATTGCTATGCATCCCATGCCAGTAAGCAAACCATTAAGTCGGCAAACAGCATGGCTAAAGTACCATCCATTGTTCAAAGATGAGAGAAATGTCGTTGGGAAACTTCCAAGAATGACTATAGCATTAGAAGCCACGATATTAAGAAGATAAGGTGTGAGGTGTTTATTACGGTTTTCTTTGAGAAGAAGGACTTTGATGGTGATGGTCTGGCTTATGATGCCCGCTACAAGTAAGAATCCCAAGTAGCAAGCCACAGCGGTGTAACCAGTTGGAGACAAGCGCTGAGAGTTCATTCTTGCTCCTTAGTACATGAAAAAAAAGGATAATAACGACCACATAAGCACTTCCCACATGCCTTGGATAAATAATCAATCTAATTCTAAATGCATCTCAATAGCGCATGCGCGCTTGGAGCGGTTAAGTTGTGACGTATTTCCGGGTAAAACTGAGCACAAAAACTGGTAAAATAAAGCGAAAATGTTCTCAATGATTTAACCTCTCTACCTGAAACAGTTAGAACTGTAGAAACAAATCCTGTCATGAAGAAAAAGTAAGAAACACCTTTATAAAACTAGGCTGCTTTTCTGGACCCGGAAGTTGTTTTTTTTTTTTGTTTTATACCAGTGACGTCACACCTTTAAAGCTCTTATAGAGGGTTTTGGTGGATGTCAATCAAGGCGTTTCGTTTCCATGACATTGTCATTATCGGGAGACACGACTTTTGATTTTCAAGAGCAATTAACTATGGAATGTCATGGAATCACCTTGATTGACGTCCAATTAACTGTAATTATCTTCAATGTACAAGGCCAAATATTAAACTGCCTTCACAAAAACGTTCAGTTTAGCAGGCCAAACGGTAAGCATGCGGGTTGCAAATGCAATTACCGCCCTGCTTCGATCTGATTGGTTGAGAGAATGTCTTAACACTGCTGTCAGCCAATCGCGTGCGTTTGATGTTTTCTTGTCTTGTATGTATAAAAACTTTATTTTTGAATGAAAATGTTTTATCAAAATTCTAACTTTTAATATCTAAGACTTTGTATAATTTGGGCTTGTATATTAATGATAATGATAATAACATGAATTTTGTCGTACATATTGTTTATTTGTGGCCCTCGCTGCGCTCGGGCGCAAAATTGATATGCTACTCGGGCCATAAATAAACAATATGCCCTCAAAAGTCATGTCAGTTATTGTCCTATTTTCGTCTCAAAGACGATTTCGTACGTGCTTCCTTGAAGTACTGCAGTATAAAGTGCATGAAAAGCAATCAATAAAAGCAAAGTAAAAAAAAAAAAAAAAGAATTGCCCAATATGCCCTCCAAAAGTCATGTCAGTTATTGTCGTATTTTCGTCTCAAAGACGATTTCGTACGTGCTTCCTAGAAGCACTGCAATATAAAGTGCATGAAAAGCAATCAATAAAAGCAAAATAAAAAAAAGAAGCAATAACCAGCGTCTCTCTACTAACAATTAACAACGATTTGCGCTTCAGGGTGCTTTATTCGATCATTATTCTGATCATTACGCCCGTTTTCATCATAACGACACTAGCCAGGATGTCTAGCCTAAGGTATTTGGCTTCCGTCAATAGGACAATAATGGCTCAGACCTAGAAATTTGTTCCACGAAAGTCATAAAAAAAAACAAAAAAAAAAAAAAACAGTACTAGTGACACATTTAGACATGCAATATTAGATAAATAAAAACTTTAAACAGCTATTAAAAAAAAAAAAAACAAAACAAAAAAAAAACAAACAAACGTTGAATACTGCATACTGAATACTGCATTCCCAGACCGAAATGCATTTTGGGTCATGTAATATTGTCTAAAGCGGCAAAAGAAATGATAACTGTTTATTGTATTTTTAGTTCATTCCATCCAAACAATATACTAGCTACATATAGAATAAAGCAAATGACTGTATATTTACTTTTTATTTGAAATCCATGAGACCCACAATGCCCTTTGTTCTTGGAATGCACTATTCAGTGTTCAACGTTTTTTGAAATAGTTGTATATAAAATCACATAGAGTTATTAGCTGAACAGATGATGCCATTTTCTGCCCTAGGGGAATAGGGATAGTAGCTGCAAGTACTCCTATTGGATTTTTGCTACATAAGTGCATGCATTGGAAGAG
Source organism: Anthopleura sola (assembly GCA_023349425.1). NCBI lineage: Eukaryota > Metazoa > Cnidaria > Anthozoa > Actiniaria > Actiniidae > Anthopleura > Anthopleura sola. Next base: position 3,535,369 of record JALHLI010000015.1, on the reverse strand, counting down.
ATTATTTGAATCTAATGGAAAGGATTCGTGATTACATTACAACAAATCCAATACGTGATCCATGAAAATATAGCCCAGTTTAGACGTCGAATTTTACATGTGCAGAATCTAATGCAAATGATTCGTGATTACATTACAAACAAATCCAATACGTGATCCATGAAAATAAAGCCCAGTTTAGACGTCGAATTTTACATGTGCAGAATCTAATGCAAATGATTCGTGATTACATTACAAACAAATCCAATACGTGATCCATGAAAATAAAGCCCAGTTTAGACGTCGAATTTTACATGTGCAGAATCTAATGCAAATGATTCGTGATTACATTACAAACAAATCCAATACGTGATCCATGAAAATAAAGCCCAGTTTAGACGTCGAATTTTACATGTGCAGAATCTAATGCAAATGATTCGTGATTACATTACAAACAAATCCAATACGTGATCCATGAAAATAAAGCCCAGTTTAGACGTCGAATTTTACATGTGCAGAATCTAATGCAAATGATTCGTGATTACATTACAAACAAATCCAATACGTGATTCATGAAAATAAAGCCCAGTTTAGACGTCGAATTTTACATGTGCAGAATCTAATGCAAATGATTCGTGATTACATTACAAACAAATCCAATACGTGATCCATGAAAATAAAGCCCAGTTTAGACGTCGAATTTTACATGTGCAGAATCTAATGCAAATGATTCGTGATTACATTACAAACAAATCCAATACGTGATCCATGAAAATAAAGCCCAGTTTAGACGTCGAATTTTACATGTGCAGAATCTAATGCAAATGATTCGTGATTACATTACAAACAAATCCAATACGTGATTCATGAAAATAAAGCCCAGTTTAGACGTCGAATTTTACATGTGCAGAATCTAATGGAAAGGATTCGTGATTACATTACAAACAAATCCAATACGTGATCCATGAAAATAAAGCCCAGTTTAGACGTCGAATTTTCTATGTGCAGAATCTAATGCAAATGATTCGTGATTACATTACAAACAAATCCAATACGTGATTCATGAAAATAAAGCCCAGTTTAGACGTCGAATTTTACATGTGCAGAATCTAATGGAAAGGATTCGTGATTACATTACAAACAAATCCAATACGTGATCCATGAAAATAAAGCCCAGTTTAGACGTCGAATTTTACATGTGCAGAATCTAATGCAAATGATTCGTGATTACATTACAAACAAATCCAATACGTGATTCATGAAAATAAAGCCCAGTTTAGACGTCGAATTTTACATGTGCAGAATCTAATGGAAAGGATTCGTGATTACATTACAAACAAATCCAATACGTGATCCATGAAAATAAAGCCCAGTTTAGACGTCGAATTTTACATGTGCAGAATCTAATGCAAATGATTCGTGATTACATTACAAACAAATCCAATACGTGATCCATGAAAATAAAGCCCAGTTTAGACGTCGAATTTTACATGTGCAGAATCTAATGCAAATGATTCGTGATTACATTACAAACAAATCCAATACGTGATTCATGAAAATAAAGCCCAGTTTAGACGTCGAATTTTACATGTGCAGAATCTAATGCAAATGATTCGTGATTACATTACAACAAATCCAATACGTGATCCATGAAAATAAAGCCCAGTTTAGACGTCGAATTTTACATGTGCAGAATCTAATGCAAATGATTCGTGATTACATTACAACAAATCCAATACGTGATCCATGAAAATAAAGCCCAGTTTAGACGTCGAATTTTACATGTGCAGAATCTAATGCAAATGATTCGTGATTACATTACAAACAAATCCAATACGTGATTCATGAAAATAAAGCCCAGTTTAGACGTCGAATTTTACATGTGCAGAATCTAATGCAAATGATTCGTGATTACATTACAAACAAATCCAATACGTGATTCATGAAAATAAAGCCCAGTTTAGACGTCGAATTTTACATGTGCAGAATCTAATGCAAATGATTCGTGATTACATTACAACAAATCCAATACGTGATTCATGAAAATAAAGCCCAGTTTAGACGTCGAATTTTACATGTGCAGAATCTAATGCAAATGATTCGTGATTACATTACAAACAAATCCAATACGTGATTCATGAAAATAAAGCCCAGTTTAGACGTCGAATTTTACATGTGCAGAATCTAATGCAAATGATTCGTGATTACATTACAAACAAATCCAATACGTGATCCATGAAAATAAAGCCCAGTTTAGACGTCGAATTTTACATGTGCAGAATCTAATGCAAATGATTCGTGATTACATTACAAACAAATCCAATACGTGATCCATGAAAATAAAGCCCAGTTTAGACGTCGAATTTTACATGTGCAGAATCTAATGCAAATGAATACAAACAATAGGTTTGATTTGCTCACTTGCATTAGATTCACCTAATCACCACATTCATCCTTTAACATTCCAATAATGCTTTGCGTTTTTTTAGGGGGGGGGGGAGCAACGAGAAATAATTTATAGTATTACCATGAAGATAAATAAGAATCGAAGAAAAAACATCTAAAAACACTTATGCATCTATGATAGATTCTATCAGAATTCACAAAAACCAGAAAGAATGAAATTTAAACAGGTTTACGAGTAAAAGTCATGACATTTCTTGGTAGGTCCTAGCCTCTTACGCAGACGCTCTTAGGGTAGGTCTGCAAAGGAGGCTAGGTAAGTCCATACATTGTCTGTAAAACCACACGCTTTATTCTCCCATGCGTGTGGAATTAACTCTGATCCAACTGATACTGGATTTTTCAATGATTATAGTTAACATACTCAGCACCTGCATGAAAAGTTTTGAATTTTCGACTTTTTTCTGCTATTGTTGCCCCCCAAAAACGCAAAGTATTATGGGAATGTGAACGTGATAAATAGCCCAAACTGCCCTTCATCGAGAAGGGACTGGAATCGATTCTAGGATTGGTAATTAGGTTTGGGGTTGGATTCCAGTTCTCTCTCGACCAGGGCGAAAAAATGAAAACATTTTGGGCTATGGATGGAAACAAGTATCTACCATAGAAAAGACATCGAAAGCTTTTCGTGCAACTATAGAGTTTTCATAGCGTCCGCGCTAAAACGATCAAAAAACGCAGAAACGATCCAAATAGGATCGATGATGTAATATCGTCTGTCACTTTTAAAACAGACGTGCCGTTATGCATGGCGTTAGTCAGTGTTATCAAAATCCTACGTTTCCGCCTGTCCACATGCAGTATTACGATTGCCGGTCTTCGTTTCTAAATGTCTCCAACTGGATAACGTTTTCGATCGTTTAAGTGTGGACGCAAGGCCAAATCGCATCATATAAAGTATACATTTTCAAACAAAAACGCAGTAGTGTGATATAGGTATAGCTATCGACACTCATACGATAGGCCTTCGTTCTCAAATGTTGCCACTCTGGCGAACGTTTTCGATCGTTTAAGTGTGGACGCAAGGCCAAATCGCATCAAAACTAAGTATACGTTTTAAAACGAAAACGTTGTAGTGTGCTATAGGTATAGCTATCCACACTCGTACGATAGGCCTTTGTTTTCAAATGTTGCCACTCTGTCGAACGTTTTCGATCACTTTAGTATGGATGCAAGGCTAAAACACATTAATAAGTATGTGTTTTCAAACGAGATTTAACGCATTATTGTGTTATAGATATAGCTTTGGTATAACTTCAAAGTCGCTTGTCTTCAAGCGGATATTGGATTTAATGTAGCAGCGCGATCTATCAATGAACATTTCCTTTTTATTAAGAGCATAATAGACAGTACAAAAACTATATATAAATTCATGAACGGCGGTGACTTTTTGATTGATATGACCTATCATTTTTAATTGCATAACCATACTTTGTTTTGAGCTTGTCAAAAGACTTATCCGGATTCATGGAGAAATATAGAATTCATGCTAAGTACACTCGGCACTTTAATATCGTTTGTGTATGAGTTATCTTTGTAAGATCGTAGACGCTTTTATTGCCTTTAGATTTGCCCCATGCAATGTTTTTCTTATTTACTATTTGTGATCGAAGAAATACTTTCATGTTATCCTATTATTATTATTATTATTATTATTATTATTATTATTATTATTATTATTATTATTATTATTATTATTATTATTATTATTTATTTAGACACATATAGTCTTCAGTTTGCCCCAAGAGCGAATGCTCATCGAGGAGGTTCACTGACTATTTTACAAATAAAAGTTAATTATTATTATTATTATTATTATTATTATTATTATTATTATTATTATTATTATTATTATTTTGCATGAGTCAAAGCAATAAATATGTTGCAAATTTCCCCTCACTTAAACACTGGAAATTGTATATCTGATCAGAGCCTCAATTTCACAATTTTTGGAGGAAGGGGGGCAGATATTCCCCCTGGCCCCTCATCCACACACCCCTCCCCCAACACACACACACACACACACACTCACGTACTCAGAACTATGCTGCGCGATCCCTGCATTCACCCTCGTTGATATCCCAACTATAAAGAAAATTATTTGAAATGAAATTCAAAACTTTTCGTGCAGATGCTGAGTATATTTGGTATCATATATCATTAAGGAAATCTGGTATCAGCTGAATCAGAGTATATTTCACACGCAAGGGAGAGTTACAGACAGTGTATGGAATTACTAAGAAATGTCATGACATTTACTTATAAAGCTGTTCAAATGTCTTTCTTTCTGGTTTTTTCCAATACTGATAGATGCATTAGCTTTCAGTTCATGTATTTTCTTATTTCTATTCATTTTCATGGTGATTATTAACGATTTTGTCTCGTTGCTGCCCCCACAAACGCCAAGCATAATGGGTGTGAAAGTGGTGAATAAAAGTGATCGAGTGACTTTATATACTCTTTTATCAATTCCGATCAAGAAGCAGCTTAATTTGGAGGACAAAATAATGAGTTTTTAATTTCGAAACATTCTATTGTGTTGTCATTGAAATTGAACTGCTATGGAAATTAATACAAGTGGTCTATTATCTGTTTTTAGTGAAAGTTGAAATAAAGGTGCGAAAGGAATATCATTGTAATGAATGACTATATAGTGAATCTTATAAAGAAAAATAAACAGACAAACGAATATATAAAACAGAACTGATTACAATGTATCAGTATTGTATTAGCTGCTATTTGTGGCAAAATATGGAGGGCAAAAGAAGATGTGAATTGTAGATCACGAATGAATGAATTAAGTGAAACTTAACTGGAAAAAAACCAACAAAAAAACAAACAACAGGAGCAAATAAATAAAACGGATTGGAGAAGGACACGAAATGACGACATTGTATATCAGCTGTTTGTGGCAAATATGGAAGGCGAAAAGAAGGAGCGAATTGCAGATCATGAATGAATAAATTCAGTGAAACTTTACTGAAAAAACAACAACAAACAAATAAATACTGAAATAAAAAAAATTGAAGAAGGAAACGAAATGACGACAAGTGTATCAGCTGTTTGTGGCAAATATGCAAGGTGATAAGCAGGTGTGAAGATCACGAATGAATAAATCCTTCAACTGAATCTAGTTAAATTTTTAACAGAAACAAAACCAAAGCAGGAAAGGAAAGGAAGTTAAAACATTTAAAAAATATAGACAAAAGAAAATAAAAAATGAAACAGTTGCATGCTGAGCTAATAGGAATCTAAAAAATCAGGCATGCAATGAATATTCAGTTCAATTTTAAGCTATTATACTGAAAAAAAGATATCGTTGCTTTCTTTAATTTTCAATTTTCAACTGTCAATAAATTGTCACAAAATTTCAAAGAAAATATTTACTTTAAAGTTCATTCACCAGAAAAGATGCGTATAAAATTGGTTAGGCCGGATGATATGTTCCTTGTATACGTATGTCATTGCTTTCTTAATCTTGTAAAAAAAATGCGATTCAAGGAAATAATTCACTTATATAACTGCACCTTTCTTAAAAATTTATTTCTCCAGCTATTTTTTTCTGACTTTTCTAAAAAAGAAAAAATTAAGACAATACTTCGAGTCTGGTAAAACTCAATGGAATAATTTACGAGGGAATATTTCGATTACATAACTGAGCCTATTTGTGAATTATAAAGTTATTAATTTAGATTTTTATGCTTCTTCGCTTACCTCTTAGCTTCTCTTTATATATTTTCTGAGTTTTGTTTCTAAAAAAATATATATAGACAATATTAATATCTATATTTCCATTCCGAGAAAACACTGAAGATGGAGTATTTTTCGGGGGGAATATAGCTTATTTCATAATATTGTAAAACTCAAATTGTGATTTTCATGCTTTTGACTTACCTCCGCTGTTTCACTTGCTAATTCAGCTCTGGCTTATCGAAACAAAATAATTCAAAAAATATTTTGCCTCCAGTCTGATCGATAATTTTCAATATATAGTGCTTCATGGCCTCAATCGTTTACACCCACTGGCATATATATGACGTTTCTAGTACTTTTACTTCTCTTACGTGTTTTTTTGGTGGCCTTCAGTTCTACTTAATGTGGTTGGATGACGTCATTTGTTTTCGCTGAGTAGTTATAAAGAAGTCGATCTAGAAATTGAGAGGGGTGACGTATTATTTTTGGTCCAATCAACGTGAAGGATATATTTCCGGTGATCATCATAGATGGATTTGGAATCATAAAGAAGTGGATCTAGAAATTGAGAGGGGTGACGTATTTTTTTTTTGATCCAATCAACGTGAAGGGTATATTTCCGGTGATCATCATCGATGGATTTGGAAAATATTGAAATTCAAAACCCATGTCTGTTATTTTACATCTAGAAATGTTGTTCCTGATAATAACGTTATTTGGTTTTTCATCATCCAATAGGAATGAAGATCGATCCTTGACTTCTCCGCCAATTGGACGTCTGTTTTCTCAGGCTACAGACGTCTCATTTGGGGTATTTCAATTTTTTTTCTTTTTGGTGTGCTACCAAAAGAGCACGACAGAAATAAAATTATTGATTGTAATTTCTGTGGTATTTGCGCTTAAGTTTTCTTGGCGCGCGGGCTTCCTGTGCTAATGACGCGTACATGGCTTTCTTAAAAAGCGCGCGGGCTAATATGTAAACAAATATGGCGGACGTCGGGGGACGTTATGACGTGTCAATATCATGTAAACGCCATCTTGAATATTTACGTAAGCCCACGCTATATTTTCGTAGAAAACCGCATTCGTCAGCACACGTCATTACCACAGGAAGACCAATCAATATATTTATTTCTGCCGTGCTCCCTTGGGGAGACTGAGAGCAATTACGTAAACATCCTTTCCCCAAGCCCCTTCTTCCTTTCATTTTTACATAGGGATTCCAAGCGATTAAGGGACAAGGTCAAAACAATTGTCCAAAATAGGTATTGTATTGATTTAGGTTGTGGATACCGGTAGATACCCCCTTCCCCCTTAGAGACCTAATGAAATGCTCGATACTGGGTGTCCATAGAGTCCATATTTCTATCCACAAATGCGTTGTTTAGAATGCATGTAAACAGACAGTACATTCATTTCTACGATTTTTCTTTTAGTTTTGGAGATATTTGAGGACAAAATCATGGATTTCACTTCCAGAGGTGGTGGGTACTGGGTAACACCACCATCCCTCCAAATCGGGTGACGTAAGATGACAATTATTTTGACTTTGTCCTTAAGTGAGTAAAGAACGAGTTGCCTGCAGGAGGCTAGATCGATCCCAAGTTTAAAATCAATATTTTTCGATCTATTTTAAAAACTTCTATCCAAGGACGGTAATGAGTTTATCAGTGGCAATAAAACCTTTTAAAACCTCACCAAATCTCAACTGAGAATAACTACGTGCAGTCGAATGTCTCGTAAGAGACCACCTCGGCCGGTGATTGAAAAAAAATGTTCGTGCGTAACTAAAGCGTGGTCGCTAATAACAGTGGTTGCAAGGAGAGCTTTCGATCGATCGACTGTGGATCGCCTGCTACCTTGATTCGTCCATCCATCGTCTTTTTCATTAAAAAAATCCCCCCCCCCCGCCAGAAATGACTATACCACATTTAACATACATACGAACAGATAATACATTCATTTCTGCGATTTGTTTTCGTTTTGGTTTCGAGATTTTGAAGAAAAAGATATATCCAGGATTTTTCATTTACAGACTGAGTTGGTGATTACCCGCTAACTTTATCCCACTCCCTGAAGATAACAACTTTATTTTTTAGGAAGCCTTTTTTGAAACTGAGTTTTGACATCAAACATTTGATATCTACTTAAGAATTTGCTGCACAGATCTAGAAGAAAAAAACAAGTTCACAAAATTAGTATCCGTACGTAAAAGTAGGGTGAAACTGAGTTTTGACATCAAACACTTGATATCTATTTAAGAAATGGTTGCATGAAAGAAAACCCCGTTCACAAAATTAGTGTCCGTACGTAAAAGTAGGATGAACCCTTTTTTGAACTGAGTTTTGACATCAAACATTTGATATCTGTTTAAGAAATGGTTGGATGAAAGAAAACTCGTTCACAAAATTAGTATCCGTACGTAAAAGTAGGATGAACCCTTTTTTGAAACTGAGTTTTTGACATCAAACATTTGATATCTACTTAAGAATTTGCTGCACAGATCTAGAAGAAAAAAACCAGTTCACAAAATTAGTATCCGTACGTAAAAGTAGGGTGAAACTGAGTTTTGACATCAAACACTTGATATCTACTTAAGAAATGGTTGTATGGAAAAAAACCCGTTTTCTGTGACAAAATTAGCATCCGTACGTAAAAGGATTATGAGCCCTGGCCATGGGGACGCCTAAACTAATTAAAGGGTTAGCCTAAGGGTTAGCATAAGGATTACTCTTATTTTCTCTGGCTCTATGTAAATTGGAAATTTAGTAAACAACACCATAGATAAGTTGAGTGATATATGTAAATAATATATACGTCAACCAGGTGTACATCGATCGATAGGTTTTGATTTTCTGATTATTTAGCACGTAATACAATGCGATAAACATAAAATCTGCTAATTTAGGGGGGTGCATAAATCCCCCAAAAATGATCGAGCACTGAAGCCCTTTCCAAAAAAATATCGCACACGCTCTTCTGTGCGAAAAAAATAATAAATCGAGCAACCACAGGTCAATTGAATGGCACAAACTTTATAAATATGCAGCGAAAAATGTTCGGGGGCATACTCCCAAACCCCCTACATTCGCCCGCCTTTGGCGGTATTAAGCTTCCTTCCCAATAAAAATTACGCTCGACGGTCCCTTTATAAAGCATAGATGCATTGAAAATCAGAATATAATAAATTAAAGCAGAATTCGGACTATAATGTTCAGTTTTCAATTCTGAAATAGTAGTAGTTATCATCTCTTTCAGTAGTAAGAGTGGTTTCAAGAAGCAAGTTAAATCAATTATAATTTTACATGTTGATTTTCTTGCATGTTCAGTCAATGTCGACTTCAAATTTTGCCCAAAAGCCCTCCTTGATTAATCAGTAATTTTGCACTATGTATGATTGATAATATTAATGATTCCATACTAGTTTTAAAAAGAATATCGTGCAAGGTTATGATGTGAAAAAAAAACAAAAAAACGTGCAGGGGGTGAGACAAAAAAATAAATATCATGCAACTAAAATTCCTGCACCCTCCCCCCCCCCCCCCCATCAATTATCTAATGGTCCGTCCCTAATGTTGATTAAGCTAGAGTCACAGCAGGAAGGATCGATAAAAGGATCCTCCAAAAACAAGATATGGAAATCTTATTGATCGAGTTTTTTTTTAAATCTTGTCGGAGCACGTATTATATATTAACTTGAGTATTATTCTTGTCGGAGCACGTATTATATATTAACTTGAGTAATAATCTTGTCGGAGCACGTATTATATTTTTATTTAACTTGAGTATTATACAAGGAAGTTGTTGTACTTCATATTTTCGTAGCATTTTTTTTTTGCTTGTCTGAATATTCGAGAGCAGATATATTCTGGACTTTCTTTTTTTTTTTTTTTTGAATGTCTACATGCATTCTCATGTAAATAATCTTACGGTCAAGTTGTTGGCCCAATCAACATTGGAAAAGTACCTAACCATCAGATCCGCAATTCACTTCATAGATTATTAAGATGTACGCCTCCTCACCTTCTTGAAAGGATATGTAGTATCTATTTCAATTAGACCCGTTACTAGTAAATTCGCTTTAATATGATCACGCGGCGGCCATATTGGTTGGAAAGGTTTTTAATTCCTTGGGTCTCCATTGCCGGGTTTCATATCTGGCGAAGGGACTGGAGAGACCGGATAACTGTTGACCAGACTGGATAAAATGAACACTTTTTGATATATGTTGTTGTATAACGCCATTGAGCTCGACAAATGCAGCCCGATTTTGATCGCATGCACAAAAATTCACTGAAAACCGATATTCAGTTTATGGCATCGTTTTTACCATTTGTCCAGCTCGACCCAGTCCTCCCATGATACGAAACTCGGCAATGGAGGTGAGAGGTCCAATACACCGAATCGAAATATGGCGACTAATTTGAATAACTATTGTTCTGGACTGACTATCCGCCTCTCATACATGTAAAGACGCTTTTATGTTTCAACGTGAACACGAGGCTAGTCAGTCCAGAACAATAGATGTTCAAATTGGTCGCCATATTTCATTTGGTGTGTTGTTTCAGTCTAAATTTACTAACCGATCAAATAGATACAAGCAATTATGAAATACACCTCTTTACCTTCGTATACAAATTGCCCATTTCAGACCACATGACATTCCCTTGAGAAATTTTCTTTTGTTAAAATATTTACACATGAAAGAATCAACTCCCAAGAGTGGCATCACCTGGTCTGAAATGGGCACAACAAACAACGAAGGTCTACAAGAGGTCTATTGGGTTCAAAAAGCGAGTTAGCCACGATTGTCTTGGTTTTCAAAACCGGCACTTTATTCTACTAGGGCATGGCCTATATCTAATAGACCACTAGTAACTCAGCCAATCAAAGTGCAGGATTTGTGATAGACCATTAGTAGGTTAAGATTAATGCAGGTTATCCCTCAACCTTGTGCTAGTTTGACATAACATGCAATGAATCGTAGCACAACATTTGAACCGCCTGCGAAGACAACCCCAATGCATCGGCCAGGCAATTACAGTATATGGGTCAGTTGCGCATGCATTATACTGACATTATATTTATCCCACACCTAGAAAATACAGCCAATCAGAAAGCAGGAAGGCAGTTGTATATTCGTCGGTATTTCACTCTTCCTTCCCATCATGCACTGCGGGTTGAATCTGCGCATTTGTATTTTCTATGGTGTGGGATAAAATGGTTATATAATGGTTTCTCGTGGCATTCCGTGGATATCCCACTCATCACTTGTATTTTCTTCGTATACACACTCGCCTAAACGGCTCGTGCTTATACTAGAAACTACAAGTGACTCGTGGGATATTCCACGGTATATCACTCGAAACCATTGTATAACTAGTATATATTAAGAATATCTTGTAATTAGCATAGCATATATATATTCTATATAGTCACACATAATGTAAAGGAGGAGGAAGGTTTTGAAATATGCAAGAATAAATCATTTAAAAAAGTGCATTGTACTGATCCATCAGCCTCATTTACATTTGGATTCAGAAACAAAAGAACATTTGACTTGAAGCTCAACTGTAAAAGTTGAATTGTCACTGCATTTGTGAACGGATGGCTTTGGTATTTACATAGAGTAAAAAATCTCCCTATGAATTTTGAGCAACCCTGTACCGATCGGAACGAATTTCATGAACCCTAACCTAACAAAAGAGGTATTATACACGCATCAAGTATTCCGCGCTACTGCTCTAAGCGCATGCTCAGGGGATTAACAAGTGAGATAATATTTTGTAAAACATGTTATATTTTAGTTGTATTTTTCTTGTCAAACACAATTTTCATTAAACATTCAAGATCACGTACCGTTAAGCGAATTTTGAGTCAAATATACCAAAAAAATTGCATATTTTACGAAATATTATCTCACTTTTTAATCCCCTGAGCATGCATGCATGTATACTAAAGGAAAGATCAAAAAGCAGCTTTCGATTGGTTCAAATTACTGTGAATTTTCCGCCATCTTGTATGATAAAGGCTGCATGTAAGATGAATAGACCTCATCGGCTTGAGCGTAATGTTTTCCCATTTTATTTTCCCACGTGTCATTCCCCAGAGTATCATTTCATTGTTTATCGGTTGCGCATGAGAAGATACATGAATATGGATACAACTCAAACAAACAATCTTATTCTCAAGAGAATGACACGTGGTCTGAAATAAAACTGAAATAAACCCCGTTTATTTTTCAACCAATATGGCCGCCGCGTGATTAAAGCGAATGCCGGCAACACTGCCGTGTGTATTATGTAAAACATGTTAAAGAAGAATATCTTGAAATCAGTTGTGCAGATTGTTCATTGTCACGTTTTTACAGCCATTCTCAGATATTCTTAGCCAACTGGCCAACTGTATAGCTCTTCAGTTAATCCAGTTGGCTCGCACCTTTATGTAAGGATAAATATTTTGTAATTTAATTGTATATTTTTAAGGTGCAAATAAAATCATTGTCATTGTCATTGTCACACACGCGCACTCTTGCGAATTTTTCTGTCGCGACAAGTTGGTTTTTGGTGGACGTCAATCAAAATTTTTTCATAGCACTGTCGGAAAACACAAAGCTACAAAGGCATGTGCGTATGGAATGTCATGGAAAAGCTTTGATTGACGTCCACCAAACCCTACTTTGTCGCGACAGAAAAAATCGCAACAGTGCGCGTGTGTCTGAGAATGGTTGTAATGAATATTTACAGAAGCAGAATTATTTTATCGGTTTTCCATCTGGAAGACGCGGATGAACGCGGAGTAGCTATTGTAACCAGTAGCAACCAGTAAAGTTTGCGAGCAAGTGTCTTCCAGTATGTTGGTATGTTATTTTTGGAACATTTTCATAATGAAACATGCATCCTATCTAAGCGCATCAGAATAGCATTTTTCACGGTTACTAAAAATATATATTGCAAAGCACTGTGGGATCGAAATGCGGACAAATATTGTAAAAAAGGGCTTAGTTTACAGGGGAAAAAAGATCAATATCTGTCGAGAAACCATAGTTTTCCCCCGAATTAGAAACAACAAGACAACAAAACATTATTGCAGCATATTAGCATGTGTTTTGGGCTTGGCTTGTCCGCATTTCAATCCCATAATGCATCATCGTGACGTCATCCGTAGAAAGCGCTATTCATTTTGCGTTTGTTGCACAAATATAACTTTCTTGGTGTCTCTCATTTCTAAAAAAAGAAGAAAAAAAAAATGCAAATTGTAGAAAGCAGTTTTTGTGTAAGTGGAAACTATTAGAAATTGAAATTCGTAGTCTTACTTTAGCAGTCTTAATTAAACATAATTGCGCCCTGCATGGGATGCGGGGAATCGTCGTCGCGACTTAGCGACTTAGCCTATCGCATAGTTCAGACGTCGAACTTTTGCGGCATCGAATCTAATTGCCTTTGAAGTCGAGCGCTGTTTTCTCTTAAACTAGTAGAAGTATGTAGACCAAACTTAACACACATCGTCTCCTGGCGCTAAGCAAAAGAGCTGATGTCTTATTTGATAGTTCTAGACGTTTTCTTATTCGCCGGCCTGGAAGGCAATTAGATCCGACGCAGCAAAAGGTCGATGTCTGATCTGTGCCTAACCCTTCATATTCAATACAATCATAGCGCGTTGTCACTTACCAACCTGGGTTTGGTATGTTGATCCTCCAGCTTCTTGAACAGGTTTGTCATCATGTCCTGTGGCTGTCCTACCTCTATTCCCGTCATTTTCAAGCTGAGGATGACGGTTTTCGTTTAGCGGACGGTTCAAGTTCATGTTTGCTATCGCTGTCATACCAATGGCATTTTCGTTCCGCGAACCTTCATTTCCTCTACTACACAAGAAAAGATGAACGACGGATTTTCGAAATCTGATAAAGAAAAAGGTAAGATTAGTCATAAATCTCATTTTATGGATCCAGAATAGACCTCTTTGCTTGAGCGTAATGTTTTCCTATTTCAGACCACGTGTCATTCTCTTGAGAATAAGATTCTTTGTTTCACTGGTATCCATATCCATGTCTCTTCTCATGCGCAACCGTGAAACAAAGAAAGGATACGCAAAAGAATGACAAGCTGAAGCTATAAAAAGAACTATATAAAGATTCTTCAGTTCTTGGTGTCTGACTGCGTTGCAGTTTTTAAATATTATGCGCACATATCAAAAATGCTAAAATATTTTGCTAGATTCCTGCGGAAGCTCGTACATAAAGAATACGAGCATTCGGCATTTTTTTTTCTTCGCATTTTTGTTGAGCCAGCAAAAATTATGAACGACCCATGATTTGCGAAGTAGGGGGAGGGGATGGAAGGGCAACCTTGATGCATTCTTTTGTTTCAACTTGAAGTCTAACAAGTTAATTAAAACTAAATAATATGTGCATTTTTGATCGTACGTACCTTGGAAGCACGAGAGCATAGATGAAAGGGTTAATGATCACGCTAGTCTTGGCAACCAACGCCGGTATCATTGTTGCTCCGGGACTAAAAATATTCTTGCTCGTGCAAAGTGAAATGACCACGCACAAACCATATGGTAGCCAAGCTAACGAGAAAGCGAACACGGCAACTGCTGACATTTGGTAGACACTTTTCAAGCTGCCAAGTCGAATATTAACAAACTGTTGGCTCATGTCGTTAATGTGCGCTGACAAACGTTTTTTAGTCTTAATAAAATAATAAAACGAAAAACCCACTGGAATGACGTACGCGAAAAAAAGCAAAAAAACAATGTAGATCTTATCAGGAACCTTTTCTGGCGACCAATCTGGGACACAATTTGTCTCTGCCGCCTCTAGTACCATGCCAGTCCATCCAACAAGCGGTGGAAGCATCACAAGAAAGGAATAGATCCATATTGCTGCCAGAACTTTGATGTAGATTTTTCTTTCGGGTTTGTTAACAATATGATTAGCAACTGCGTTCTGGTGCTTAACTAGATAATGCACTCTAACGGTTATGCACGCCATCGTTGCAATCATTGCAATGCATCCAATGCCAGCTAACAGTCCACTAAGGCGACAAATAGCATCGCTGAAGTACCATCCATTTCGCAAAGATGAGATGAATGTAGTCGGGAAACTCCCAAGAATAACCAAAGTATTAGACACCACAATGTTAAGAAGATACGGCGTAAGCTGTTGTTTGCCATTTCCTTTGAGGAGAAGAACTTTAGTGGTGATAATCTGGACAACAGTTCCTGCCGACAGCAAAAATCCCAAATAACATGCCACTGCGGTGTATCCGTTCTTGGTCAGGCGTTCAGATGTCATCGTTGACTATACCGTTAAAACAAAGTTTCTGCAAGGTCAAAGAATAAAGAATGAAGCGACGTCCTTTTATCTCTCAGATGTTTACGTCTAGATCTATTAACAAATTCACGTATTCAGCCTGTGCGCTTGTCTTTCATTTGCATTATTTTCTTGAGTATATAATATATATATGCGCGTTTCTTTGTTTTAGTTAATTAATCCATTGTCTGGGATACATGATCATAATAACAAAGCATTCCTCATTAGCTTCTCTTGTTAGAACAACAAACATGGAGCCTAGCTGTTTCATTGCCAACCAAGATGGCTAACATAAAGGAAGTGCGTCATTTCTAAACAGTATGGATAAAAAGTTAAATTTTACACCGTAAAAAATAAGAGAGATCACTTACTGACGTTTCGGACGCTAGTCCTTCGTCGGAGTAAAAGAGAGAACTAGCGTCCGAAATGTCAGTAAGTGATCTCTCTTATTTTTTACGGTGTAAAATTTAACTTTTTATCCATACTGTTTCATTAGAAACACCGACGCAGCCCACACTAGCTTACCGCTAGTTATCATCTCATTTCTAAACAGGTTTGACTGGTTTACACTCCATATAAGGAAGTGTACATAGTTTCGTTGTGAGTTCTAATTAATTATGTGACACTGCGAATTGGCTGCTGCACACTGAATCCAATAGGTGTTTTCGTTCGACTTCTAAAAATTATCTAAATCTTCTAAAAAAATTATCGAATTTTAAATCTCATCACTTCGTTGGCATAGTTAGATTTTCTTAAGTACAAACGCTAGGTATCAATTTCATTACTGATAAGTATAAGAGATGATAACTAGCGGTAAGCTAGTGTGGGCTGCGTCGGTGTTTCTAATGAAACAGTATGGATAAAAAGTTAAATTTTACACCGTAAAAAATAAGAGAGATCACTTACTGACGTTTCGGACGCTAGTATGACTAGTTGTTATTCAAATCTCAAGGGATTTTTGAGAGTTGGATCCTAAAGAATTTATGGTTAATTCCTAACCTGCACAACGCGCTACGCGCATTCAACAAACTATCACTCATTGGAGTGTGACAGCGCTGGGTGCCTAGTGGAATTGATGTATCTTCTTGATTATTGAAGCGGCATCTCCTTGACAAGGAAAAATTGCTCATGTAGATGGAGCAAAATGAACAATTTTCCTTGACAAGGAAAAGCCAGCATACTGGCTTTTCCTTGACAAGGAAAAATTGTCAACGATGACATTTGCTCGTGTAGCCGGACAACAAGGAAAATGTGCCAAGGAATATCAATAAGGTTAGTTCCCAGCCTAACACTTCACTGATCGAAACTTGTCAAGGAAAACTTGTTCATCATCTACACGAGCAAGAAAATCTTGTCATTAAAAAAATATCAAGGAAAACTTGCCAATCGTTTAAGTGAGCAATAAAGATTGTCAAGGATACTTGTCAAGGAAAAATTGCTCATGTAGATGCAGCTTAAGCTTGGTTGAAAAAACCTATACCAGCTCTAGAAAGAGCACCCTTTATGTCAGGTGTTATATCAGCTGAGAAAAAACTAAAGTTGAAAATTAATGTCAAATTTACGGACGTTTGTATGACTGGGGATATACGCCATACTCTAATCATATAGACCCCTTGCAGCACGTCGGAATGCAGTTCAATTTAGAGGGAAAAACAATACGTTCCAATTCTCAAAAGATTAAAATTTTTGCCCTCCAAGTTGAGCTGCTCTGACGTTACGGTCAATATACTCTCATGTCAATATTCAACTTTAAAGGGGCACTTGGATGAAAATTGGAAATGCCTTGAAACTTGGTAAAACTTATCTATATGGCCCCAATAGTAGCCAAACAACATATTTTCTTCACAGTCAAGAATGGCGGATAAAAATTATATATTTTGTTCAGCATCTAAATTGTGAGTAAATGACGTCATTTACTCAACCCTATTGTTCTTTTAGTTTTTAAACCAAAATTTCTCAACTGCGAGTAGCTTCCAGACTAAAATTTTTGCCAATCTGGTTTTCATAATCATGATTGAGTCATAATATCCTTAAATACTTGAACTATTTAGACTTTCAAAAAATGGGGCGTTTTCATCCAAGTGCCCCTTTAATATGTTCTCTTAGCCAACACCTGACATAATGAATCGTTGTAGGATTAATAAAGTAAAGGTGCTCTTTCTAGTGCTGTTAAGTTATAAGTTTTTAATTTTTACTCATTTCAATTTCCGGCCGCTATTTTTAAAAAATAAGGATCTATTCTCGTCATGGAAAAATAAGGAACAAAAATTTTGTTTTGCTAACAAATCAATCCAACATACAGGCTACGTGCTCTTATCGAAAAATACCAAAACAAAATATCATCAAAAGTTTAATTTGCAATCGGATATCATGCTTTGCTTGTGTTTGTATGTTGAGCGGTATTAACTTTTTTAACCAATCACAGTCCATTTTGATTTTTTTTAATGGCCGGTTCTGTATTCATGCACCTTGTTTTCTACCAGAAAACTATTGACAATTGAAGCCGTTATATTTTAAGTCTCAGAAAAATCCAAAACTCGGGTGCACTTTATTTGGAGCTTCGCTCTGTTCTGCTGTCCCTGATTTTTGTCTTATAATTATTATATATATTCCTTGTATTATTGTCTTTATTTATATTTTTGATTCATATTTTGTTATTTAGATTTTATATATTAAGGCGGAAGTTATGTAAATAAATAAATAAAAACTATTGTGTGTGATCTTTCATCTGTCAGATTTTTCAAAAGCCACTTGAGAAATGATTTTCAAACAAAGAGTGAAGGGCTGCCATTGATCAACAATGCTTTGCGCGATTAGTTGTTCGCTCAGCTGGTTGAGCTC
Organism: Anthopleura sola; assembly: GCA_023349425.1. NCBI lineage: Eukaryota > Metazoa > Cnidaria > Anthozoa > Actiniaria > Actiniidae > Anthopleura > Anthopleura sola. The sequence goes on along the minus strand of JALHLI010000015.1, from coordinate 3,517,074 downwards.
GTTCGAAAAAAAAGAGCATGAACTCGTAAAAATATTCGCACGTATTACACGAGTTTTCGAGTTAAAACCTCAATATAATTTTCGAGGGTTTTTCCGGATTCTCCGGTTTTTCCTCCCTCCTCAAAAATCAACTTCTATAAATTCCAGTTGGAATGCAGTGGAGGAAGAGCCACTCTGTGGATTCCACTGTTAATCCTCATTTATTTATTCAATACTCATTTATGTATATATTTTTCTTACCAAGCGTAATTGGTTATAAATAAATGCCTTTCAGTTTTGGTCGTTTCTCTGGCTTTCGATAAATTTATTTAGTACAAAGGATGCGAAATACAGATTGATGAGTTTCGTAATAATACTAATATAACAATAGAGGCGATGTTCGAGGGCATAAATGTGTTTTTGGCCCGACTCAGGCTCATTTTAGCCCGAGCGAAGCGAGGGTTAAAATGAGCACTGAGAAGGGCCAAAAACATATTTATGCCAGAGAACATCGCCTCTATTACTATTATTATAACTTTTTAGGGCATTTACAAAAGGAATAAACGACTACATATTTTGAAAAATACGACATCACGTCTTATTGGCTGACGGCAGCGGGCTAAAATCTATTTTAGCCCGCTGATTTTCGTATTTTAGCCCGCAAAATGCGCCACAATGCCCTATAAAGTTATAATAATATAGTATATAGTAATTGTTATTTTTATAACGCGGTATAGGGTCTAATTAGAAAAGATTTTTTTAATTTTATGTCTGGAAGTGTGTTTGGTTTTAAAACTCGTTGTTTGCGCTGGGCTTCCTGACAAGTGAGAAAAATATCGCCGGAGATAAGTGAAGAAAATATCAACAGCAGGATCTTGGGATATCTTATCAAGATAGAGATTATGTTCAATTGATTGCTCGTATCAATGATGACTGTTATGAGTGATCAGTATGGCCAATGTTGGACCCGGTGTTGTATGTGAGGTGTTTCTAGTTCTGTGCTTCGAGGGTTTTCCCCAGGGTTCACCGGTTTTTCTTGGCTCCGCAAACATCACATTCTAAAAGCTACTCTGCATAAGTGTTACTGTTAAATTATGTATTACAATAAATCGAGTAGAGCTGAATTAGGTTAATTGATTCACACTACATGAATACCAAGAAAGCGAAAGAAAAAGAAGGGGGAAAGAAAGTATAAACTAAAAATGAAAGAAAGAGAGAAAGAGAGAAAGAGAGAGAAAGAAAGAAAGAATGAAAGAAAAAAAGGGGAAAAGAAAAATAGAGAAGAAGAGAGAAAGGAAGAATGAAAGAAAGAAAGAGAGGAAGAGACAAAGAAAGAAAGAATGAATGAAAGAAAGAAAGAAAGAAAGAAAGAAAGAAAGAAAGAAAGAAAGAAAGAAAGAGAGGAAGAGAGAAAGAAAGAGACAAAGAGACAAAGAAAGAAAGAAGGAAAGAATGAAAGAAAAAAAGGGGAAAAGAAAAAGAGAGAAGAAGAGAGGAAGAGAGAAAGAAAGAGAGAAAGAGACAAAGAAAGAAAGAAAGAAAGAAAGAAAGAAAGAAAGAAAGAAAGAAAGAAAGAAAGAAAGAAAGAAAGAAAGAAAGAAAGAAAGAAAGAAAGAAAGAAAGAAAGAAAGAAAGAAAGAAAGAAAGAAAAAGAAGACATGGAAGAAGAAAACTAAAACACCCCCCCAATTTACAAATTCTTCTTAAAAGATACTCACATCTGGCGATGAGACGGCACAAGCTAGAGTGAATCCAAGCGAAGTTTCGAGACCTGCAAGTCACAAGTGCTAAGCGAAGACTTTTTGAATATCTTTTACGATATCGACATAACAACGTCAATCGCACTCTAACAAGCTAAATTAACGCCGAACAGCCAATCAATAATTCATCGCCAGAAACATTTATTTCAGTGGCATTATTATGATTTGATTTTTAACCATTTGATGTGGCGGTCTTACTACTTTAATGAACGGAGTATTATCATCTGCATGATAAGGATAATCGTGCCCCCTATGGCAAAATTCTCAGATAGAAATTTGTTTTCCTTGCGTGAGTGCTTCTTAGATAATCCACCGGGATTCATTAAAATTGTTTGTCGACAATGGTTTTCCTTCCAGCTATCCTTAATTGCAAAAACACTATTTGTTAAATTTCACATTAATTCTTGAACTTCAAGGAGGATCTAGATACTTCAAGAATGGTTTCCTTTTAAATTTTGAAATACGTTTTTTTTTTTTAAAAAAAACGATGATTTTGTGTAATAAAACGTCAAAGAGAACTCAGTGCCAGATTCTGAAATTAACCTCGAGGTTTATAACGTAACGAATTTATCTCTTTATTTTCAGACCAAATAAGACAAATATTTAAGACGTAATTTTATCAGAAAAAAAATTTGTTCAGCTTTACGGAAAGGCGTATCGGTCTAGGACCAAATTACAAGGCAACCGATAGATCGAATACAAATTTGGAAATTTATTTTTGTGGAGGGAGGAAATCCGGAGGACCGGAGAACTAGAAACCCTCGAAGCACAGGAGAGATCCAATAAACTTTACTAACATACGAACTCAGGTTATGGTTAGGCCGTAGTGAGAGGCGAGCGCTCTTACGGCTACTACAGTCACCCGTGCTGTCCGTGCTAATGGAACGCTTGCCGATAATTTCTGGTAACAAACAGCTTTTGAATTAAAGGACTTCCCGCTGCCATTATTTCAGTACTTTTGAATTACTTATACCATGAAGAGCACGTACAACTATAGTCTGAGAAAACAGACTTTCTTTCGCTCCTCGTCCCCCCGCGAAACTAAAGGCTCCGCGGACACACGGTGCAACATTGCATACAACATCACACTAAAATATAAAAAGTTGAACGTCTGTTTTATTATTTTTATGTCATTTGTATTATCCTTGTAAATTAAGTGGAAAAATCGAGATTTTCTCTGATTTGACTGCTGAAATAGTACTTTGATCATAATGTTGCAAGCAATGTTGCACCGTGTATCTGAGCCTTAACGTCTGACCAACGAGCTGGGATGATGACGTAGCGCTACCCAGATCCCTGTAGCGTTTGTGATTGGTTGAAATAAATTTGAATAAATTAGCAAACGTATTGCGAGTAGTTGCCTGTTTATGTTATTTAGATCACTATTCAGACGAAATTTCTCTGTGTTTTTGTGTTTAAAATTAGTTGAAATCGCTTCGTCACGGTAACATCATAAGTGCTAAATCAAGTATCGGAACTGAATGTCTTCTCAGACGTTAGTTTCGCGTGGGAACGAGGAGCGCAAGGACGTCTGTTTTTCTCCCACTCTGTTACAGCTATTGAATTCTCAGTGATTATTGATCGGCAAAAGCCGAACTATTCTAGCTTAGAAAAAACCTACTAATGGTCTATCACCAATCGAGCCCTGTGATTGGCTGAGCTACTATAGGGGTCTATTAGTGATAGACCTCTAGTAGCGAAAAGCACCGGTTTTGAAAACCAAAAAATACATATTTAAAGCAAAATCCAAAGCTTTTTGCATCCTTTTATTGGACCGATTAGTAGGTTTTTACTAAAACAATTAGACCTCTCGCCCTCATGGCCTACGAGTCAATAGCCCATTCGGCCTTCGGCCTCATGGGCTATTGACTCGTAGACCATTCGGACTCGAGGACTAATTGTTAATTATTCGCGCGCTTGAATCGGGAAAGAGCCGCCAATATACACCTGTATTGTCGACTAAGAATTACAGCGCGATAGAAAAATCGCGATACAAAACTTATTGCGATTATGAGCAGGCAATACGGCATTGGAAGAATTGGCCTTCGTCGTTTTGCGACTACAGCGAATATAGAATATATTTTCTCCCAACTAGCCGCCAATATAAACCCGTATTGGCGGCTCAAAATCGCAATAAGTTATAAGAACCGAGACAATTTAGGTGTTATCCTTTGTAACCAATCGAATCTGGAAACTGTTATGTTTTAGATATTATTTTCCCAATTAATAACGAATATGATAGTAAAGTATCAAAAACCTTTCCTGAAAATCAATAACTATTTCAAACTTTCGTAACTGAGTCAATTTTCATGACACCTTAGCTTTGCAGTGACGTCATTTCTACGTCGCTATTTAAGATCAACTGGATATACTTTTTATAAGTAGGTAGTTGTTTTTTTTTGAAGTTTATCAGAAATTCGATGCGTCGGTGATCGCCAAAATTTTATCAATATCAACGTAGTGCGTCATGAGATTTTATTTCTAAGATTATTAACTGCGTTGCTATCTAACACGGCAAAAACAAAAAACAAATACAAAATGAAAAAACAGAACAGATAAGGCAAATGTTAAAGTTAACACGCAGAACAAAAGTTTGCTTCCTTTTGAAGATTTTGAATGAATTGAAAATTTCCATCAAAATAGCAACTTCGAACAAAATTCGCCATATATATATGCCTTGTTTGATCATCACAAAGAAAAATCAATCTATTTTTGTCGGATTGACTACATAATTCCCAGCATGATAATGTAGCTTTCTGGCAGAGCTCTAGAAAGAATAGACTCTGAACCTTGCATGGGAAAACTATGTAACAACAACAACAACAGCAATAATAAACATGATTTGCGTATGATGTTGGAATATAAAATGTTAGTAATAATTATGTGATCGTACCATACTGAATGGATAGTTTGTCACAATTAAACCAGAGTTAGTACTACTAACTCTGATTAAACCCACATTAACGACCTACTCGCCATTACAGTCTCCAGTAGCTCAGTGGCAGAGCGTCCCACTAGAATACAGAGGGTCCATTCAGTATGGCACGATCACATATACATTTCAAAAAACAACTATACAACAACAGTTTTTACAGTCAAAACAGCTCAAGCGTACCCCCTAGGCTCTATTAATGATTTCATTATTCAAATATAGAGTTCATTATTCACTCTGAGTTTTCATTAAAAAATCGGTTAACTCCAAACGTCACATTCATCTCACAACTAAAATTCTAATGGATGGCCTTTCTGGGGAGTTTTTCTACCTTGGCATGGCAATTGTCGAAGAATCAAATCAAAACTCAGCAGATAATTTATTTTTAAGTTTGGAGTCAGAGTGAATAAGGAATTCAATATTCAAATAATAAAATTAATTCATTAATGGATTCTCGGGGGTACGCTTTAGCCTTTTGACTGTAGCTGAAAAATATTTTAGAGCTACCACTCAACCCCTTGAGTTTCACTCCACACACCCTTACCAGCACATCACTATTTACATACAACACTCAACTTATATATGTTAGCTTTTGGGGATCGAGGAAAATTGGAGAACCCGAAGAAAACCCTCGAACTCGAACTGAAGGCGAGATTACAAACCACTTGGACCGAAGATCTATGATCTAGAGTGTATATGCTATTAAATACATTTTGCCATATATTGTATTTCCAATTATCAAATTTAGTGGAACCAATCCATTAATTATGCCCAAAATCATATTTCATTATCGAAGTGAAAGGCTGCCAGCTCCAGGCTTGATTGCGGGCATTATAATTATAGTATATTATTATAATTTTTAACAATTACTCACCGAATGCGAACTAGCTGAACCGCGTTATACATTTCCGGCCCTGTGTTCAAGCACTTCTTTTTCTACCTGAAAACTATTAACAATACTCCAGTTTCGAGTTCTCTTTGCTGTGTTAGCCTCAAAACCGTGTAATATATTCTTTTATTCAGTAACAGCCCGTGGAAATTCAAGAGATCTGTTTGTAAAGAAGACAATAAAAATACTTTGAAATTTCATGAGATTTATCTAAATTTCTGAATAATTTACGCACAATTGAGGCTAACACCGCGTAAAAGAGAACTCGAAACTGGAGTATTGAACCTATATATTTCAAGTCCCATAAATGCCCAAAAATCTTAATCAGAGTGATATTTCATTTGTGATTTATCTAAAAACCACTCGAAAAATGATTTTCAAAACAAAGACTGAAGGACCGCAGGTTTTCGTCAAAAGCTGTACGCGATAAGTCTAGATCTTGTTTTGACGCAATAAACTAATTCTAGACTTCCAATTCTAGACTTGAATATAGAGAGACGTATCGCGCTTTTCCTATAAGTTTGATCGAGAGAGAGCCGCCAATATAAACCCGTATTATCGGCTCAGAATTACAGCGCGATAGAAAAATCTCGATACAAAACTTATTATAGCTAGTCGCCAATACAAACCCGTATTGGTGGCTCAAAATCGCAATAAGTTCTAAGTAGTCGAGGTAATATTCACTGAGCCCGCTGACCTCAAGAAGGATATAATTGTTTTTAAGTTTTATTTTAGACTTGAATATCGGCAAAGAAAAGACGAACTGAATTCAGGATTCAATGAACCTTTAGTATTATCTCCGATCTGGCAAACTTTGGCAATTCTCATGACCCTCGCTCGAGCTAGCAGTGAATATCGTCTCATAATATGCAATCGAGGATGAGAAATGGTCCGAAAAAAGAACAGTTGACCGAGAAGCGAAGCTTCCCGATACAATCACCTACAACTTAATATAGGATTGCGCGCGCTTCGTTTGTTGATACGAACCTCTTTCAAAATACGAAAAATATCTACATTTTAGAAATAGATAGATGTTCAGTTTTTGAATATGAATGATACGACTCGTGGCTCGGGTAATATTGCATAACCTCGAATTCGGTGAATAATTGTTTTATAGTATATATTATCACAAACTATAAGCTAGCGCACTTAGTACTTGTATTATTATTAAATTATATAGTTAGAATGGATTAAACTGAGTAGGAAAAGAAGCATACCTTTTTTCAAGCTTTCGATTCAACTAGAGTCTTGATCACCAATGAGTGAGTTATTATACACTTAACACTCAGAAAGGCAAGTTTGGGATTCACATTGTTGTTGGGGCCCGCCAAGATGATGGAGCCAGAGGTTCAATATCCCAGTTAACTGATTTCGAAAACGAGTTGTATAACTAGTGTCTGATACAGGATTGCAGTGTAACAGTAATTTCTAAAAGTGGGAGAAAACACGGTTGTTAATAAGATATACCGGCGATTAGAGAACCAATGAGATTGAAGCTCTTACGTTAGCTTACTAATGCGATCTCTAGAGTCTTAAAAAAAACACGTATTTATAGATGCTCTGAAACAACTGTTCTGGGCTGTTCAAAGTCAGGGCATGGCTAACTCACAGATCGATGAATGAATGAATGATGAATGAATGAATGAATGAATGAATGAATGATGAATGAATGAATGAATGAATGAATGAATGAATGAATGAATGAATGAATGAATGGATGGATGGATGGATGGATGGATGGATGGATGAATGAATGAATAAATGGATGGATGAGTGAATGAATGAATGAGTGAGTGAATGAATGAGTGAATGAATGAATGAATGAATGAATGAATGAATGAATGAATGAATGAATGAATGAATGAATGAATGAATGAATGAATGAATGAATAAAGGGACCCAACGATGACATTAATTAGTTAAGTCTTTCAAGGTCTCATTGAATCAAAAATATTTCAGTCACATATATCTTTTACTAGCACTCCAGCTGTTTCCGTCATTCGAAATGTGCTGATACCGGTTTTTTTATTACTGCGCTTTATCCTGTCAGTTCTCACGATAGACCATGCATGCAAAGCTGACGTTATGGTAAAATCTGACAAAGCAAGACAGAGATAAAGCGGATATAAACAAAAGAAAGCAATCATGAAGCAAAACGAAACGAGTAAACGAAGAAAAAGCAGGTTTTGGAAGAAGAAAATAACGGTAAAAACAAAAAAATTAAATTGTGAAAAAACTTTCTCCAGACTTGTCCGTTCGCTTTGAATTCCCACTAATTTATATAACTGTCAATTTTTTCTATCTCAAAACCTATGATTTTTTTTTTTTTGTATCCACCGATAGAACTACTTTTTTAATCGGCTTCAAAATTATATTGGATGCAAAGCTATGACAGCAAAATACCGGCGAATTGTCGTAAATGTCATCGAGAAATTTCAAAAGGGATCCGCTATGTCGAGATTGACAATCTGTTTCAATAAACTAAAACAAATATTCAAGATAAATTATTTTGTTTTCAATAGACGTTTTTTATCGACAAGGCGGCCATCTTCACAGGAAAAAATATTGAATTTCCAATTAGGTAAAACTGGGATTTTTTTGGGATTTTATCCCAATATTGTTTTATGTAGCACTTTTCCAATATTGGGAAATTCCAAAGGAAACCCAAAGATAATCCAAAGATATCCCAATAATTCCCCATTTTTTCCCCAAACTGAAAATTCAATATTTTTTCCTGTGGGATATCTTTGAGTTATCTTTGGGTTTTCTTTGGGTTTCCTTTAGAATTTCGAATATTTTTGAATATTGAATAATTTCAATATTGGAAAAGTGCTACATAAAACAATATTGGGAAAAAATCCCAAAAAAATCCCAAAAAAATCCTAATTTAACCTATTGGAAATTCAATATTTTTTCCTGTGCTTGAATTCTATTCTTTTAAGTAAGAAATTATGGGATTCCGAGGGGGCAAGTATTGGAAAATTTATAATATGCACAGCTGTCAGTGTGTCTTTTTATATAGTTTAACGTCATTCAATGAGAAACACACCTAAAAACCAATCGAATATTCTGGTAGTTCATAGTTAATATTAACTATGGGTAGTTGGAGCGATATGTGAAACACCAAAGCAGTAGAGCGTAAGATTATTAAGTGAGAAACTAACATTAAACCCACCACTCTATGCTTTATAAATATTTCTACGCTATTGCCCCCTTGGCATCCTTATCTCATAATTTAAGATTGCTGTCGGTTAGGTCAAAATCACCCCTCCCCCTCCCCCTAGATCCGCTCCTACATAATGTTCTTAGTCCATTCTAAGGGTCCCGGCTTCTATTAACTTTGCTCATAACAGGCCGACTGATCGTTAATTAGGGCAAAGTATAACGTTTTCTTAAAAAACGTGCTTCATTAAAGGGATATTAATCAACTTGATAGCGGAAATCCACAAAAACGTCTCATAAACCCACTCCTTTTAGACCAAAGTTGTCAGCAAATGAGTCTTTAGTTTTAATCAGTTAAGTTGTACAGCGCGTGGTAGCTAGATAAATCAAAAATTGAAATCTGAATATATTGGGAACCATGCGGAATATAACCAACATGTCCGGACAGTTGCAAATTTATATTTGTCATATTAATGACCCCAATATATATTGTATTTGCGGTGGCCTGTTGCATGAAAGGTTTTGACAGAGAAAAATCATGCCAAAATCAGAGGGCAATAAAAAATATTTTTAAACCTTAATTTGAAAGTTAAATTAAGGTGTTTCGAAGAAAGAAAAAAATTGGCAAATACCTTTTCTTAATCAGTCGTTAAAATGCCAGGTAAGTTCGTAATCGAATAGATTGAAAGCTTCCTACCCGCGTGTTGGCCAAAGCTGACTGCAACGCATGGGAAATTTTTGAAAAAAATATTTCATCTCTTCTTCGTAATTAGATTTTCGTAAGAAATAAAGTAGAGTGAAGGAGTTATAGCGTTTGGCAGATTAACTCAGTTTTGTTTTGTATTTATACATATTATTTGCTCGTTGCATGATATGCATTGGACAAACAACGATGTTTTTTTCTAGTTATGATAATTGATGTTGACTTTTACAACTGATTTAAATAATATTTTGAATTTTGCGGCATGGCTTAGGATATATCTATTGCACTTATTGAAAACAAGTAAACTGAAAGTCATGTGAAACGAATTAAAGTACAATAATCCGATTTCAAGTCGATTATGAACTAAGTACTTTTCTAGTTATGATAATTGATGTGAATTTTTACGATTAAATAAAATATATTTTAGGTTTTGCGGCATGGCTTAGGATGTATCTATTGCGCTTATTGAACACAAGTAATCTGAGAAAGTCATGTGAAACAAAAGTGCAACAATCCGATTTCAAGTCGATTATAGACTAAGTACTTTTCTAGTTATGATAATTGATGTGAATTTTTACGAATAAATAAAATATATTTTAGATTTTGCTACATGGCTTAGGACGTATCTATTGCGCTTAACACGAGTATACCGAGAAAGTCATGTGAAACAAAAGTGCAACAATCCGATTTCAAGTCGATTATGAACTAAGTCACTTAGTTCAGTACTTTTCCAGTTATGATAATTGATGTGAACTCTTTTACGATTAAAAAATATTTTAGATTTTGCGGAAGGCTCAGGATATATCTATTGCGCTTAACACGAGTATACCGAGAAAGTCATGTGAAACAAAAGTGCAATAATCCGATTTCAAGTCGATTATGAACTAAGTACTTTTCTAGTTATGATAATTGATGTGAATTTTTACGAATAAATAAAATATATTTTAGATTTTGCTACATGGCTTAGGATATATCTATTGCGCTTAACACGAGTATACTGAAAAAGGCATGTGAAACAAAAGTGCAACAATCCGATTTCAAGTCGATTATGAACTAAGTACTTTTTCAGTTAATATGATAATTGATGTGAACTCTTTTACGATTAAAAAATATTTTAGATTTTGCGGAAGGCTTAGGATATATCTATTGCGCTTAACACAAGAAAACTGAAAGTCATGTCAAACGAAAGTGCAACAATCTCAAGTCGATTATAAACTAAGTGTAGCTTGAAGAAAACAAACGTCCTTTCGCTTCTCGGGAAAGAATTTCAGCCTTCTCAGTTCTTTCCTCGCTCATCTGTTTTCTTAGGTTATTTTAAGTGAACAAGAAAACAGTATATCAGTGAATCTACACTATCGAAGCATCAATCCTTAGTAAGTTAACTATAGAGTTATATGATGTAATAGTTAAAAAATATGCTCACCAGTAAATGCAGAGTTATTTTGAATGGAATATATGATAACGATGGCAGACAAAGTAGACCTGAAAGCTGACCAACGAAGATAAAGAGAAAAACTGTGGCATGTGGAGAGTAGAATGGTCAAGACAGGCAGGCACACTATCCCAGTGGGCTGCGAAATCATCTGGAATAGATGCTTGCATGACGCCGGTGATTGTGTTTCCGTTGTTAATATTAGTCCCTTAAATAAGAAGTTTAAAACAAAAGTCGCTATTGCAATTAAAAAGAAGAAGAAGAAAATCGCGGATAGGGGAGTGTGCGTGTGTGTAGGGGAGGGGGGGGGGGTGGCTCGTCTTCCGCATTCAACTGAGTCAAATACTAGCTCCCGTGAAAGCAATGAGTTTTGAAACACTGAACGTCGAGAAATCAAGCAAACTTACCTTGTGCGATACCCCTTTTTCCTTGCAGTCGTCGAGACAAAAGTAACGACTATAGCGACGGGCTACCGTCGGTCAATTTCTGATGAAAATGAACAAAAGATAGTCTTAGGTATCATAATGAATGTGATGAAGCTTCAGTGTTAACATTTGCTAACAATAATATACCTTTTCGGCTTGGGCTTAATGTATTCCCATTTCAGACCACGTGTCATTCTCTTGAGAATGAGATTCTATGTTTGAGTTGTATCCATATTCATGAGTCTTTTCATGTGCAACCGTTAAACAAAGAAATGATATTCTAGGGAATGAACCGTGGTTTGAAATGGAAAACATTAAGGGTTTTCGTCTACAGATTAGGCTACCTGTTACACCATGGTCCCACTAAGCAACAACTTTAACTAAATCTGTAATAAGTTTATCCTCTCCCCCCCTGAATTTAGTTTGTTAGGTTTTGCCGAGGGAGAAAAACCAGTTAGAGAACCAACTTAACAACAACAACACCTTACAGTGCGGAGACACTAACCGGGACCACTTGAAGAAAACTGACCAATCAGATAGTAACATCTAAAAACAATGACATTCCAACATAATCTGTCTGGGCCAATCAGCTTTAAGAATTTGCTACTGGTATTTTTAGTCTATTTTTAGTCTTATTATCGTTTGAAATTTGGGATTCTTCGAAGACAGCAGGACAGATAATATTTCCTACATCAACTTGAGATAAGTAGACTTTTCACAACTGCGTTTTCGACAGAAAATACACTCATTTTCGATGCTGTCTCGTGTTCTGCTGTTTCATGTTCTCAGTTCAATCTCCGAGTGTCTGGTGCGGTCCCTGTTAGTGTGTTTGCTCTGTAATTTATTTTCAAAACAAAAAAAGAATATGAATTTGATTGGAAAAACAAGTATATATTTGGATAAAAACAGTAAATGAGTTTATCTAACACATTCATTAAATCTTTATTATATCCAAAATGATTTCTGTTCAATTGAGTAACGAGGTATAAAAAGGCCCTTAACGACTGGCTTCTTTGGGAAAATATAATTTTATATTACTACGCTTCTCAGTTGAGCTAGGAACAACTGAAATTTGTCATAACGTAAAAATACTACGCTTCTCAGTTGAGCTTGGAACGACTAAAGTTTTGTCATGAAAAAATAGCGTCTAGCTCTCAACGTTTCTAAGGGCAACCGCCACAACAGACCGTGAGAATGATCGCTGATTGGCTGAATTGGTGTCGCTGTTAAAAATCAAAAACAAATTCATCCAATCAGAAGCGATCGTTCTCATGGTGTGTGGCGGTTGCCCTTAGCAACGTTGAGAGCTAGACGCTATTTTTTTATAACAAAACTTTAGTCGTTCCAAGCTCAACTGAGAAGCGTAGTATTTTTACGTTGCCCCCTTGACTCCCTTCGGAGCCAGACTTCTATTTATTCAACTCTTTCTCCATTCATGCATATAGGAGGAACTATTTAACATTAGAAAAAACCTACTAATGGTCTATCACCAATCGAGCCCTGTGATTGGCTGAGCTACTAGGGGTCTATTAGTGATAGACCTCTAGTAGCGAAAAGCGCCGGTTTTGAAAACCAAAAAAAATACATATTTAAAGCAAAATCCAAAACTTTTTGCATCCTTTTATTGGACCGATTAGTAGGTTTATACTAAAACAATTAGACCTCTCGCCCTCATGGCCTACGAGTCAATAGCCCATTTGGCCTTCGGCCTCATGGGCTATTGACTCGTAGACCATTCGGACTCGAGGACTAATTGTTAAATAGTCAATATGCATGATATGCATGAAAGAACAAAAGCACTCTGGGAAACTGAGCAAACATTGATCAGCGCCGGAAATCAAAGGAAATATCAGAGAAAATTACTCTGTTATTTTCGTCTGTTGAAATACTTTTATTTCCATAGAAAATGTCGAATGAAAAATTGTCAGATGAATTTTCAGAGGAGCCCAAAAAGGCTAAGGACTCAGATTCCCATTATGCTTTGCGCTAGAAATTAGAGTTCATGTATATTGGCTATTAAACCAACGAGTAGGTCAAACTTTTGAAAGAAAAATAACATCGTTTTATTTTGTGGTAAAGGCAAAATTACCGAGCGTGCGTCCATTAATGCATGAAATGTTAGCTTTTCCTTGACATCTGAAGAGTTTGTCAAGGCCGAAATTTGTTCGTGTATAGTTGTCAATAAGGAAAATGCAGAAAGGAATTTTATTAATGTGTTTAGTTTCCAGTCTTTTCGTACCCTTTTTTAAGCGTATATACCCAAGCAATTATGCATAGACAAGTCTTTATTTGTTCGTGGAGATTAGGAAAAAGGCATTGCGGGCACAACCGAAACTTCAGTTGTGAAGGTGGAAATCTTGTTCATCATCTACACAAGCAAGAACACTTTGTCAATAGAAAATCGTCCAAGAAAACTTGTCAAGAAAAAATTGCTCGTGTAGAAGTGGTTTAGCAAGCTGCTCTGTACTACCTTAAGATGGAAGTTCTCGTTTACTTGAAGTTGATCCCATCACGCGTATCACCATGGATACTAAAATCTGAAGCACGAGATCTGGGCGTGATTCTCGACCATCATTTGGAAATGTCGTCTCAATATAGATCCCTTTCAGCACGTCGTAATGCAGCTTAATTTGGAGGGTTGGTAAAAGATTTCAGGATTTCAAGATTCTTTATTTTACACACCAAGTTTTAATAAATTATCAACATTTATGGCTCAAATTATAAATGAAAGGCCGTTGCGAAATACAATTATCATACAATTTTACAGTGTTATGAGACTTTTTGGACTACCTGTGGACTTTGAGCCACTAAGTGGTCAGCGGCTACTCGATTAGTTTTAATGTCGGCAGCCATGTTTGTTTTGGCATCTTTCATGTACGGTTAAGATTTAAGGTAATTAGTAAAGCCTAATTCAACAATGGCACTCGTCTGTTACTTTAGCACTACAACTATACAACACAGTGCCGGCATTTAGGCCCGGTTTAGACGTCGAATTTCACATGTGCCGAATCTAATGCAAATGAATTTTTATAACAATACGTTTTGCACAATTGCATTAGATTCGGCACTTGTGTCATTCGACGTTTAAACCGCTGGGCCTAAAGGAGCTTAGCTTTCGAGTTAACTACTGCCTTCTTGGATCCTTGCAAACTGTGGAATAGGCCCTTTGCATCAAATATTCAAGTGCTGATAGTCACTTTGCATTGATAACAAATCAACAGATAATGTGCATCAAAGCTCACAAAGCACTTTTGGAAACCGAGCCCTGCAAAAATGAAACAGGGAAATCAAAGGAAATATAAGAAAGAAATTACTCTGTTATTTTCGTCTGTTGAAATACTTACATTTCCATAGAAAATGTTGAAGGAAAAATTGCCAGATAAATGTTTAGAGAGGCCAAAAAAGTAAAAGGACTCGGTTTCCCATCATGCTTTGAGCTAGAAATTCGAGCTCTTGCACATTGGCTATTCAGCCATTTGAATATGATGGTAATTGGAAAGCTTCAAATTCAGAAAATAAGATTTTTGTTTTTATAATAAAACGATGGGCACGTGAATATGGAAAATTTGTGAAAATAAGATGACTCGCGCGTAAAGCTAGTTAAAACACCTACATTGGTCTTATTTTCAGTCCGACAACTGGTATATATACATGCCTGCTGATACCGTAAATCCTCTATTAAGCCCCCGGGGGCACGTTTGTGGGGGGCTAATTGGAGAGGGGGGCTTAATTAATAGAGAGGGGGGCTTATTATTTTTCAGCCGAAACGCTGTAAGTTCTACGCTACCAGAATATAATATGATATGATAACTTTATTCCAAAACGGTAAACTCAGGATTAAACGGAAGTATTACTATTGACTTTCTCGCATAATCTATAAGGGCATGGTATATGCATTGTTCGAATTACACGCTATTTTCAACATTTGATTCACTTGAGTTGTCTCTCAAGTATGGTTTACCATTATTGTGAATTTAGTTGTGAAGGGGGAAGGGGAGGGGGGCTTAATAAATTTTATCCTTTAAAAAGGGGGGGCTTATTTGAGAGGGGGCTTAATAGAGGATTTACGGTAATTGAAGTTTAAATTTTGAAAATCCATCGAAATTGAGCGGAGTTACGGAAAGTCAAACTGATCCAGATTTCAGTATATTTTGCCGCGTTTGCCCCAATTTCAAGATGGCGGACGAAACCGTGAAGTGGCTTATAAAACTGTTCATGTTTTTAAAAAGTCAATTTGACTTTTTAAAAATTCTCCGTCATAGTCTTGTCACTTCCATTTTGTTAGGCTTCCTGGTATCGAGGAGCTCTGTAGATCTATTTCGCTAGATGCTGTCCTATATGCTCGATAAGACATTGAAATATTTAAAGTGGACGAAGTAGATTGACTAAGGTCATTTAGTTTTGTGGTGTGTTTCTTTGATTGCCTGGAAAATCGATTTTCAGTTTTGAAGTTTGAGCAAGAACCGTTAAGGTAGTGGCTGGTACGCTTACTCATAGGACTGCATGTAGTGCGTTTTTGGTTGGTTTCTTTTGAAGAGGTTCTGCTCTCCGTGAAATATACATCATCTTCGTAGACTGAAAATCTGTCCCTCTTAAGATCTTTTTCGCTGCTCAAGGTTTTCTTTGTGTGCTCGCCTGCGGTTTTGTCGCCAAACCCAACATCATCTCTTTGAGCCTCGAGAGTAAGGATTTTGTAGCTCCTCTCGATCTCAATATTATTCGTGGATCGACGCCCTTTGCTTTCATCATTATCAGGATTGCTTTTAGCAACTGCTTCAACCTCTTCTGGTTTGATTTCTGGGCCTTTGCTTTCCATTTCATTCCTATTCTCGGGCTCACCATTTTCAGCTTTCATGATTTTCTTTACATTGCCCATCTTGGTATTGGTACCAATTTCATTCAGAACGAAAACACTGTCAACCACCACGTCGTTGTCATTACAATTAAACAAACGTATCCTTAAAAGCTGTAAAACCGAGCTGCGGAATCTGAAACAAATGAAAGAATTAACTCACGAGAAAGCATCTAGTTTCTTTTAGATTTTTTGTCAATTTTTTTTACATGTGTTTAAAAAAGCTATCTGCAGTGTGCAGTACTGTTGAAAATGGCATCCAGAGCAGAACCGCCGGCTTAATCAATCGATCCCCATTGTAAGGCACTTTTTCAGAGAAATTAATGACAGATAGACCAATTTAAGGTGTCAATCATCTTTTTTTTCCCTTTTTCCCCTTTTGAATTTCCAGAATCGCCATCCAAAACCTCTAGGGCCCCTTGGACTGTTTTTAAAAGTCCAGAGCGCAATTCAAAGCCTTCCACTGATACAGTTATTAAACAATTATTGGATGAGGTTGAGCATGATATCGTAAATTATCAAGACCAAGGCCGTGTTATCTGCCGAAGCCGTAGGCTGAGGTGGATAAATCGGCCGAGGTCTTGATATTTACGATACTATGCGAAAAGCGAATTCAATAATTGTTTTATTATACATTTTGTAAACTAAGAATAATGGCAAACGTATTTCCATTTTCAGAATTGTGAACTTTGAACTCGACATGATAAATGTATTATCTGTAGGTAATACCTACAGATAATACATTTATCACGTCGAGTTCACACGATATCAGGGATTGGCTGAGGGCTCTTGGCCAATCAGAAGCGAGATAGTGAGTAAAATGTATAATAATACTAATTAAGGACAAATCAAGCTGCATATATCTCCAGCTGAGTTGACCTTCAGAACAAGCTCAAGGTCAGCCAATCAGAATTGAGGATTTAACATCATATTTTGATTAGCATTTCCTTTTATTCTGCAAAGAGAATTCATGAAATACGAGTTCTTTTTTCTTTAAATTAATTGTAAACGCTAGTCGAACTCATGGCGAAATTTTACTTCAATCAACAAGAAAATCCGAAAGCTTGGATTAAAAAACCAAAAATTGATGTGGAAGAAACAAGTTAATTCTTTAATATGATTCCCACATACAAGGAAATATTGAAGAAAAGTCTACATTGTATACTCGGAAAATGCTCGAAAAATGCTAACCAAAAATAGTGACCCATAGCTCCTTTCGGGGAAGGCGATCAACTCAGCTGGCTAGAATGATCTCAAATCATGAATGTACTATATATTATTGTTCAAGAAAAACCGATATTTTGTTGGTATACGGTTAACAACTTAAAGAATATAGTATAAATTAATATTTATCAATTACCTTGGGTTCACCATAGCATAAATAAAAGGGTTGAATACTGCGCTGGTTTTGGCTAACAAAGTTGGAATCATTTCAATTTCTGGGCTGATGGAAGATTTGTGTCCAATCATGCAAATTACTACCACAATAGCGTAAGGCAGCCAAGATATGGTAAAGAAAACAACAGCAAAAATGCACATTTTGTTGATATTTCTTAGATTTCTGAAGCAAAGGTTGACAAAGTGGTAGTTAGTTTCATTGATATTCTTATTAATTTCCTTTCGAACTTTGATGAGGTATATTGCCGATACAGAGACAGGAATGATGTAGGCCATCGTCAGTAGAAATGTCACATAAATCCGTCCGCTCGTCTTTTCGGGTGACCATCGTGGTACGCAGTTTGTGCCAGCTCCTTCGATGCTCATCTCAGTTATTCCAGTCAACGGAGGAAGCATTGCGCCGACGGAATATAACCACACACACAGAAGAACCTTGGATTGTGAGTTTTCAGGTTCAATTAGGTTACCGGCAAATGGTTTATTCTTCACCAAGTAGTAGATTTTCACTGTAATGACTGCCATTGTTGCTATCATTGATATGCTTCCTGTCCCTGAGAAAAACCCAACCAGATGACAGATCTTATCGTTGAAAATCCAGCCCTTCATCAAAGAGGAAACAAAAGTGGTCGGCAAACTTCCATAAAGCAAAAAAAAGTTCGAAACAATTATACTTAAGAAGCAAGGAGTTAGAATTTTTCTGCGATACTCTTTCTTGAGGAGGACTATGAGCGTGATCACCTGAGTGCACGATCCAGCCAATAGGAGAAAAGCTGAAAATACTGACACTGCTTTGTAGCCTTTCGATGACAGTCGTTCATAACCATCCATAATGAAGGGAATCTAGTCTCTAAAAACCAAAAGAAAAAAGAGAGTACTCAGGAAGATAGCCAAGAAAGGTTACAGAGAACTGACTAGTTTCAAGAGAATTTATTTGCCAAAGAAGAAAATTTCTATTGCTTTTCCTCTTAATAGACTCAATATGCTATATATTGCCGTGAAATTTCTCGAGATCTCCCAGCTAAACGTTCCCTACATCACTCTTTTCCTTATACTTAGGTAATACTGAGGAACGCAGTGGGGAGAAAAACGACAATTAATGCTGCTACTTGCACGGTTTTTTTTAAATTAACTGGCAGTGATACGCCAAAACTATACGCCTTTCATTTTGTCACTGTTACTCCAAACTTGTGAGAACACGGAAATATTAATTTTCTGCTGATCAAAATATCACCACTCCAAAAGTACAAATTGTTTATATCTTGAACAGTTAATCCGCATCCACTAAATTTTGGTCGCACTTGATATTTTGTCTATCGGCGCCATAAGAGTGTGTTTCACAAAATATAGAGCTTAAAAACGTATAACTCCAGTCCTTATCAGTAACGAGAGGCCAAAAACGGGTTTTCTGCTCTGCATGTCAACCGTGTATTGAACTTATATATACACGTCGCGGAAATAAAAAGCGTTACAGAGTAAATGTTGCCATATTTGTTGAACTCTTAAAGGCTCAAGATTATCAATGAATCGAAGGTTTTGATCAATATGTTAAAAAAAAAAAAAAAGATTGTAACTAACATTATTAATCGTCTCTTTCCTTCGTTGTTCCCTTAATACAATATTAGAGATTATTAAAGATTATAACTAGCATTATTGATTGTCTCTTTCAGTCCTTCGTTCATAGTTCCTTTCTACTAATCTGCAATATAAATTCCAGCCCATCGATGGATTCATAAGATAAGTTGAATTTTTACTTACTTCGTTATAATTGTCCAAGTTTTCAAATCTAGATGCGTATTGCTCTGTTCACGACTGAGAAACATTAACCGAGTCGTCAACAAAACCTTTTTCAGTATAAAGCCAAATTGAGTATGCACTTTGAGGTTGTTTATGCAAAGTCAATTACTGAATTAGGTTGAAGCATTAGATCAGCGAAAATCGCTTCCTAATTCTTTTATCCACCACTATGAGTCTTTGATAACCGTTGGAGGTAAATAGATAAACAAAGCAATATGTTGTCAAGGCGGCCTTTTCTTTATCATTTT